>CM022667.1:20690909-21136466 GCA_012295275.1 Chrysomallon squamiferum | reverse complement strand
TTGTGCTTCGTTCAGTTACATGTGCTAGTGTATGGTGTGTGTGGGTGTATGGTGTGTGGTGTGTGTGGTGTGTGTGGTGTGTGTGTGTGGTGTATGGTGTGGTGTGTGTGGTGTGAGATTGAAGTAATTGTGGTAGGTGTTTTATGGTGTGTGGTGTGTGTATGGTGGGTTATGTGTGAGGGTGTGTGGTGTGTGTTTATGGTGTATTTCGTGTTTTTGGTGTGTGTGTGTGTTTAGTGTTTCAGTGTATGGTGTGTCAGAGTGTTTAAGAAGTGGTGGGTGTGTTAGTGTTTTAGTGTGTGTGGTGGACTTGGTGTGTGTTTAGTGGAAGTGTATAAGACATGTTTGGTGGAGTGTGTGGTTCAAGTGTTTAGTGTTGTGTGTATGTGGAGTGTGTGGTGGTGTGAGTGTGTGTGGTGGAGTGTAGTGCGTTTTTAGTGGGTGTGTCAAACATGTGTTTGGTGGTGTTTTAGTGGATTGTTTTGGGTCAATTATGTATAAAATGTAGTAGAATGTGTAGTGGGTGTAAAATTATTCTGGTCTGTTTGGTGTGTATATGGTGTGTAATTGTATGGTGTGTTAATATGTGGTGTGTGTGGGTTTTTAGTGTCTGTGGTTGGGTTGTAGTGTGGTGTGTGGATATGTGGTGTGTGTGGTGAAATTGTTATTATGCTGGAGTGTCTTGTGAATTGTATTAATTGTGGTGTGTGCTGAGTGTTATTGTGTGTGTGTGGTATTTGAAGTGTGTGGTGTGTGTGGTGTGTGAAGTTTATAGTGTGTGTAGATTGTATATGTGGTGTGTGTCATGTGTGTAGAGTTTATGGTGTGTGTGGTATTTGTATGGTGTGAGTGGGTGTATGTGGAGTGTATGGTGTGTGTGGGTGTGTGTGGTGTGTGTCGAGTGTGTGTGGAATATTATATGGTGTGTGTGGTGTGTATGGTGAGTGAGGTGTGTGTGTGGTGTGGTGTGTGTGGTGTGTGTGGTGTGTGTAGTGTGTGTGGTGTGTGTGGTGTGTGTGGTGTGTGTGGTGTAAGGTGTGGTGTGTGTGTTTGTTGTGTGTGTGGGGTGTGTGTGGTATGAAGTGTATAATGTGTTTGGTATGAGTATGGTGTATGGAGACTATGCTGTGTGTGGTGGTGTATGGTGTGTTTGGGTGTATTATGTGTGCAGTGTGTGGTGTGTATGGTGTGTGTAGTATGTGTGGGGTGTGTGGTATGTGGTATGGTGTATGTGTAGTTCGAGTGTATGGTGTGTGTGTGGTGTGTGTAGAGTGTATGTCTCAGTGTGGGTTTATTATTTGTGTGTAGTGTTTGTGGAGTTTGTACTGTGTGGTGTGGTGTTTGTGTGTGTGCTGTGTGTGGAGTGTGTGGTGTGTTTGGCGTGTTTGGTGTGTGTGGTGTGTATGGTATGTGTGGACTATGTGGTGTGTGTGGAGTGTATGTGGTTCGAGTGTATGGTGTGTGTCAGTGTTTGGTAAGGTGTGTGGAGTTTGGTGTGTGTGTAGTGTATGGTGTGGTGAGTATGGTGCGGTGTATATAGTGAGTGTGGTGTGTGTGGAGTGTGTGGTGTGTATGGCGTGTTTGGTGTGTATGGTGTGTGTGGTGTGTGTTACGACTGGGTGTGTGTGGAGTGTGTATGGTGTGGTGTGTATGGTGAAACCTGGTGTGTGGTGACTGGTCTTGTATGGTGTGTATGGTGAGTGTGGTGCGTGTGGGTTTGTGGTGTGTAGAGTAGATGTGTGTGGAGTGTATGGTGTGTCGTGTGTTTGAGAGTGTGGAGTGTGTGGAATTTAGGGTGTGTGGAGTTATGGTGAGTGTACTGTATAGTGTCTGTGTGTGGTATGTGGTGTGTGGAGTGTATGGTGTGTGTGGTGTGTGGTGTGTATGGTCTGTTTGGTCTGTGTGGTGTGTGTATACTGTTTTGGGGTGTATGGTGTGTGTGGGGTGTATGGTGTGTGGTGTGTGGTGTGTATGGTGTGTGGTGTGTGTGGTGTGTATGGTGTGTGTGGAGTGTATAGTGTGTGTGTGTGGAGTGCGGTGTGTTTATTGTGTGTGTATATGGCGTCTGTGGTGTGTATGGTGACGTGTGGTGTGTGTGTGGGTGTGTGGTGTGTGTGGAGTGTGGTGTGTGTGTAGTGTGTATGGTGTGTGTCGAGTGTATTGGTGTGTGTATAGTGTATGGTTGTGTGTGTATGTGTGGTGTGTATGGTGTGTATAGTGTGTGGTGTGGTAGTGTGGTGTGTGTAGAGTGTATGGTGTGTGTTGGAGTGTATGGTGTGTGTAAGAGTGTATGGTGTATTGTGGTAGGTGTATGGTGTGCTGTGTGTGTTGTGTGTATGGTGTTTGTGGATTGTGTGTCGAGTGTATGGTGTGTGTGGTGTGGTGGAGTTTGTGGTGTGTATGGTGTGTTGTGTGTAAAGTGTATGGTGTGTGTGGAATGTATGGTGTGTGTGTGTGTGGTAGTGTGGTGTGTGGTGTGTGTAGACTGTATGGTGTGTGTGGTGTGTATAGTGTTTGTGGTGTGTGGTGTGTGTGTTTGGTGTGTGTGGTGTGTATGGTGTGTGTGTCAGTGTGTGTGTATGGTGTGTGTGGAGTGTGGTGTGTGTGGTGTGTGTGTGGGTGTGTATGGACCTGTGTGGATGTGGAGTGTGGTGTGTGTGTGTTGCATGGAGTGTGTGGTGAATGTGGAAGTGTATGTTTGTGTGTGTATCTGTGGTGTGTGTGGTGTGTGTGGTGTGTGCGGTGTGTGTGGTGTTTGTGGTGTGTGTGGAGTGTGGTGTGTTTGTGTGACTGTGGTATGTGTATGTGTGTGGTGTGTGCAGTGTGTGTGTGTGTGTGTGGTGTGTTGGAGTGTATGGTATGTGTGTGGCGTGTGTGGTGTGTATGGTGTGTGTAGTGTGTGTGTGTAGCGACTGTGGTGTGTGTGGGTGTGTATTGTGTGTGTGTATGGTTTGTGGTGTGAGTGTTGTGTGTGGTGTGTGTGGAGTGTATGGTGTGTGTTTCTTGTGTGGTGTGTGGGTGTGTGTTTTTGGAGATGTGGATTGTAGGTGTGTGTGGGTGTGTGTGGTATGTATGGTGTGGAGTGTATGTTGTGGTGTGTGTGGAGTGTGGTTGTGTGGTGTGTGTGGTGTGTATGGTGTGTGTAGTGGTATGTGTTGTGTATGGTGAGTGTGGTGTGTATGGTGTGTATGGTGTGTTGTGGAGTATGTATGGTGTGTGTGCGGTGTGTATGGTGTGTGTGTGGTGTATGTGGTGGTGTGTTATGTGTATGGTGTGTACAGTGGTGTGGTATGTGTGGTGTGTGGTGTGTATGGCGACTGTGGTCTGTGTGTGTGTGTAAGTGTGTTTGGTGTGTGTGGTGTGTATGGTGGATTGTGGTGACTGGTGTGTGTGGATGTGTATGGTGTGTGGTGTGTGTTGTGTTTGTGTGGTGTGTGTTTCAGGAGTGTATAGTGTGTGTAGTGTGTATGTGTAGAGTGTGGTGGTGTTGGTGTATGGCGTGTGTGGAGTGTAGGGTGTGTGGTGTGTGTGGAATTGTGTGGTAGAAGTGTGGAGTGTGTGTATGGTGTGGTGTGTATGGTAGGTGTGTGTGTGTGAGTGTGGAGTGTGTGGTGTGTGTGGAGTGTGTGGTATGTGTATGGTGTGTGGAAGTGTATAGTGTGTGTGGTGTGTGTGGCGTGTATGGTGTGTGTAGTAGTGTGTGTGTGGTATAGTACTGTGGTTTGTGTGGAGTGTGGAGTGTATGTGTGTGTGTGGAGGTGTATGGTGTGAGAGTGTATGGTGTGTGTTATGGTGTGGTGTGTATGGTGTGTGTGGTCTGTGTGTATGGTGTGTGAGTGTGTATGGTGACTGTGGTCCGTGTGGAGTTTATTGTGGAGTGTCGTGGTGTGGTGTGTATGGTGTGTGTGGTGGTGTATGTGTGGAGTGTGCAGTGTGTGGTTTTGTGGAAATTATGGTGTGTGTTGGATAAATATGGTACTGTATGGTGTGGTGTGTGTCTAGTGTGTAAGTGTGTGTTGTGTTTATGTATAGTGTGGTGGGTGTGGTGTGTGTGGTGTGTGGAGTGTGTGTATGTGTGTGGATTTATGGAATGTGTGTGTCTGTATGGTGTGTGTGGTGTGTGTGGTGAATGTGGTGTGTGTCTGTATAGTGTGTGGTTTGTAATTATTGTTGTGTGTGTTTGTATGTGTATGTGTATGGTGTTTTGAAGTGTATGGTGGTGTGTGTGGGTGTGGAGTGTATGGTGTGTGCAGTGTTTGGCAGTGTGGTACTGGTGCAGTGTGTGGTGTGTATGGCATGTGTGTGTGTATAGTGAGTGTATGGTGAGTGTGGGTGTGTTGTCTGTGTGGAGTGTATGGTGTGGTGTGTGGTGTGTGTGGTGAGTGTATGGAGTTTGTGGTATGTGTGGTGAGTGTGGAGTGTGTGCGTGTGGAATTATGGTGTGTGTGGTGTAATGTGGTTGTTTGGTGTGTGGTGTGTGTGTATGGTGTGTGTGTAGAGTGTATGGTGTGTGTGGAGTGTATGGTGTGTGTATGGTGTGTGTGGAGTGTATGGTGTGTGTGGGGTATAGTTTGTGTGGAATGTATGGAGTGTGTGGTGTGTGTGAGTGTGTGGTGTGGTGTGTGGTGGTGTGTGGAGTGTGTGGTGTGTGTGGTGTGTGTGGGGTGTACGGTGTGTGTATGGTGTGTGGTGTGTGTGTAGTATGGTGTGGAATGTGTGTTTGGTGTGTGTGTGGGAATATGGTGTGTTATTGGAATGTGTGGTGTGTGTGGGTGTGTCGTGTGTGTGGAGTGTATGGTGTGTGTGGACTATGTGGAGTGTGTAGTTGTATACTGTGTGGAGTGTATGGTGTGTCGTGTGTGTGGTGGTATGTGTGTGTAGAGTGTATGGTGTGTGTTCTGTATTTATGGTGTGTGTGTGTGTGTGGTGCGTGTACTGTATAGTGTGGTGTGTATGGAGTATTTGTAGAGTGTATGGTGTGGTGTGTGTATGGTGTGTGGTGGAGTATGGTGTGTGTGGTGGTGTGTGTGGACTGTGGTGTGTGTATTGTATACTGTTTGGTGTGTATGGTGTGTGTGGTATAGAGTGTGTGTGTGGAGTGTATGGTGTGTGTGGACTGTGTGGGTGTGTAGTGTGGTGTTTGGATGTATGGTGTGTGTGGAGTGTATAGTGTGTGTGGTGTGTGTGTGTGTGTGTGGTGTGTTTGGTGTATGGTGTGTGGTGTGTATGGTGTGGTGGTGTGTGTGGAGTGTATGGTGTGTATGGTGTGTGTGGTGTGTGCGTGTGTGTGGTGTGTGTTGTGTGGTGTGTGGTATGTATGGGTCTGGTGTGTGTGGTATGTGGTGTGTGTGGAGTGTATGTGGTGTGTTGTGTGGTGTGTGGTGAGTGTGTGGTGTGTGTGGTGTGTGTGGAATGTATGGTGTGTTTGGTGTGTGTGGAGTATGGTGTGTGTGGAGTGTGGGTGTGTGTGTGTTTGTGGTGTGTATGTGTGTATGGTGTGTGTGGTGTGTGTGTGTGTGTGTGGTGTGTGTGTGTGGTCTGTATGGTGTATGTGGTGTGTGTGTGTGTATAGTGTGTGTGTGGAGTGTATGGTGTGGTGGTGTGTATGGTGTGTGTGGAGTGTATGGTGTGTGTGTGTATGGTGTGTGTGGAGTGTATGGTGTGTGTGGTGTGTATGGTGTATGGTGTGTGGAGTGTGTGTGTGTGTGGTGTGTGTGGTGTGTAGTGTATGTGTGTGTGTGTGGTGTGTATGGTGTGTGTGGAGTGTGTGGTGTGTGGTGTGTGTATGTGTGTGTGGTGTGTGTGTGGTTTAGTGTATGGTGTGTGTAGTGTGTATGGTGTGTGTGTTGTGTGTGGTGTGTATGGTGTGTGTGGTGTGTATGTGTGTGTGTGTGGTGTGTGTGTGTGTGTGTGTGGAGTGTGTGGTGTGGTGTGTGTGTGTGTGGTGTGTGTGGTGTGTGTGGTGTGTGTGGTGTGTATGGTGTGTGTGGTGTGTGTGGTGTGTGTGGTGTGTGTGGTTGTGTGTGTGTGTGTGGGTGTGTGTGGTGTGTGGTGTGTGTGGTGTGTATGGTGTGTGTGTACTTGTGGTATGTATGTGTGTGGTAGGTATGGTGTGTGTGCTGTGTGTGGTGTGTATGTGTGTGTGTGGTGTATGGTGTGTGTGGAGTGTGTGGTGTGTATGTGTGTGTGGTGTGTATGGTGTGTGTGGTTTTGTGGTGTGTGTGGTGTGTGTGTGAGTGTATGGTGTGTGTGTGTGTGGTGTCTATGTGTATGTGTGGTGTGTGTGGTGTGTGTGGTGTGTATATGGTGAATGTGGTGTGTGTGTGTGTATGTGTGAGTGTATGGTGTGTGTGTGTGTGTGTGTGTGTGGTGTGTGGTGTGTGTGGTGTGTGGTGTGTATGGTGTGTGTGGTGTGTGTGTGTGTGTCTGGTGTGTGTGTGTGTTGTGTATGGTGTGTGTGGTGTGTGTGTGTGTGTGTGTGTGTGTGTATGTGTGTGTGGTGTGTGTGGTGTGTATAATGTGTGTGTGGTGTGTGGTGTGTATGGTGAGTGTGGTGTGTGTGGAATGTGTGGTGTGTGGTGTGTGTGGTGTGTGTGGTGTGTATGGTGTATGTGTGTGTGTGTGTGCAGTGTGTGTGTGTGTGGTGTGTGTATTGGTGTGTAGTGTGTGTGTGTGTGTGTGCAGTGTGTGTGTATGGTGTGTGTGGTGTGTGTGGTGTGTGGTGTTGTGTGTGGAGTGTATGTGTGTGTGGTGTAGTGTGTGGTGTGTGTGGTGTGTGTAGTGTGTAGTGTGTTTGTGGTGTGTGTGGTGTGTGTGTGGAGTGTGTGGTGTGTGTGGTTGTGTGGTGTGTGTGGTATGTGTATGGTGTGTGTGTAGTGTGTATGTGGTGTGTGTGTGGTGTGTGTGGTGTGTGTGGTGAAGTGTGGTGTGTGTGTGGTGTATGTGTGAGTGTGTTGTGTGGAGGTGGAAGTGTGTGGTGTGTGTGTGTGTGTGTGGTGTGTGTGGTGTGTGTGGTGTGTGTGGTGTGTGTGTGTGTGTGTGTGTGTGGTGTGTATGGTGTGTGTGTATGTGTGTGTGTGTGTGTGTGGAAATGTGGTGTGTGTGTGTGTGTATGTGTGGTGTGGTGTGGTGTGTGTGGTGTATGGTGTGTGTGTGAAGTGTGTGTGTGTGTGTGGTGTGTGTGGTGTGTGTTTGTGGTGGTGTGTGGAGTGTATGGTGTGTGTGGAGTGTGTGGTGTGTGTGGAGTGTGTGTGTGTGTGTGTGTGTATGGTGTGTGTGTGGTATGTGTGGTGTGTATGGTGTGTGTATGTGTGTGTGTGTGTATGGTGTGTGTGTGTGTATGTATGGTGTGTGTACTGTGTGTGTGTGTACTGTGGTGTGTGTGGTGTGTGTGGTGTGTGTGTGTGTGTACTGTGTGGTGTGTGTGTTGTGTATGTGGTGTGTGTGTGTGTGTGTTGTGTGTGGTGTGTGTGTGGTGTGTGTGGTGTATGTGTGGTGTGAGTGTGTGTGGTGTATGTGGTGTGGTGCGTGTGGTGTGTGTGTGTGTATTATTGTGTATGGTGTGTGTGGGTGTGTGTGTGGTGTGTGTGGTGTGTGTGGTGTGTGGTGTGTGTGTGGTGTGTGTGTGTGTGTGTGTGTATGTGGTGTGTGTGGGTGATTGTGGTCTGTGTTGGAGTGTGTGGTGTGTGTGGAGTGTTGGTGTGGTGTGTGTTCTGTGGTGTGGTGTGTGTGTGTAGTTGTGTGTGTGGTGTGTGTGTGAGTGTGTGGTGTGTGTGTGTGTGTGTGTGTGTGTGTGTGTGTGTGTGTGTGTGGTGTGTGTGGTGTGTATGGTGAGTGTGGTTGTGTGGCGACTGTGGTGTGTGTGGAGTGTGTGTGTGTGTGTGTGTGTGTGTATGGTGTGTGTGGTGTGTGTGTGGTGTGTGTGTGTGTGTTTGTGTGTGTGTGGTGGAGTGTGTGGTGTGTGTACTGTGGTGTGTGTGTGGTGTGTGTGTGTGGTGTGTGTGGTGTGTGTGTGTGGTGTGTGTGGTGTGTGTGTGGTGTGTGTGGTGTGTGTGGTGTGTGTGGTGTGTGTGTGTGTGGTGTGTGTGTGTGTGGAGTTGTGTGTGTTGTGTGCATGTGTGTGTGTGGAGTGTGTGGTGTTGTGTGTGGTGTGTGTGGAGTTGTTCATGTGGTGTGTGTGGTGTGTGTGGTGTGTTTGTGTAGTTGTTCATGTGGTGTGTGTGTGTGTGTGGAGTGTGGTGTGTGTGGTGTGTGTGTGTGTGTATTATGTGTGGGTGTGTGTGGAGTGTGTGGTGTGTGTAGAATGTGTGTGTGTGTGTGTGGTGTGTTGGTGTGTGTGGAGTGTGTGTGTGGTGTGTGGTGTTGTGCATGTGTGTGTGTGGTTGTTGTGATGTGGTGTGTGTGTGTTGTGGTGTGTGTGGTGTGTGTGGTGTGTGTGTGGTTGTGTGTGTGTGTGTGTGTGTGTGGTGTTGTGCATGTGTTTGTGTGTGGTGTGTGTGTGGTGTGTGTGTGTGTGTGTGGTGTGTGGTGTGTGTGTGTGGAGTGTGTGGTGTGTGCATGTGGTGTGTGTGGTGTTGTGCATGTGGTGTGTATGTGGTGTTGCATGGTGTGGTGTGGTGTTGTGTGTGTGTGGTAGTGTGTGTGTGTGTGGTGTGTATGGTGGTTTGTGTGGTGTGTGTGCAGTGTACAGTGTGTGTGGTGTGTGGTGTGTGTGGTGTGTGTGGTGTTGTGTGTGTGTGGTGTGTGTGGAGTGTGTGGTGTGTGTGGTGTGTGTGGTGTGTGTGGTGTGTGGTGTGTGTGGTGTGTGTGGTGTGTGTGGTTATGTGTGGTGTGTGTGGTGTGTGTGTGTGTGTGGAGTGTGTGTGGTGTGTGGTGTGTGTGTGAGTGTGTGGTGGTGTGTGTGTTGTGTGTGGTGTGTGTGGTGTTGTGGATGTGGTGTGTGTGGTGTGTGTGGTGTGTATGTGTGTAGTGTGTGTGTGTGGTGTGTGGTGTGTGTGGTGTGTGTGTGTGTGGGAGTGTGTGGTGTGTGTGTGTGTGGTGTGTGTGGTGTGTGTGGTGTGTGTATGGTGTGTGTGTGGTGTGGTGCATGTGTGTGTGTGTGTGTGTGTGTGTGTGGTGTGTGTGTGTGTGTATGGTGTGTGTGGCATGTAGTGGTGTGTGTGGTGTGTATGGGTGTGTGGTGTGTGGTGTGGTGTTATGGTGTGTGTGGTGTGTGGTGTGTGTGGTGTGTGTAGTGTGTGGTGTGGTGGAGTGTGGTGTGTGTGGAGTGTGCATGGTGTGTGTGGAGTGTGTGTGTGTGTGTGTGTGTGTGTGTGTCTGTGTGGTGTGTGTGGTGTGTGTGGTGTGTGTGTGTGTGTGTGGTGTGTGTGTGTGTGGTGTGTGTGTGTGTGTGTGTGTGTGGTGTGTGTGGTGTGTGTGGAGTGTGTGGTGTGTGTGTGTGTGTGTGTGTGTGTGGTGTGTGTGGTGTGTGTGTGGTGTGTGTGGTGTTGTATGTGTGTGTGTGTGGAGTGTGTGTGGTGTGTGTGCATGTGTGTGTGTGTGGTGTGTATGGTGTGGTTTGTGTGTGGAGTGTGTGTGTGTGTGTGTATGGTGTGTGTGTGTGTGTGTGTGTGTGTGGTGTGTGGTGTTGTGTGTGTGTGTGTGGTGTGTGTGGTGTGTGTGGTGTGTGTGTGTGGTGTGTGTGGTGTGGAGTGTTGAGTGTGCTGTGCATGTGGTGTGTGTGTGTGTTGTGTGTGGTGTGTGTGTGTGTGTGTGTGTTTGTGTTAGAATGTGTAGAGTCTGTGTGTGTGTGTGTGTGTGGTGTGTGTGGAGTGTGTGGTGTGTGTGTGTGTGTGTGGTGTGTGTGTGGAGTGTTCATGTGTGTGCGTGTGTGGAGTGTGGGAGTGTATTGTGTGTGTGTGGTGTGTGTGGTGTGGTGTGGTGTGTGTGTGGGATTGTGTGTGTTTTGTGCATGTGGTGTGTGTGTGTGTGTGGGTGTGTGTGTGTGTGTGTGGTGTGTGTGTGGTGTGTGGTGTGTGTGTGTGTGGTGGTGTGTGTGGTGTGTGTGTGTGTGTTTGTGTGTGCATGTGGTGTGTGTGTGTGTGTGTGTTGTGTGTGTGTGTGGTGTGTGTGGAGTTGTGGTGTGTGTGCAGTGTGGTGTGTGTGTTGTGTGTGTGGTGTTGTGCATGTGGTGGGTGTATGTGGTGTGTGTGTATGTGGTGTGTGTGGAGTTGTTCATGTGGTGTGTGTGGAGTGTGTGGAGTGTTTGTGGAGTTGTGTGTGTGGTGTGTGTGTGGTGGTTGTGCATGTGTGTGTGTGGAGTTGTTCATGTGGTGTGTGTGTGGTGTCTGTGTGTAGTGTGGAGTGTGTGTTGTGTTGTGGTGGTGTTGTGTGGTGTTGTGTTTATGTGTGGTGTGTGTGGTGTTGTGCATGTGGTGTGTGTGGAGTTGTGGTGTGTGGTGTGTGTGTGGTGTGGTGTGCATGTGGTGTGTGTGTGTGTTGTGTTGTGTGTGGTTTGTGTGGTGTTGTGCATGTGGTGTGTGTGGAGTTGTGCATGTGGTGTGTGTGGAGTTGTGTGTGGTGTGTTGTGGTGTGTGGTGTGTGTGGATTTATTGTGTGTGTGTGTGTGTGTGTGGTGTTGTGTATGTGGATTCTGTGTGTAGTTGTGCATGTGGTGTGTGTGGAGTGTGTGTGGTGTTGTGCATGTGGTGTGTGTGGAGTTGTTCATGTGGTGTGTGTTCTGTGTGTGGAGTGTTTGTGTAGTTGTGCATGTGGTGTGTGTGGAGTTGTGCATGTGGTGTGTGTGGAGTTGTGCATGTGGTGTGTGTAGAGTGTGGTTTTGGGCATGTGGTGTGTGTGGAGTGTGTGGTGTTGTGCATGTGTGTGTGTGTGTGTGTGTGTGGGAGTTGTTCATGTGGTGTGTGTGGTGTTGTTCATGTGGTGTGTGTCGTGTGTGTGGTGGTGTGCATGTGGTGTGTGTGGTGTGTGGTGTGTGTTCTGTGTGTGGAGTTGTTTGTGTGGTTGTGCATGTGGTGTTGTGTATGTGTTGTGTGTGTGGTGTGTGTGGAGTGTGTGGAGTTGTGTGTGTGGTGTGTGTGTGGAGTCTGTGGATGCAGTGTGTGTGGAGTTGTGCATGTGGTGTGTGTGGAGTGTGTGGTGTTGTGCATGTGGTGTGTGTGGAGTTGTGGATTGTGCATGTGGTCTTACGTTGTGTTTGTGGATGTGTGTGTGTGTGTGTGGTGTTTTGCATGTGGTTTGTGTGGAGTTGTGCATGTGGTGTGTGTGGTGTTGTGCATGTGGTGTGTGTGGAGTTGTGCATGTGGTGTGTGTGGAGTGTGTGTGGTGTTGTGCATGTGATGTATGATGTTGTGCGTTTGGTGTTGTGCATGTGGAGTGTGTGGTGTTGTGCATGTGGTGTGTGTGGAGTGTGTGTGGATTTGTGCATGTGTGTGTGGGGTGTGTGGCGTTGTTCATGTGGTGTATGTGGTGTTTGTGGTGTGTGTGGTGTTGTGGATGTGGTGTGTGTGGTGTTGTGCATGTGGAGTCTGTGTGAAGTTGTGCCTGTGGTGTGTGTGGAGTGTGTGGAGTTGTGCATATGGTGTGTGTGGAGTGTGTGTGGTGTGCATGTGGTGTGTGTGGTTTGTGTAGTGTGGTGTGTGTGGTTTGTGTAGTGTGGTGCATGTGGTGTATATGGTGTTTGTGGAGTTGTTCATGTGATGTGTGTGGAGTGTGTGTGGAGTTGTGCATGTCGTGTGTGTGGTGTTGTGCATGTGGTGTGTGTGGTGTTGTCCATGTGGTGTGTGTAATGTGTGTGGAGTTGTGCATGTGGTGTGTGTGGTGTGTGTGGTGTTGTGCATGTGGTGTGTGTGGAGTGTGTGTGGAGTTGTGCATGTGGTGTGTTTGTGGATTTGTGCATGTGGTGTGTGTGGTGTTGTGGATGTGGTGTGTGTGGAGTTGTGCATGTGGTGTTGTGGTGTGTGTGTGGTGTTGTGCATGTGGTGTATGTGGAGTGTGTGGAGTTGTGCATGTGGTGTGTGTGGAGTGTGTGTGGAGTTGTGCATGTGGTGTGTTTGTGGATTTGTGCATGTGGTGTGTGTGGTGTTGTGCATGTGGTGTGTGTGGAGTTGTGCATGTGGTGTGTGTGGTGTGTGTGTGGTTTTGGGCATGTGGTGTTGTGCATGTTTTTTGTGTGTGGTGTGCGTGGAGTTGTGCATGTGGTGTGTGTAGAGTTGTGCATGTTGTGCGTGTGGTGTGTGTGGTGTTGCATGTTGTGCATGTGGTGTGTGTGGAGTGTGTGTGGTGTTGGGCATGTGGTGTGTGTGGTGTTGTGCATGTGATGTGTGATGTTGTGTGTTTTGGTGTTGTGCATGTGGAGTGTGTTGTGTTGTGCATGTGGTGTGTTCAAGTTGAAGTTTTAATATTATTAGGTAACAGGCCTCACATTACTAATTTATTATAATCATGATCAAAATTGATTCTTACTATCCATAAACAAACTTGAGAACAGTGACTGTCTGCAAAGCAATATAAATAACATGGACTATATATAACAATATACTGTACATACCAATTGATATAGCCTATGTATTATAAAGAGGTTTGATTAACAGCATAAGAATGATAGTTGAATTTTGAAAATTAGCAGCAGTATTAAAACAAATATATATTAATAGCTTCACTTACCTCTGTCTTGTTGGAGTACACAACACTTTATGATGCTTATTATTATTCTTCATTCCTTGATGCTCACTCACTGGTAAGCTTCCAGTCACAGTTAATTATCACAGACCATGGTATACATTTCCTGATTTTGGAGATATACTCCTTGCTGTTAATAAAAAATAAATCATAAAAGAAACCACTTTCATTTCCTTAACTTTACTTAATCATTTGTGTCAGATGCAGAAAAATGTTTTATATTTTTCCTTCCCAATTATCTTGAAAATGAAAATAGAAAATGTCCTGGTTGATGGAGAAACACCGTGTTGTGTGGTGTCATGCTGACAGGTGTTTATGGAACCAGAGTTTAACCATAAACCCCCCCTCCATACTTATGACAGATAAACAATTTCACAAACTTTTTAATTATTGTTTTTAGTCCCAGACTAAAACAACTAATCTCATGTTTTGTCTTTCAAAGTTGAAAATATCACCAGTCTAACAAGAACATCACTCACATACAACAAATGTTCTTTTTTAAGTTAAAATAATTAAATATAAATTATTGTTTTAAAACAAATTACTTGCTGAGACAGAAGCAGCAATGTGTGTTTGCAGGAAATCACCAAAAATAGAACAAATTAATATTTCTGTGTTATGTATACATCCAAGCATGCATACATACATACATGTATACATATTTCAAATAAGAGAAATACAGAGGGGTGCAAAAGTAGGTATACAGTTATGAAAAAAGAAAACACAGTACTATTTATTATTCAAACAAAAAAGCTAATATAAAAATACATGCATACTTATTAATTTAAATAAAATATGGTTATTGACACTCAATAAGAAAAATGAGTCCAACTAATTTAATGTGCTACTAAATTCAATGATGTGATACTACTGTATACCTACTTTTGCACCCCACTGTATATTAGCTCAAACAAATCACAAACCTTTTAGATGTTTTATGAAAATATATATACATTAATTGACATATTTTAAAAAATAAACAAATTTATAACTAAATACAAAAACCATATATATATATAAAATGTATGAAAAAGCAAAACAAAAAAATAACAGCAGCCTACATCATATTTTACATTTGTTAATTTAAGTAAGTTAGGAATTTGAATCCAACAACCACCATCGGCCATAATCTGATTCATTAAACACCAAAACAATATAAGATTAGTGATTAGAAATAAACCAGTAAATATAATTGTTATGAAATGCAAGTATTAACAACAACAAAATCACTGTTTAAACTGTTATTAGCTGTCTTTGGGTCATTCTCTGATGATTTTATAATTCTGTGTGAAAATCAAATGATGCATGTTTTTATTACTTATCACAACAGATACTACAATAACTATACATTATAAATCAATACAATAATTTTAATATTAAGGTTTTAGAAATAGAAAGTTACTTTTAAATCAATATAGAATTACATTTGTTTAATAAACACTGCATTAGTTTTGCATTACATTTTAAATTTTATCACTTAAGTTGAATTGCAAATAATATTTTAAAAATTAAAAACTCACACCATCGACCATTAGAGTATTAAACTTGTACCATTTATACTAATGAATTTCATTTATATTTGATAACTGTTTAGTTTAAATTTCTAGTACTGTATAGAGATATGTTCACACGCGTAGAAATTATTTTTCTCTTTGACACAGGTTTTCTTGTCACAGTATTCACTTAGTTTTCAGTTTAGTAATTCACTGTACATACTCAGTTTCTGAAGAAATGAGCTAGCACTTCGGTCACAGAAAACGCTGGACGGGTCAGTTTATATCAGTGGCGTGCAGGGGTCTGGTGATGCCTGGGGCCAACTAATTGTATGCCCCAAAGACTGAAGTGTAAGGCCTGGTACTGAGAAATGTTATAAGAAATGAAGATATTTTGAATATGTAAACACAGATGAAACATAAAATAAACATAAATATAAATCAACCTAATTATTTAGTTCTTTTCTCTGACTGGATGACCGGAGACACCGTCCCTCACCCCACCCCACCCCACTCTGCACGCCACTAGTTTATACATTTTGTTTACAACTTTTTTTTTTTTTTTTTTTAGCATAACATTTGAAGGCGATGTCAAACTTATTAATAGTGCAGTGTATTGTTTTTCATGGTGTGTTATTCGAATTTCTAAATTTGTAATTGTCATGCATCGTCTGTAGCAATGGTGCAACAATCACTGTGACATTATCAGACAAAAATAAATTTTCAGCTGAAACGTGAGAAAGAAATATCACCTACCAATTCGTTCATACAAACTGCTGAGCAGAGTAATCCTTTCAGAACTAACTACACATTGACAAAACTGTTCATCACTGAATGACAATAAAAACAAATATGTATGATATCATATTTTAGTACCGCTGTCTTTTCTCCGAGTTTCACGTGCATCCGCCAGATTCAGACCGGAATTGACGAATGGAGTTAAATCAGGGAAAAGTTTGCGGTACGGATGGGTATTTAAAGCTACAGTGCTCGAATGATTTATGGCGTTTTTTTGTTGTTGTTGTTGTTTTTTATTATTATTATTATTATTTTTTTTTTTTTTAGACTTTTTGAAATGAGCTAAAAAATGGCATCCGTAGAGAGAGAGAGAGAGAGAGAGAGAGAGAGAGAGTTAGAGAGAGTTTAGAATTCAATTCTTACTTTGTTTTCACTTTTATTTTCATTTATTATTTTTTTTTTTTTTTTTTTTTTTTCGTATTATACGAAACCAATAAGCATTATAATAAATTCATGGCAGTTTCATGAAAAATGTAATTCTTAATTTTATATAATTTTATTTTTGAAGTTTGAAGGCAGATATTTGAGAATCCTTTTTTTTTTTTGATTAAGCGATTTCACCGACGAGGTTTTTTTTTTTTTGCAGAAGACAAAAATACAAAACTTTAACACAGACATCATCCCTTAATTGGGATGGTGACATGAAATTTTTAATATTGCCAACAAGGACATATTTTTGGGACACTAAGGCAGCTAAGACTGCTTTGGATCTGTCACAGGCAAGGGCTGATACTGATTTTTTAAGATATATTGTTTTCAAAAATGTCTTCTATTAAGTGGGACACTGGCTGTTCTCTTACAGGCAGGGCTGGAAGGATGAATGTGTCTTGTGTCTTGTGTCGTGCCCGCGTCGGTTGTGCACACTTAAGCTGTTGAAAGTACATTTTCTTTTATAACAAATTTTACATTTCAATTTAACCAGCTCTTTATACTGCGTTTTATAAACTTTTGATATTTTTATATTATTTTACTCTGAGTAGCAAATCTGTTTTTCCTGCTAAGGCGTCACTGAACACTCAGTATTACAATCCTTATGTGGTTGGAGTTATTCCCCTTTGACTGTAAATAATTTTCTTCAGATTTGACTTCTCTGAATTTTATATGAGTTTAGCCTTATTAGAATCAACATTTGTATATACATTTTAATACGCATAGTTTCGATTGTTATTGCATATTCCAATGTAGAAACTACAGACAATACATCGTAAACTACTTAATATATAATCACAGAATAATTTTTTTTTTTTTAAAAGTGCACAGACACAGCAAAGGAAATATACAAGAAGACATTTCAAACGCCATACAGGACAAAGCAAACAAAACACAACTAACATATCATGCCGGACACAAAAACCAAACATGCAACAACAACAAACATATACAAGATACACATGCAACTACATCAACCATACAGAAGACATTCTTGCAGCAACTACAGATAACACACTTCAGTACTTAATACCTACTAATCTACCCACTAATGGATGATACAAAGGGAACGAATCAAAAATTAAAATAAAACATTAAATAATAATAATAATAATAATAATAATAATAATAAATCAAATAAATAATTTAGATGTTTTAGAAAGAAACAATAAAGTGAAATTAATAACTTTTGAAGGTGTTTGAAGCTAATGTCTGATTTTTTCTCTCTTTTTTTTTTTTTCACTTTATTGTTAGTATTGTATGCTATATGATGATCTAATATCATAATCAAATTACTTCATATAAATGTTTTTCATGGATTCAAAACACACACCCAAACACAAGACTGTGCGCGCGCGCATATGTGTGTGTGTTGCAGTTATTTATTTGATGTTCCATCCACTGGTGATACAGCATTCTGTACATGCATACATGTATAGCTAGCTGGGATGTGAGTTCAAATTGTTTTATCACAAGTCAGGTTACTGACTGGATGTAGTATCCGGATGTACTGGGTCAGTTATATAGATGAAGTAATCAAAGATTCGGATACAATTAGTGGGCTTCCTCAGACTTTTCACTGGAATCTGTTTATCATTAAGTAGTAGACATGTTTGTTTGAACACACAGAAAGCAGGATGTTGATTTTTATTTATTTATTTATTTATTTAATTTACATTCTTTTGTAATTATTTAAACTCAAATGGAAGCTTTTCTGTCTTGTACCTTAGGAGCCATTCTGTTCTTTGTTATTTTCATTTTCTTTCTTTCTTTTTTTTCTTAAAACTGATTTTAAGTAATTTAATCTTAACTTTAAAAAAAAAAAGGTGTAATCTAAGCCAAATATCTGTTCAAATTTAAATTATTTCTGTTATTATTATGATTCTTATTATTGTTGGTGATAAGATGTTCTTTGCCTTATTTAACACAGTATAATTTAGCTATTTTTTGACGTATTATCATCTAGTGGCATACGCTTCTGTTTTGTCACGTATTATCATCTAGTGGCATACGCTTCTGCTTTGTCACGTATTATCATCTAGTGTCATACGCTTCTGCTTTGTCACGTGTTGCGATCATGTTTTACGAGAAACGCCCAACAAGAAAATTGCGTTAACTGTATTATTTTGTAACATCTCTTTTGAGATACCAGTTTTTCTTTGCGCGTTTTAAGATAACCAAACTTGTCACACAAAATTAAGCGTAAAATATTTATGTAACAAAAATATACAATATTTATGTCTGAAAATAAGGAAGAAAACTTTGATGACAGAAAATATGTAATAGAATTTGCTGATTTAGTCAAGAAAAGATACACATTTTAGATATATTTAATACACCGCTTGTACAATAATGTAGTAATTTGTAGGCCTATCAACTTAGAAACAGTCGTATGTTTCAAATAGAAATGTTGAATACAAATCTATTTTGGTGTTTAAACTCTTCTTTCGTTTTATTATTATTATTATTATTATTATTATTATTATTATTATTATTATTATTATTATTCGTAAATCAATATCACTAATGAGATAGTGTCTTGATAAATAAAAACATTTGTCAGTAGTACTGTTTAGTTACTGGAGAAGATACTTAAATTAACTTTAATCCTACAAGATGTATTTCTTTTAAGTTTCATGCTTAGTGAGACGCACGGAGATGATACTGAATATGGAAGATATCAATCAGTCACAGATTTCCACTTTTTCAAATATATAAATGTAGGCGTCATATTGAACCCCCTTTTTTCGTAGATCAAACTAATCAAATTTAGCAATATTTGCAACAGACGTTCAGGTGCAGTTTGAACTAAAGTTAATGTAAAATTGATGTGCACTTCTGATAATAGATGTTGACTATGGAACTGCTGATTAAGATTTGTGTCACGTGCTGAGAGAAACGCCCACCACAAACTATAAGTTTATATTAGTTTAAATCTGATGAACGGTTATTTTTCTTATTCTCAGGTAAGAGATTCAAGTTATTATTTATTCATTTTCTATTAATTGATTTTAAAATTAGTTAGTAACGATTGTTGCGTTGTTTCGTGTACAGATTTATGAAAAACGTACCATGGCTATATAAACTGAAAAAAAAAAAACAACAAATATTTAGATGATTAATGTTTTCCTTTTTGATCGTCCAAATTTTACTTGTAAACTGTATTTTTCATAAGATAATCATTTTCAGTGGAAATTCATTGTTAGTCTCATCTTTTCGATAAAAAACAAAGTAAGTTTTCCTGTTTTTCATTCTGCCTACTAATAGTAATAATGAATTTACTGGTATTTTCGCTTTTTTCTAGATATTTGTGATAAAGAGTAAGCTAGAATCTTGCTATATATTTAATTATTTAGTAGAAAGCCGATCTACTTTGAGAGTAATAAATAATGTATAATAAGGATTAATAATAATAATAATAATAATAATAGTTCAAATTAGTTAAATTATAAAGGGTATTTGTAATGTTTAGGGATTTATCACTGAATTTATTTTAAATTAATAGATACTGACTGAAGTAATGAAAATAAAAATAAAAAGTAATAAAAATAAAATAATAAATAATAAATCACACGCTTCTTCTTTGTCACGTGATGAAATAATGTGTCACGCGCTTCTGATTCTTCACGCTGTGCGATCACGTGTCAGGTGCTTCTCATCTACGAGAAACGCCCACCAAGAAAATTGTGATATCTGCATTAGTTTGTAACATACAACACCTTTCTTTTACTTTTTATATACAAGAACTCAACATAAATAGGTAAAATATTTATGTAATAAAAATATATAATATTTATTTGAACACGTCTGAAAATATAATTAATAGAAAATATGCAAAAGAATTTGCAGATTTAATGAAGGAAAAAAAGAAAGAAAAGACATTTAAAGGTATATATAAGGAACCACTTGTATAGTAGATAAAGTAAAATATTTTGTGCCATATAGGCCTTATTAACCTAGAAACCGTCATATGTTTTATAGAATTTGTAGCGGAGGGAAAATAGTGACTACAAATCTATTTTGCTGCTTAAATTGTTATTTCGTTTTCTTCTTCTTCTTCTTTTTCTTCTTCTTCTTCTTCTTCTTCTTCTTCTTCTTCTTCTTATTATTATTATTATTATTATTATTATTATTATTATTATTTGCAAATCAATATCACGAATGAGATACTGTGCTGGTTAATTAATTTAGATTTATTACTATCTTTTGATTAGTAGGAGACGTTACTTTAAATATATTTATTTTTATAATATCCGTTTCTTCAAAATATCATGCTTTAAGAGTCGCATGTAGATAAAATTGAATTCCGATAAACATGGCTGACATAAGCAACTGCTGATTCTATTTAATGTCACGTGCTGAAAGAAACGCCCACCTTAACAAATACGTCTATTTTAGTTTTAAACCTGATGAACGTTTATTTTCTGTTGTACAGAATAGATTCTATATTTTCAGGTAAGAGATTAAAGTTATTATGTATTCGGTTTCTGTCGACTGATTTTAAAATGTATTATTAACGATTGTTGCTTTGTTCCGTGTACAGGTTTGTGAGAAAAGTGCCACGAGTTTATAAATAAAATTGAGTATCAAAATGATTAATCATCCACACTTCATTTATAAACTGTATTTCTTACGGTAATAATTTTCAGTGGATATTCATTCTTAGACTCAACTTTTCAGTTTAAAGAAGGTCAATTTTTCTCTTTTTTATTCATCTTGCTAATGATAACATTTAATTAATTTGATTTTGTTTCCCTGTCCATGGATATTTGTGATAAATGCTATATATTCAGTTATTTAATATAAATATTAAACAAATACGGTTACCCGGACTAAAACAAAAATAAATAATAGATAATAAGGAATAATAATAATAATAATAATAATAATAATAATAATAATAATAATAATAATAATAATAATAATAGAAGATGAAAACCAAAAGTTGTTGTTATTTATTTTTTATGTATTTGTTTATTTATTTTACAAAAACCACGAACATTCATTGTTATAAAAGTTAGATAATTAAACACATGTTTTTTATTTTTTTTATTTTTATTTTTTTAAACAAAAATATTCAGCATAAAAATGTAGACTCTTGGTCTGTATCTATCTGTATATGTGGATAGGAGACAGAGAGCGAGTGAAAAAAGAAAAGAGAAAAGATAAATAGCGATAAGAATATGGCTCAGATACGATGAGAGAGAGGGAGAGGTGAGGTACCTTTTAAAATATTCTTCTTGGAATATTACCGCAAGCAAAACGTTCAATGGAATTTGGACGAGTGATTATACTTATATCAAAGTGAACTTGAGTCGACAGGAGATATGATCGTTGACAAATGCGTGTTGCTGTAAAACAAGAGAACAAGACAATGAAGACTTCAGGGTCTATTCAATAATCAGAAAATAAGGGGAATCAGAATAGCAAATATTTTAATTTAAATATTTGTTGTTTGTTTGTATTTATATTTATTTCCATATTCCTTTTATTTTGATTGTTCTTTTTCTTTTTCTTGTATTTTTTTTCGGGTCAAGAATTTAAAATGATTTATTTATAAAGTGTCACTGATAGAGACAGGTAAATAGAACCGAATAAAAATAATAAATATTTTATTACTAAAACTATTCACTGACACTATGTAATGTGTAAAAAATAATAAAAATAGAAAAAAGAGAAAAGAACGAAAGAACGAACGAACAAACAGATTAAATAAAAAATAAATAAATATACAAACAATCAAACAAACAAACAAACAAACAAACAAATAAATAAATAAATAGAAAAAAGGGGTGATGAAATTACATTAGACAAAAGGTTAAGGTATGTCAGGAACGGAAAATAATATTTCTGTAAAAATTTCAAACTGACTGAAAGTTAAATTGAATACAAAAAAACACAACAAAAAAAAACAGAGAGAGAGAGAGAGAGAGAGAGAGAGAGAGAGAGAGAGAGAGAGAGAGAGAGAGAGACGATGGTAAAAGAAATATCATAAATTAAACGAAAAATGATAAACAAATTTTAAAAAATATAATAATAATAATAATAATAATAAAAGCAACAACAAAAACAAAGATACGCTCAGACCAACAGCACCAACAACATTGTACCCGCTTGATACTTTCAGATTCGGATGTGTCTAGAAGAAATAAAAACTGAAGAATGTGATGACTCAGACAGCTTTCACAGTCGAAACAAGAGTTTAAATTTACAGTAACAAGAAAAAGCTGTGAGTGCTAACTGGTTATCGGTTGTTTACAAACACTGGTAATGACTGTTTTTATACCGGGAAGGTAACAACAATAAGTAACTTTCAAATTTTTCATTAAAATATAACCAAAGAAAACTACATTTTATTTATGATAAAGAAGGAAAACAAATTAGCACACAGACAAATAAAAAGACATGAAATATGTCTTCGAACTTTATTTAAAAATTACTTTGTTGTATCTTAACAAGGTTATTAGATACGACCCTGTTTAAAAGGAAGAGGTCACGAGTCATGGTAATATCGCAGTGATTAATATAAACCATATAAGAAGATTTTGAATACCTGCAGTTATGGGACTATTTTCTCAGTGTTGTTATAAAATGACGTAGGACGGCAAAACTGTGTTTGTATTTAGCAACAAAATGCAAACATATAACGACGTTAATATCTGTTATCATTACAAACAGTGGTTTAAAAAAAGAAGAAAAGGATAAAAAAAAACATTCTACAGATGATAATCACTATTACCAGCGAAACCTTGTTTAATAACTAACACTGTTACAAACTGTTACTATCATATAGGATCATATAACGACTTTAATAAAGACTAAAGTTACAAAGTGTGTTTGTAACAGCAAGAAGATCTAAACGAAAACTTGACTATATTTCAGGTATTTTGTCTTTGTATTTTTAATTTATATTACTAGCTCTGTAGTACTAACAGCAGTAGTTGTTGTAATCGTGGTAGTAGTAATAGTAGTAGTGTTGGTGGTAGTAGCAATAGTAATAATAATAATGTAAATTTAGTAGTCCTTTTCGGTACACGGATCAATTTTAATTTTGCACTTGCGCAGTGACATCGAGACTTCTTGGAGGATGGTAAACCATAGGAGCAGATTTTATTTTTTGAAGTTTCCTGTTTCTTTAAGATAGGTTTAAAATAACTGTTATTATCAGAGCTCCTACCCAGAGTTCACTAGGGAGATGTAAAACTATGTCATACAAACAAGAATGGCTTTGACAAACCAGTCTGCTCAATATATATTTTGTAATAAAATAATTACTTCTTTCTATGAGAAAAATACTAACAATAAGAATCGATCTCATTTCAGATTATGCGAGAAATATCTTAACATATAATTTCATAGTACAAGAATGTTTGAAATAGATACAATGTCTGAAAGGAACACTGACTCGAAATGAAATTAATGGATGCGTCTTAAGTGCAGCAAATTTGATCTTCAGTGAATACACACTAGTGAAACAAGTCGAAGAATTAGGCCAAAGACAATGGCGGAAACGGCTGCTATTCCTGTGCTCGAAATAAAAAACGAGTTCGTGATTTGTGAACCGTGTTTAGAATATTTTGACGACGCCGGTAGAATGCCTCATCTTTTGCCTTGTGACCACACCTTTTGTTACCAGTGTTTGGAAGCACTTTGGCAGAAATCAGCGCAAGATATAACATGTCCGAACTGTCAGAAAGCGTGGCCTGTTGAAAACAGCACTCAGGCAACATTTCCTAAGAATAAAACTGTTTGTAATCTTGTTGAGTACATTGCACTAAAAAACAATACAGAGAAGGTTATGTGCAAGAAGTGTCCCAACAGTTCTGTGGCAACTCTGTACTGTCTCGACTGTTCTCAGCCGATGTGCGAGTTTTGCTCTGAATTCCATAAAAACTTTACACTTTTACAACATCACAAGACTTTTCCAATATCAGAACTGTCAGAAAGCGACTTTTTCCACCACCGAGGTATTTGCGAGCAACACAGCAATATGAAAAAAGATATTTTCTGCAAAACTTGTTCGTTAGCTGCCTGTTCGTCCTGCATTCTTGTGGAACATTTGAATCACACGCTGTCTAAGTCGAACGATGTCTACGATGAACATAAAAAACGAATCAAAACTGCCTTGAGTGATTTACTTGAATCAAGAAAACAGTGTGCAGCATACAGAGAGAAACTAAATGAAGAAAAGAACACTCTTGATAAAATACAGCACGATCTTTCAAATGAGATTGATGAAATGCACAAGACAATAGTAAACAAGATTTGTCTCGTCACAACACAGATGAAGGAAGACGTAGTGTACAATGTAAGAAAACAAAAATCTGACAGAGATGAACAGCTGGAAGTTGTAGAAAAGACAGAAAAGTTAAACGATGAACATTTTCTTTATTGCCAAAAGGTATTTCAATTTGCTACAGAGACTGACCTTATCCAGACGTCAGGAAGGCTCGAAAACAAAATAAAGTCTTTGTCACTTTCACTGCCTGAACTGCAAATAGAAAATGTTGATGTAGATTTCAAGTTTTTGAAACGCGTTGAAAGAAGCTTAGACAGATCAGCAACCTTGTGTAACGTCTCGCGGTTCCGCCCCTACATTCAGTTGTCTGACGTTGGAAAGGGGCAAGTTTCCGACGTTCTCGCGTACACGACGTTGTTAGAAGAAGATGATGATGAAAATATAAAAATCGATGCTGTTATCGAACCGCCAGGAGGAAACGAGTCAGCTGTAAAACAAACGTTGACTTCTGTTTCTGCTATTACTGGAAGTTTCCCGTTCAAGCCCGAGGTGACAGGTCCGCACAAAATCTCACTCACTATCAACGGCGAAAACCTACAAGAGGAGCAGTTTGTGTTTCACAGCAGAGAAAACGGTGAGTTAGAAATATTTTCTTTATTGTTTAAACATCAAGAAAAATAATATGAATATCGGGGAAACAGGTTCTTGGGTTCGGATAATTTTTATTTATTTATTTATTTAATTTCTATCCTATAAATGGCGTCAGGGGATGAACATGTTTTTAAGTAATATAATGATTTGTTTTCTAATAATACTAATTTTATTATTCATTTAACTACTTAGCACCATCAATAAGCCACCAAAATCGCGTAACTAAACAGCATACATTGTCATTGCAACAACTGTACTACAGCCACATCACGACACTATCAACACTGGCTGTCATTATCAGTGTAGTAATAGCTTGACTACTTTTATTTTCCTGTACAGTTTCATTTAATAACAGTGTATAAGAATATAGTACAATTATAAAATATCTGGACTCCGCTGTTATATTCTGATTAAGTCTAACGTTTAAATAAATAAATTCCAGCGAACTTAATTGTTGTTGTTGTTTCTTTCAGAGGGCAGATTTTACTGTTAGGGCATGATTTTTTCAACCAATGTTTTTTTATTCAATTGTGTAGAAAGTTAATTGCCATACAAACATAATTATTGATGTGGTAATATGGGTACAGGTATTAACATGGTAATATGAAAATAAAAATAGTATATAACTGATGCCTTTATTATTCTGTTTATTTATATTATTTATCTAGATAGGATTCCTATAGTTTAAAAGTAGGCCAACATCCAATAACCTGATAAAAATATTGTATTATATTTATAAATCGTTGGCTGACGGGGTTGGGGAGAGATCACCATTACTGTAATGACCTACAATATCTGAAAATATACAACGTGGCCGCAGTAAAGTCAGTATCCATTGAGATGAGTAAGAGACACCTACGAGTAAAACATGCAGCTACAAATATGAGTTATATTTACTGTAAGATCTATAAGAGAAATTGTTCGTTTAATACAAATTGTGCATATGCATCCTTTGAAAAAGCGTCGCAGATTACCCACATTTGCTATTAGGATTTGTACAAATAAATTTATGCGCTAAATTTAGTAACGGCCTGTCATGTGGTCAGTTTTAGGACAAACACTTCAGCTCCGAAAGTTAATCATGACTGCTAGATTACCACTCGCGTTTGTTAAACTTACTGAAAATGATATTACTTTAAAACACAGACAATTATTTTGTTTGCAAAATCCTCGCGATAAACGGAGAATGAAACTCGATGAATCCAAAATTTCTTACACGATTCCTGAATTAAAATTAATCACTCTAATTCTTTGTTATTTTTTACTATTATTATTTTAAGTATCAATAATTGATTTTTAAAAGATTGTTTATTTTTGCTTGAAGTGTTGATTAGCTCCATGGGAGAAAATACTAATAATGATCGGATGATAAATAACTTTTGTTTGCAGTCAAATCGCAGCAAGTACAAAACTAAGAAAACGCTTTTATTTCTGATCAAATATCCAAGTTACCACACCTGCGCCTTTAATTGCCTTTAGTCTCATGATTAAAGGCATTTTATTGTCCCTGATTAGTACCTGCAATACCTTTCTGGAGTGGGCTCAAAGCTTTAGCCGAGTTTGTGTATGGCAGAAAATTGTGGTTAAAAATCAAATGCTTGTAGTCCTTTTAAGTAACACCCACACACACACGGATGTGTGTTTATATGTGTATGTGTATTAATTTTTTTACAAACTATATATTTATGTTGCTTAAGACTGAAAAAACTAGGTACATGTGTCAAGAAAGTTATATGTGCTATTCAGAGTTGTTAGGCATATCTTTTTCTTTCTTTCTTTTTTTTTTTAAAGTGGCACGCTGTAACGTTTTAACCACCTTAAAAACAATAATATGACTAAATACTTTAAATAGGCATCTAAAGTTCAAACGTAAATTATGCGAAAATAAAATAAAATAAAATAAAATAAAACTTATAAAGTTTGTTATTTTAAATAATAATTTTTCATTAATATTAAATTTGATGTCGGTGGCATTTCGAGCTTCGTCATTGCATAAGACTTTATTGTGTGTATAAAACAATTTCGAGGTACATTCATGATTTAACATTGATTACAACGTTAATTTGGAAATATACAGCAATTTGATCATTAAATATAAGTTATTATTATAGTTATTACGGCAGATTTTACTTTTGCATCAGTTGACCTACTTAAAATAACGAGTCGCGTGTCCTGTCTGGTTGCAGCCACACTTGAACATGGAGACAATATGTTCATTGTTAACAGTTAATTTTGACTGAATTTATAGATTTTGTATAGATCAGTTTAATTAGGTAATTAGTATTTTAATAATTCTGCCATTCAGTATTTTTATTTTTCGCACTGCTATTCCTAGTTACTAAGTTAGAAAAATAATTAAAAGTTTTAACATTAATTTTTCTTGTAAAACCACTACTACTATTATTTCTGATTTTACATTTGCTACATTAATAATAATAATAATAACAATAATTACAGAATCACCGAAAACAAGGAAACTACTCTGTTTGCAACCTGAACCTGCGAGTCAGAGGAATCTACAGAGAAATTTTCTGTGAGTAACAATTTTTATTTATTTACTTATAATAATGATGATGAGAATACATGATGATAATATTGATAAAGACAACAATAATAATAACAATAAATGTTTAAAAAAATATATATAATTATCAGTTGTGTATATTGAAAGAGAAGAACATTATAATAAAACTTAAATGTAGAAATAAATTATTTTAATAAAACATTTTATTTATTTACTTTCATTTTTGAAGTGTAAAAACATAATTTTTAAAATTGTATTTGATTGTTAACAATTGTATAAAGGACAGTGCAGTTTGTAAAAGCGAAATATTTAACAACAAATTTTATTTTGACAGTGACAACAATGAAGTTTGCAGAAAAAACACTAAACTGGGAGAAATGTTGTGTTAATGAAAATAAGGAATTAGTTAACAAAAGATCTGTAGAAAAACCCCAAAATGAAGGCAGGATGAAAGTTATATTTGGAGTAACAGGTGACACATATTTCAGAGAAAACAAATGCTACTTATGGCAAAGTGAAATCACCTGTCAGATTTTGAAAAGTAAAATTCTGAATAAAATAGCAGCTCAGATTGGAGTTTGTGTACAGGGACACTGCGATGAGGAAACTGGAATAGGTAATAATAAACATGCTTGGGGTGTTAATTTTGGTAGTTGTGGGAGACACAATAAAATGTGTTTAGTTGCTACATCCTGCAGTGAAGGAAAGTGTGATAGTCCAGTGTGTGACTAAGAAACAAACACACTAGTCCACACATCACTTACACTAGTACTAGACACAGAAAGTAAAAGACTACACATAGTAGACACAGACACTAACACACTTGTACACACACTGACTGATGTTGACATGTCACAACCGTTGATACCTGTGTTTGCTGTTTACAATTATCCTTTATTTGATGTGAAAGTGAAACTTTTACCTGTAACTGATTTATCAAAGAATTCTGCTTTACTGAAACTGATCTCTTCTTTAATCTGGTCATAAAGTAAAATTATTTAACAAAATAGTAATCACTTTAAAAACAAAGAACAAAAGTAAATTTGTCAAGTGAATAACTGTCTGTCTGTCTGTTATTGTTTATCTATGTACTGTATTTAAATTAAATATAAATGTTCTCAGTGACAAACACAGGCTATCGGTGCCATCCACACACATACACAAACACAGTCACACACATATTTATACACATACACATAGATAAACATACAGACATGCAGATATACACATATGTACACACATGAACTATTACACTTACTATCCAAACTATTTGTAAAAGTAATACATTTTGGAAATGTTCAATTTTATGTTTCGTTAGAAGTAATCCTCAGTCTACAGTGTCTGTCTACAAATCCACTCCATGTTGAATATCAAGTCTACTTTGTTAATAGTTAATGTGCTGAGTACCTGTGTTTTTGTAAAGAGTAAATTAACTGTTTGAACACATTACAATACATGTGTAACAGGTAAATGTTTCACTTTATGTTTCTGATTTAAACTGAAATAATTTTTTTTATTTTAAACACTTAAATTGTGACAACATTTAAATAACAGTGAATGGAGATTATAATATTCATGGTTGACTCTAGAATGAATTAGAGTTATTTGTCATTCTAATATTTCATGCTATTGTAATGAGTTTATCATGTTATTAATTACAATATTTTAACTATATGACAGTGTTTTTGAAATTTCTGCAGATGGTCAATAAATATTGTTGAAAAGATTGCTGAATTTTTTTTATTTAATGGATGTTAATTTTATGTGGAAATTACTGAATAATTGTTAATATATATATGTGACTGATTTTTTTTTACTGCTAAATGTGTATAATACTTATATGGATAATGATTGCTGTGTTACTTTTCATTCATTTCTTCTTTGTTTCCTTCCTTAGTTTTATATTTATTATTATTATATTTTTATTTTATTTCTTTCTTTTTTCATGGTCTTCATTCTTTTTGTATTGTCATTCAGCTTCTGTTTTTCTTTACATTTGTTTCTTCTGTTTCTTCTATATAAAAAATAATAATGTCAAAAAAAAAAAAAATGTTTTGGTATGTGGGTATTCTTATAAAAAAATTCTAATTACCCTAATTACATAATCTTAAATTATATTTATATTGATTATCCCCAATTTAATCTGGGTTTGCCCCAATTTAAATAATATTTTAAATAAAAAATTCTAATTACATGATCTTCAATTATATTTACACTGATTCCTCCCAGAAACACTTGGTCTGCTCCGATTTAAGTAATATTAAAAAAGATAAATTATTTTATTTTTTTGTTGTTTTTTAAAGAAAAATAAATGTTGGTGTTTTTCTTTTATTGTTTTTTTATTAAAAAAATTCGAATTACCCCTAATTACATAATTTTAAATATATTTAGAGACTGATTACCCCAGCAAACCCTTGATTTTCTCCTGATTTAAATAATATAAAGAAAAAAATATTTGTTTTTTGTTGTTGTTTTTTTATAGAAAATTCTAATTACCACTAATTCCATAATCTTCAGTTATAAAATAGTTTTATACTTACATTGATTAGCCCCAGCAAACCCTTGATTTTCTTGTTTAAATAAGATAAAGATAAAAAGGGTTGTTCTTTTTTTTTTTTGCAAAACATTCTAATTACCCATAATTATATAATTTTCAATTATATTTTCATAATTAACCCCAGGAAACCCTTGATTTCAATAATATAAAGAAAAAAAAAGTTAATTGTTTTTGTTTTTTTATTTAAAAAAATTTCTAATTACATAATTTTCAGTTATATTTACACTGATTACCCCCAGCAAACTGCTGATTTTGCCCTGTTATAAATTATATAAAGAAACCGTTTTTTTAGTGGTTTTTTGGTTATTTTATAAAAAATTCTAAATATCCCTTATTACTTAGTCTTCAAATTATATTTACATTCAATACCCCCAGCAAACCCTAGATTTCCCCCGATTTAAATAAAAATGAAAAAAAAAGGTTTTGTATATTTTTTATTAAAAATTCTAATTATCCCTAATTACATAATTTACATTGATTACCCCCAGCAAACCCTTGATTTTCCACTGATTTAAATAATGTAAAAATTAGATGATTAAAAGAATGAACACCTCTAGGCACTATGACGTTATTTTTGTTTTCTTCAAAAAAAGATGGCATTCCACAGCAATGATGAATCTCCATTCCTCTTTCAGCGATAAAAATTAGAATAACCAAGCACATATCAATGATAAAAACAGTGCAAGCTGCTATGAAGTACAATGTGTACACTGGATGTTCTGATCACATTGACAATGCAGTCTCTTAAAGATCACCGAGTTTTCAAAATTATTTCTCTTCAGAAATGCCAGTCTGTTCTTTAACTCTGGAGTAGTAAGATGAAAAAAATGTTGCCTAAATCTAATAGAACACAAAATACATGTTTTAAAACATGTTAGAACAAAATTTAAAAGAAAGCATATATAAATTCAAATTAGATTAAAGTTATAACATTTCAGACAGATTTTCTTTTGAAAGTTGAGCTTTCCCTGGACAGTGAAGACTGTGATGTTATAGCATTCTGGTGCTCTAGTGAACCTTTTCTGAAGTGCTGGCTGAGGCCACCTGAATCTGTTGTCTAGGATCCTACAACAAAATATAATATTCATTAATAAACTAAACATAAAATAAAATGCAAGTAGTATTTTTGTTGTCAGCTCTAAATGAATTTCACTGTCTTACCTAGAAGAATTTTAGTCCAAATTTTATTTTTCCCGTACAATTTTAATAATAAAAATTATTAAAGGTTTTTATATTCTTAACTTCAATCAGTTTAATATTGTAAATATCTTTCACCTGTATTAAATCTATCTTTTTTTTTTGAGATCAGAGAGAGATATTAATAACAGCAAATTACAAATTTGTACAACTGTTCTGTTCACAACTCTATTAGGCTGGCATGTAAATTACTACAAGGTTTGTTGGTGTATAAACCATTATTACATTGATTCTGTACTATCCTAACTAAACATTTAAAATTTCAAGAAAATAGGCATGCTTTATGAAACATTTATATAAAATTACCAGCATATACAAATAAAATCATCAAAGAAGACAAAGTTTAAATATTTAAATTTAATTAATTGTTAACCAATTTTCTTTTACTTTATCAAAGAAAAAAGATAAATACAGTTGAACACATTTGACTTAAGCATGAAAACAAAATTAATTAGTACGTTTAAATAACTATATTGTTATTCCTAAAACTGATTAATTAACCCTGATATAATTAATAAGTAAAACCATTTTGAGAACAATGTTAAGTTAATGGAGAAATAAAATGGAAGACAAAACAAAATATGTTACTGATCAATGAAAATTTATATACTATATCCTTTTACAGAGATACAGCCAGTCCAGTCATGATTGTAATTATAATAATAATCATCATAATAAAAAGGTTTCTATGGAGAGAACTTATAAATTATTTATTCAGGACTTCTTCTTGTAAAACATACTAAACTTGACATGTTCAGTATGAAAATATTTTTTATTATTCTTATTTTTTTATTCATAATTATGTTCTTATATAACCTAAAATTTCATACATTGCTTCTTCATCTTTCAGAATCAACAGGAAACAGTGCCTTGGGCACAGGAAGAGTCAACTCGGGATTTAGTGCAGAGAATTTGACATCTCAGCAACAGGCACAGAAACAAAATGCTTGTCTAGATGTAATGATGCAATAAATATTTAGTTAAATTAATTTCCTTTATTATCAGTAATTAGACATTACTGAATATAGACAGAGCATTTAAATTTTTTATAGGATCAACAAACAGTAGTTTCCTTTAGAAACTTGAGCATTCATTTATTAAGGCAACAGGATTAAGTTTACAGAAAAATCAAAAAAGAATACAAATCAATTAGACAACATACACTTCATCATATGCATAAAACAGACTGACACCATGTAGATCATATATACTGAATCTACAGTTACAACATAAACTATATACACTAGTCTTACTTGAAAACAAAACAAATCAAATACACCATACTCACACAGGAACCCCACTAACTGAAACCAATTCTTCTCTACACTGTAAGTTTCTTTAAGTGCGAAACATTCATCCTTTAGGTCTTAAGGCCACACTTCTTTCCTCTGTTTCTGGTAAGAAGGAAGGCTTGACTAAGTGAAAATGATTTTTGATTTATAATAACTCATGTCACACTTAATAAAAATATTATAATAATAACAGTAGTAGCAGCAGAAGTAGTCATGACTGTAATGATAATAATCATCACAATAAAAAGGTTTCTATGGGAAGATGCAGATGTCTTCCCATTTTACCTCCTCTTTGTATGTCTTCCTGATTTCTTGCAGTCTGATGGTATCCACTGCATTGTGCTTGTTCAGTGGCAAAGTGATTTCCCCCATGTGTCCAGTTTGTATGAATACACCTCCATTTTAGACTTGCTCTTCAGCAGTTTGATCATTGTGTGTCCTCCACTGATCTTGATGGTAGATATGTATATATCCTAGTAAAATCTATTCTTGCTTAATCTGTGTTGGTTCTCTTTCACAATATTCCTGGTACAGTGTCCTGAATGTCTAGAAAGTTGTTCATTTTCCATGCACAAATTCTACAATGCATTGGGATTGTCTTATGATCCATGAGTTCTTTATCAATATTTTTGTATCATTATGCCTGGTGTTTGAAACTTTTTATCTTGATTTGTTGTTTGTTGGTTTTCTTCTTTTCTTTTTGTAATTCCATATTCTACATCTTTTTTTTTTTTTTGTGATGTAGTAAAAGCACCAGGATGATCCTTATAGATTCTTTATGAATTTCATATGTATTTTGGCTCTTCTAATTTTTTGTTTTATTGTATTTGTTACATATTGGCAGATCTACTGATATTCCACATTGGTGTGTTATTAGCCTTAATCCTTCCCTCCAGGGATTTTATTTTTCATTAGCATGCTTTTTCGGTCTCTTGTGATATAGAGGTGATCTGATTTTCTGTTGGGAAAATGTGCTGCTGCTTTTCTGTATCAGCCTGTTTGTTGATCATTCTTTCCATCAACCTTCTAACACATCTTGTTAAACTTCTGGATATGTAGCCATCTATCTTTTCCCTTTATGTAGATGGAATCATGGTTGCCTCTCTCCATGTTTATTTTACTGAACTACTAATACAACTTGCTTTGAAGATCTTTATAAAGGTATTTTTTGGTGTTCATGTTGTATCAACAGAAGCAAAAATGAGTCTGCAATTATTGCCTTCAGCTATAGTTGCCTTCAACAGTTGGCTTTTATTCCACAATTTCTGTGGCTTGATTTATTTTAGACATTAGATTCTGCAGCTGTAAGGTGTGTAATTTCATCTTGCTCTTCTTTGCATGGTTTCCTTTGCAGTTTTGAGAATTGAGTGTATTGAATTCTTTGACAATCTTATTTGTATGATTTTTTTTTTATATTAATATTGCCTCTATGGATATCTATCCGTTTGGAGTAAAACCAGTTTGCCTTTTTGTAATTCCATCATGACATCTACTGTAAGTTTCATTACTCTGAAGCTACTGGTTCCAACTGACTGACTGAGTTCAGCTCTGCAAGTCTGTAACAACAGCTAGGTTTGCACTGGTTGTTGAGAAAACATGTAGGAGGATCTTGAGAACAACTTAATAGTTTGTGCTGCTGATTTATCTGCCAGTCTTCTAGTACATCTAATTCCAAATTTTGTGAATGGCTGTTAAAGTCACACAGTGATAGTTGTGTTCTCTTCATTAATATCCACTGACAGCAAGGATAGATGTCTGTTGTTAAGTTTTATTGTCAAATGTGTCTTTATTTTTGAGATTTCTTAAGTATTCCATTGTGTCAAATTTAGTTTGTTGTTTTTAATAACTTTTTTTATCACCAGTAGCTTTATCCCATAGATTTCATAACCTGGAATTTCCTGTAGCTTATGTCATAGAACCCATCATTCTTCCACTCTGGCGGGTCTCCAGTGGCTGAGCATCATCTCTCAAGTTTCTGTTGTGGACTGTCACATGACAGAATTAGCATTTAACTAGGATTATGCCCCCTTCCTACATTCTGGCCTAGACACTAGCCTTTGACCAATCCAGCCTGGGAATCTCTACCAGGAGGTGTCGTTCTTGCTGGTATATCTCTCTGGTGTTTAGACAGTGAAGTTACTTCTCCACATCATAAACACTCATCTACACACAAAACAAACACTCTGAAAACATCACACACAGACACAAGCAGACAGACTGCAGATAAACAAATGACCTCCACATATACTACCCCAAAAAACAACAAAAACACACCATATAAACTGCACAATGACACTCATACATGAAACATACCACAGAACATACAGACATATACACACAGAGACAAATAACAAAATTTCAAACACATACAATAGCACAGCACTGTAGTGCTATTTCCAAAACACAAGACTCACATGTCACAGACACAATAGATACAAAACACACAAAAACAGCACAAATAAAGCACACACACACATACACACATACACACCAGCCAAACACCAGATACAAGTACAACACCGATAACCACAGTGTGTTTTGTTTAATGCTGGATCTGTATTTGTCACACAAACAAACAATAAAATAAAATAATACAAGTTAATTTTCACAATTGTAATATGCATTTATGTCATTTGTTTTCATTCATAATCCAATATTCTTTATTTAGCAGGTGAAGAACATTATCTGGAAATGAAAGCTTTCATATGTGACCAAAATATTACAGGGATGGCTTGCCTAAGTGAAAGTGAGTTTTGATATGTAAGTACTCATGTCAAGACTTAATAAAAATATAATAATAATAATAATAATAATAATAATAATAATAATAATAATAATAACAATTGTGATAATAAAACATCTAAGATATTCAGAACTTGTTCTTATAAAACATGTTAAATCCATATGTACAAAGTATGAAATTCAATTTTCTGTTATGAACAATTATTTTCTGATATCTGACATATGAAACTTCATACATTGTTTCTTCAACATTCAGAATCAGGATAAACAGTGCCTTGGAAAACTGGAAGATTTAGTGAAGAGAATTTGATTTCTACAACAACTTGGACAAGCTGTTTTTCTGGAAGTAATGATGCAATTAAAACTTACTTAAATTAAAATAAATAAATAAAAGGAAGAAATTTATAAAAATAATTTGTCTTTATCTCAAATGACGTTCTTTTATAAACCTATCAAATTCTATTTATCAATACAAACAAAATTAATTTCTTTTATTAATTATAATTAAGCCTGGCTGAACATACACTGTGAGAAATCCTTTTAATTTCCACAGTATCAACAGACTGTAAATCTTCATGTTGAAATAGTGCCTGCTGTAGTTTCCTTGAGAAGTCAAAAACAAGGTAAGGTTATAAGTTTATATACAAACCACACAAACCAATTACACCAACATACACTGCAGATAAAAACACAACAGAAAACCACATACATCATTCTCATTCATATAATGTTCAGACAGGAACCTAAGCAGCTCCAAGTTCAGGTGCATTAATGTTTTTAATTTTCAGCTTTTTTGAGATCCTGGAGAACAAAAGGAGCATCAGGAGAAGATCACCACTTGTCTGTGTCTGTCTTTGATGTTATTAATCAGGATCCATTTCAGACTTGTAATTGCAGGGCCATTTACCTGTTGGAATAGGTACACTCATCTTTGATTCAATTTGTATCCCACCATTCTTGATTATTTCCTTTATTGATCGATCAGTATAAATTACTCCATTGTTATTGAGAACACATTTTGTGTATATACTCGTGGTAAGAGCTCTTACATCCAAATCTTTTTCACAATTCCTAACATAGACTTGTGAATATCTGGAAAGTTGTTTCTCTTCCATGGAGGATTTCTGCTGTGTGTTGGGAGTTTTTGTGTTTTCTGTCCACTGTGTTATGTATGTGTTGTGATTTGTGTCATGTAACGTGTACCCTGTTGGGATATTTTGTGTTTTTTGTGTGTTCTCTGGTGTCTGTTTTGTTCCAAAACACAGACAACAAATGAACAGGGAAGTCTGTGTGTGTAATAAGAAAAATAATAATAAAGTAATGACAAATTGTTTTGAATTTATTTGTCTAACCTATCTATTTTTCTATAACACTGTCTCTGGTTTAACAACTGATGAACTGAAAGTTAAAATTGCTAAAGAGACAGAGTCAGTTAAAAGCAGACTAACAAACAGTCAGACAGCTCCTGATGTTCTCGTTTGTATTAATTCATATTAGTTACATCTGTTAATAACAGAAAAGTGTGAAATAAAGCTATGAAATAAAACAATGCAGTCAGATGAGTGTTTGGAAATGTTACCTTTATAATTAAATTACTGAACATATGCAATAATCTAATTAAATTTGTTTTAAAAAGTGTTAAATTTTTGTTTTTCATTCAGATTAAATTAGATTTATGTTAGTAGATCTTTAAGATAATTTTTCTGTATGTGTTTAATGACTGTTAGCACTTTTGAGGAAGGACATAATTATACTTTTTATGTTAAAACGTTATTCACAGTTATATATATTCATAAATAATGTTTTTGAGCAGATGTTTCATATTGTTTCCTTTTTATTTATCTGTGTAACAAATCTTTATTATTAATATTTATTTTATTAATGTTTATTTTATAATATTTAAAAATTTTATTTATACAGAATGGAAAGTCGTAGTGTCTGGAGTTAGGAGGGATGTGCAGGCAACACCATCCACCAACACATGTCCCCAGTTCACCTGTTCTTGGTAAATAAAATTGTTAAATGCTTAGAGAGAGGGAAAATCAAAAATAAGCTAATCACACTGTTTCAGACAAAATATAAACTACCATTTTGTTCTCAAATTTAATTACATAACCATCTGCACCACATAATAAAATTATGCTTTGATTCAAACAAAAAAACATGAAACTGGTATACCTATTGTAATAGCTAAATGTTAAGTTTCCAAATGTATTCATGAAATTAATTAATTTTAATTTATTTATTGCATTAAAATAGATATTTTTAAAAGCACATGCATGAAAACTCAATTTAAAGTAGTGCCTAAGTCATTCCAACCCATTCATACATAATTTAGTGAAAAATGTTTAAAAATTTGTATAATATACATACATAAAGTAAATTTTATTCACTGTTGCCATTGCAAATTGATAGCTTTATTCATAAATAGAAGAAAATTAATAATGAAAAATATCTTGAATTAACATATGTTAACACCAGAGACCTGTGACTAATAAACATTAACTTTTTAATGTTAATTTCAGGTGATAGAAATTATCCAAGGTCAAGAAAAAGCAAAAAAGCTTCCAATTCCACTGACTTAAACCACCCATTCATTTGACTTGAATCAGTCAGTGTATGACGTCAGTAAGCTTCTGCCATACTGTACACTGTCCTGCCCATCTCTTAGTCATCAGAGGTGTCAGTCTGGACTGAATCTTGATGCAAACTTTACTACCAGCAGCAATTCCAACACAAGTGGAATAGACACAAGCTATCATAGAAGCACTAATGCTCAGGATAAGAGACAAAGAAGCAGCACCATAATCTCAAACAGTGGTGACAGCAATGAAAATGAAGAAGAATCAGATTCATCTTCTGGCTACAGTTTTAAAGCAGTGATAGTAAATGATGCCTACCAGAGTTTTGATATTTAACAAAACAGCAGGTAAGACTTTCAGCCTTTCAATTTAGATATGTAAATTTTAAGGTATAATTTAGTTTCAGATGCAAAGTAGACATATGTATTTACAGTCTGTTAATTAAAATGGAATTTTATTGATTATTTAATCATTAAGTATGTTTTTCCTAGCAATAATCTGGTATTTACAGTTCCTCTTATTGTATTGGTAGATAAATTAATTTTTTGTTATTTTAATTAATCAAAAAAAGTATATTTCAAAAATTAGCTGTTTTATATAGAGCTGTTAATATCTGATAATAATACTTTTATGAATGTTATTTAAGATTGAAATACCTGCATAGGTTCAATACTTATATGTGTGTCAGTATTTATTAAAAAGTCCAATTAAATCATTTATCAGAAATTATCAGTGAAAATATTTGAACAAGAAGAAGAAAATTTCATATTTGTTTGAAAGGTCTGTATTTAAAAATATTGTTGCAGTAACAACACATAAGCTGATTGATGAAACAGAGAAAACAAAAATAGTAATATATTTTCTATGTTGACTAAAAAGGTTACACAAAAATAGTTATTAGCATTTTATTATTTATTATATAGAATTTTAAGTAGTTTTGCATTAAATGTTGTTTTTTATTTTATGGCTGTTACAGAAGGTAAACCTTAAAATTGATATTCTTTTTCTGTGTCTGTCCCTTTTTTGTTTTCCTAAATAATTAATTTTTCTCGGCATAATCTTAAGTAACATAAAGCTTACATTTTCAGACACTCAGTAAAATTATCAACCTTGATCGAGGAGGACACTGATCACTGTGATGGTCAAGGTGACAATAGCAGAGTTTCACACACAATAAACATCACAATGTCAAATACTTTGACACAGTAGCTAAGCGTTCTTTCTATTGCTTTCTTTGTTTTGTTTTCTTTTTTTCTGATGACTTTTAATTTTTAATCTTTTTTTCTTTTATTTATTTTTTCTTTCTTCTTCTTTATTATTATTATGTCTCTGTTATTGTTTTGCTAATTTTGACTTTAATTTCTTTTATTTATTTACCACTATATAATGCCATTTTTGGAATAAGATAAAGTTCCAGTTAATAAATATTTTACACCATTTTCTTCAACAGATATCTTAACATTATTCTGAAAATCATTATGTATTATCATTGCTGGTTGCCACCTGTACCATTATACTTCAACTTTTTTCCATTTCTTTCCATGCTTTGCTTTCCTTTCTTCTTTGTTTCTATTAAAATGATCAATAAATCCTTCTATCTTTTATTTTAGATCTTGTGATTCAGATTTTTTTTTTTTCATATGTTAAATTGTTCCAAGTCAGTTGTGAAAGTGTATGTTGTCTGAAAAGTTTATAATGTAAAATAAAAATTAAAAAATAAAGTTAAGAAGCTTTTTTTCAACATGACTTCAAACATATTAAAAAAATACTGCCCCAAAATCCAAAATGGCAACCCATCTGGCACAAAAGAGAAAGAAAAAAAGAAGGAAATAAGCACTTGAAAGTTGTTATAATTAACAGTATCCAAGAAACAATGAAACTACTGAAAGTGTAGTGGAAACTAACAGTGCCAAGTGTCAGTGGAATTGAAAATGACATTCTTGGAAAAGAAAAACCACACCCTCTAGATTTCAGGTGAAAATCGAAGAGCTGAACAAAAAAATGACAATGACAGATGAACAAAGTGATGATGTGTTAGATGTAGGAGATAACAGCTTGAAGGCAACAGACGACATTTAACCCAAACAAAAATAAATAAATAAATAAACAAAAGTAATGACAAATATGCCTTCATGAATATTCACAAACTTTTTAATTTATTGTTATAGTTTTATTCAAAAACAAATAAAAAATTAATTTGTAAAAAACAATATATATTAAATATGCTTAAAAATATTTTAAATACATATTACATTGTTACTTTTTTTAAATGTTTTTATTTTAGTCTGTTGGTGCTGCTGCAAAGCAAGGTGTGATTCGAAATGCCAATAACACAATATGTTATGTAAAGTGCCTCTTAGGACACCCATACTCCAGCACTGTCGTGCAGGATGTCATTGCAGAGTCCCCAGTGATGGTAATGCACATATTAAAATTTTAATACAAAGTTTTAGACTATTCTGAGCAGAATACCTATTTGGGCATTGTTTTGGATTATTCCATTATATAACAGGGGTTTCAGAATTGCTTTCATTAATTTACTACATCATTGATAATAAACTTCTGTTATGAAATAAAATATCATAAGACTTTGTTGAACTTTAATAATATATACATTAGAAGAAATTTTTAATTTTATTTTTTTTAAAAATGAGGTAATAATATTTATTTATTTATTTATTAATTGCCACCCTTATGAATGATGTACTCTTCCAGAACAGTATCAAGGTCAAAGGTCAAACTCAAGAAAATTGTTTCATAGATTTCTACTAATTTCATATAATTATGATTTTCCAAAAATATATATTTTTTTAATTTATAATTATTATTAATTTATTTGTATGTTTTAGATTTTTAAAATTTTGCATTGATGCTTGCAAAGGAAGAGGTTATAAATTTTAGAAACATAGCAAGTTTCATGTATCCATATTTTCATTATCAACACTGTTTGCATGAAGTGAACTAATTGAATGAAACAAAGTTGGCCAGATGCCAAGGTATATGATGAGATATTCATGAAATGACTGAATTTTCATGACATAATATAGTTTCTTACTTGTTTCAAACTGACTGAGCATAGTTATGATATGATCCTGTTTTAGAATTTCTCTTGCAGCAGTATCTCTTGGTAAAAACACATCCCAAAAGCTAGCATCATTTGCAGGCTTTGTGATGATTTTTACCACAATTTTACTTGTTTCTTTTGTTTCATTTGCACTGCGGCATTTGTAGAGTTTGCTATACTGACCCTTGCCCATGTACTCCCCCATCAGGTAGCCTTTGGAAGCAAGAAAATCGTCGTCAGTCTCAAACTCACTTTCAGTATCAACATGATTTATTGTTGCTGATCTGTTTGAAGGAACAGCAGCACTGCCCTCAGGCATTTCTGGTGTCTCCATCATACAGACACTTACATGGAAGGAAATTTCAGTTTTATAGTCTTCGATATGTTGTCATGACAACCCAGTAAAGTCTATTTCATTCCAAAGGATGGATTGGTTGAGGTATATTTCAGTTTGCCCTGTTTAAGTTGTCATTTTTTATTATTATTATTATTATTATTATTATTATTATTATTATTTTTTTGATATTATAAGATTTGTTTTGATTATTCAGATGTTTTGATACTATTTCAATATGGTTAGCAAATATTGTTTAAAATTCAACTTTTTCTATCAAACCTGAACTAAGAAAGATCCGATTGGTTTTGTTTTAACTGTTCTGGAACATTCCATTTTTATTTTAGGAAACCTGTATTTTTTTATTCAATCTTTTCCATTTACCAAAGATGAACTTTATAACAAATTATAATTCAACAACTAAACAATATTCAAAACTGTTGTAATTTGCAGTTTATATAAAAATAAATTAGTAGCAAATTTGATTTTTTATTTAACTTAACTCTGTATTCCAGTTTTCTGGTACTGGTTTATGTTACACAGTGTTGTCATAGCAACACACAAGATCTCTGATGTTAGAAGGTTGCATTATTATACAGTTAGGTTGCATTACCTGCCACACTATATGGTGTGTTGACTCTTCTCTACTTTTCCTGCTTTGGTTAATTTAAAAATGGGTTAAACATCAAGGATTGTAGTATTTGAATATTTAACAAAAGGTTACACCTTCAAGTAATTATTTACTGAAAACTTCCAATAATGGCTATCTTTATTTGTTTTCATTTACAGATTTTCACAGTACCTGAAATATATTTGTTTCAGGATATTTTTGTTAAAGCATTTGGGTGGTTAATCCATCTGGATGCATTTATTGGATTATTTCCCTTTCTGTTGCACAATGATAATATTTTGAGTGAAACTAGTAACAGTTAATATGCAAATAAGCAGAAAATCTTTAACTGTAAATTGTTCTGATATTTTATTAATTTTTGAACTAATTATTAAGAACATTGATTTTGTTTCATTTATTTGTTGTGGAATTTATAGACTGTTTAATTGTATTAGTTGCTATGAGTATGCAGCTGCTTAAATCATTTAAATGCATGTATGCACATTAGACATTATGAAGCTGTTTTAAACATTTTTATTTTTTTTATATTTTTATTTTTTTTTTTTTTTAATTAAAAGATAACCTGATTGACAGCAGGTTAAATTTTAATACCATTGTAAACTAAAATCGTTTTTATTAAGAGATTGATCAAAAAGATGGGAAAAACCAAACAGGTGTCACTTACCTCTGTTGCAGAAGCAATTTACAGAAAAATGTTAGGTGAGATACCATTTTAACTTTATATTTTATTTTATAAAATAATTACCATCTGATAATTTACAATTTGTATTTGAAGTGGAAAAAAAATTATATTAAGTTTTGGTATCTTAGAAGTTAGCAGCTGATTTGTGATTTTATTATTATTATTATTATTTTTGTAAATTTAAACCATTTATTAATAACACCATAGTTACTGAGTACATGTTTTCATTTTATTGGATTATATATTGTAGTCAAAATAAATAAAAAGAGTTTTGTGTACATATGAATATATAGTTTGATACTTATCAACATACTGTAATGTCTGTTTCAAAAGGAAGTACAGTTTTACTCCATCACTTTTATATTTAATCTTTTACAATGTTTAGTGACAATCAAATGGATTTTTGCAGAAACTGTTCAAAGTCATGGAGGAAGAAGTGTACAAGATGCTGTACTCACTGTGCCTGTCAGTTTCACACCTGAACAAAGAAATGCTATTAGGTATTATATATTAGCTTTGAATTAATGTTTGTTATCTGAAATCTTATATCAGATTTAAACATAAAACCATTAGAGGAAAATATATATATATATATAACCAGCTGAAAAATGCTAACTTTTCTCAACTCAGCACAGTTGTACTATTGTTCAAAGGAGCATGTAACATGTACCACAATAAAGAACAACAGTTACTATTTCTAATACACTGCTTGTTTTGATTTTGATGAAAGTGATTTTTCTAAGAATCATGTCATTTCATGCCCTCACACAGCATGGATTGCTTTTCTGTGCATTGGCAAATACACATGGTTTCCTTTCAACCCTTTTACAGTTTCAAAAGAAAGGCTAAAAATAGGTTCCTCTGAAGGAGCATGGACTTCCCTTCAAAATGACATTTTTCTTTCTTTAAATTGAATAAAATTTTGTTTCGTAAATTTGTGAATTGAAAATTATCTTTCTTTTCATGAAAAGAATAATTTCTTTACTTTCTGATGGAGTCACAGGGAAATCACTGAGTGCATTAAAAGACAACTGATGTAGCATCAAGTTTCTAATTATAAAGCTGTTAGTGACCTTGCATCCTCAATTTAACTTTCTCAATACAAACGAAAAAATTAACTTTGATAGTGATCTACTAAGCAAGTGAATGGGAATCAGAAATAGAGGAAACTGAGCAACAAACATGCATTATGAAATGTAACCTGAAAATAACAAAATGTATTTTTTGTTTGAGAAACTTGTTTTAGCTATTTCAAGGGAGGTGATTTGTGATTTGCTGTGTTGTGGATTTTAACCAGTTTTAGTCTGACTTTAACATTAGCTTGTGTTTAGCCAACATTGCAGTTTATTCTAGTGAATAATTGCATGTGTTTTCATAAAACCTTTTCTTGTGTATAAAAATAAAGAAGATAAAATATCAAATGGAGGAAAGGAATTAGAAAAAGGTTTTTTGTGAGGACCAGATAAAATGGCACATAGTGAAAATTGTCAGATGTCTATCTGAGGTAACTGGATAATCCTCAAGAACTTGTTAATGATTTTGATAAATGGAAACTGAAAAGCATATTGCTTTGTTTGAATAGCCTGGTCAACCGAATCATACCTTGACCTTATTCCAAGTCAAAAACCCATACAGTGTTTGTGGTTTGGAAATAGTAATCTCTAAAATCAGATCTCAGCAGTATCTATGTTAAATGCTTGAAGTGGTTAAAATTGTGAAAGATATATTTTCTTGGAACATTTTTTTTAAATTTGTGAGGCTTTTTTTTTTTTACTGAAAAATTGCAGGAAACATGATAGAATTTTTTTTTTTGTAATGAACATTCTCTGTCAGTGTTTTTCAATTTTAAAATTATCAATAAAACCGTTTTCCAGTATTGCTGCAGAAAAGGCAGGATTCAACATTTTAAGAGTTGTGAGTGAAGCAGCAGCAGCTGTCCTGGCTTATGATCTTGGTCAGTTACACCATGAAGAAAATAGGTAGGACAGAATATAATTAGTGTATTGGCACTTCAGTATTTTTTTTTTTTTTTAGCTATTTTTATTTGCTGTTGTGTTTGTTTTTTTCATCAGTCCAACTTAAATAAATTATAAAGCTTATAATAAAAAATAAATCATGTCTTTCACTATCAAATCAAAATGTGTTAGAAAAACTTTTTTTTTTTTTTTTAATTCACTTTAATGTCTTTCAAGATAAAATTTATCCACAACTGATGATCTTGGAGTAACGTAACTTTTGCAAATAACTCTGATATTAAGTTATGTAATATAGACACCTGATACAGCTGTTTTTGACTTTTGGGGGTGGTTGCTTAAAATATTGTATTGATGTACTTAATAATAAATTTAACATTAATATTTGTTTATGTTTTTAACTCTCAGTTGTTAAAATAATACAGAATGAACTGATTCATTTTCTCTGTTCACTTCCATAAAATTATGAATATTGATACCTGATGTTAATGTGTTTTATAATCAAATTAAAAAGATATCTCTAATGTTTAATAAATAAACCCATTAAAATGTTTTTAATTGTTTCATTTTATCCCCAGCTGTCACTAAATACTAAACTATCAAAACATTTAATAAATTTTTTGACTTCTTTTGGTTTCACTGATGAATCTCCCTTTTTATACAACAAGTTTTTTTTTCATTGGGCCAATATGCTCTGGCATATCAACTTTATATAAGAATATGTGATATTGTTTACAGGGATAAAAGATTATTTGCTGTTAAATTTTAAGTAGCTCAAGGAGAAAAAAATAATAATAAGAAGAAATATTTTTTTTAAATTTAACAGTATTCAGAAACTTCATGTTTACATGGCAGATTTCTAGAATAAATGAAGGCATCTTCATTTTTGTATGGCAGATTTGTAGAATAATTCAGATATCTTCATATTTGTATTGCAGATTTGGAGAATATTTGTTAACCATAAAGATTATAATATCCTCTTGATTAAAGTAATAAAATATTTGATATGAGAAAACTTACTAGGTTTCAGAATTTCTAGCCAAACATAGGGAATATTCAGTTTAGTCACTGTAAAACATTGGTCAGTATGTGAACATGATTTATCTGGCAAAAGTAATAAAAGAAGAATAAATGAGAACACTAAGTGCAGAAGTTTCATTAATTAGTCAGGCAGTAAGGACCTGGACTGCATGTGACATGGTGCAAAGGCACAAAACTGTCAAAATCTGCTTTGTGCTCACTGTACTAGAAAATCTATGCATTGCAATAATAGCCAGATCAGCTAGTCTATCTGTTGGTGTGAAACCATGTGTGTTTTCATCTGAGGCAGGTGAAAGAATTCTCTGCCTGTGTACAGTAAGAAACTTCAGAAGCTCACTCGTCACTTGCAATAATTCTTCCATCTCAAAAGTTTGCTCTTAAATGCTGATGGAATAGGCATCTAATACAGAACCTTTCCAGTATCCATACTGTTATCAAGTTAAATTTTCAGGAATCCAAAGTAAACTTCTGTAAGTCTACACAGATGTGTCGGAGGCCATTTACTTCAGCCTTTGTTGAAGAATCCCACTTCCATAATGGCTTGTTTGGGTACATAGAATTTCGTTAGATGAAGCTTTGTATATCTCATTCAGGGTTATTACAATAAACTCATACAAGTCATAGAGTGCATGTTTTGCACGTATTCTTCAACTTGGGTTTCTTTTAATTCAGGGCCAAGTTCTCAATGATCTTTTCAAAGAACTTTTGTTACTTTGGAGAATTGTTGAAGAAAATGAATAATTCTCAACAAGAATCCATCATGTTTGCAATTTATGCAATTTTGCAGGCATGACAGATAACCAAGTTGAGTGAATGCGAACACAACAACCTGATACTCTGCACTAGCGATACCCAAAACATTGTTAGACAGTGTGTGCTGCTGTTGTAGTGGTAAAACACCAGGGATACCCATATTTATCATTGTGAGACATTGACTTTATGTCTGCTGTTGTTGTAGTGCCCGTTTTCTTTTTTGGTGCCCATTTTACCTGATTCCTAATGTTTTCCACTACAACAACAGCAGACATGTAGGGGATGTCTGACAACAATAAATATGGGTATCCATTATAATTCATTTATGTAGCATATAGGCGATAACTCTTGCAGGCTTACTATTAAAAAATAGTTATTTCTCTTGTTCATGTCTATTACCTATTACACTGCATGATGATGTGAAATGAGGTGTCAGGTAAAATGGTCACCAAAAAAGAAAATGGGCACTACAACAACACCAGACATGCAGTCAATGTCTCACAATGATAAATATGGGTATCCCTAGTGTTTTACCACTACAACAACACCAGACATGCGGTCAATGTCTCACAATGATAAATATGGGTATCCCTAGTGTTTTACCACTACAACAACACCAGACATACGGTCAATGTCTCACAATGATAAATATGGGTATCCCTAGTGTTTTACCACTACAACAACACCAGACATAACAATGATAAATATCATCCCTAGTGTTTTACCACTACACAACAACACCAGACATACGGTCAATGTCTCACAATGATAAATATGGGTATCCCTAGTGTTTTACCACTACAACAACAGCAGACATGCGGTCAATATCTCACAATGATAAATATGGGTATCCCTAGTGTTTTACCACTACAACAACACCAGACATATAGTCAATGTCTCACAATGATAAATATGGGCCTCCCTGGTGTTTTACCACTACCACAACAGCAGACATGCAGTGTATGTCTGACAACGATAAATATGGGTATCCGTAGTGTTTTCCACTACAACAACAGCAGACATGTAGTCAATGATAAATATGGGTATCCCTAGTGCTTTACCACTACAACAGCAGTACACATTGTCTATCAATGTTCTGGGCATCACTAGTACAGAGTATCAGGTTGTTGTGTTCGCATAAAATGAACAATTTCTGCTGCATATAAAATTCTTGAGACACAAAGTATTTTTGATATAACCAGGAAAGCTTAACTATAGTGCTATGGGAAGTAGGGAGGAATTTAATTTTTACTAACATTTTAATAACTCTTGAGCATAAAACTCTTATTATTATTATCAAGACGTTTCTGGGTATTTTGGTGACAGCCTGGTGTGTTCTTTATAATTAATGCTTTAACTAGCTTTCCTCTGATGGTATTTTATTATATTACGAATCCACAGTGATATGTTGTAGCACGTGAGAAGCGTGACGACGCATTCACTGAAAATAACATGAATTGTTTTACAGTCAGGACAGTCAGTCAGGACAAGAATTCGTCAGTTGAATGGGACTGAAACTTTTTGGATTCACTCAACCTCAACAAAGTAAACCCAGATATCAACATTCTCTGTATCATTGCATTTGACTTACAAAAGATAATTTGTTTTCATTTCACTATGAATTCTAGAATGAAGATTCTTCCATAAACCAGCAGACGTTTTCACAAGAAGGAAGAAAAAAACGCAGATAAACCAAAATAAGATAAGTACATAAACAAAAGTGACAGAGGTCATTTAATGAAAAATTAATAATAATAATAATAATAATAATAATAATAATAATAATAATAAATTAATAATAATAACAATAACAATAATAAAAAAACATATAACAACAGCGTTCATTTGAGATAAGTACTGATAGCTGTCTTAAATCTAAATAAGTGGTGTAATTAATGAACTTATTTTCTTTTAAATATTTCGTCAGATTAATTAAGATTAAAAGTACACCAGCTATGAAACAGCTGAGGCAAAACCTCAAACCAGACTGAGCTAAATTACTTATTGCTTTAAAACTACAGTTGCATTTATTTATAATACAGGAAAGTACTTAAAAATAGATTAAACAGCTGTATTATTAGTTACAATTTATTTAATTTTTATTAACACTTTCTTTCTATCATAATTTCAAAAGCAACACATTTAATTCCGGCTGCTGGAAAGGAGAAATGACAAGCAGGGATATTATGAAATTAAATATTTTAAAATTTTAAAAGTGGTATAAATCGATAAGACATAAATAATTTGCTCTGCCTGTGATATTATTGATATTTCAGTCAGACTTGTTACTGATATTACACCACTGTAACTTGTAAAAGACTTTTATTCTTGTATGTTTTGTTTGAAAAGTTATGTAAATGGGAAAGATAATAAATATTGCTCTGCCTGTGATATTATTGATATTTCTGAGAATCAGTAAGACCTGTTACTAATATTACACTGCTGTAATCTTTAAAAGACTGATACTAATAAATGTGACTTGAAAATATGGCAGACATGTTAGAGGCTGGCTGCTCCCAATATCTTTAACAGACTTGCCCCAAATCCATGGAGTAATTAAACATAACTAGTTGTTATATCAGTGGATGTTAGTATCAGGTCTGCTGTTTATCCATTCATAAAGTTAATTTCTTTCATTTCCTGCTTTGTCAAATTTCCTTTTTCTTGGAATGGATATCTGTTTAAAAAGTTAAAAAAAAAAAAAAGAAAAAAATGAGGAACATGTTCAAACCTCTTAATACTAAGATTTTTTATATCATTCATTACAATCCATCATCAAATATCATTGTTTTGAGCTGGTCTGATACATAACATTCCTTTCATCTAAAATCACTAAGATTTAAAAAAATATGTTTAATTTGTAGTAATTAGTAGATTTAGATTTATCCAGCTTGATTATTATATCTAATTATTTAAAGGAGAGCAGAGATTTAGAAAATAAACTGTAGCAACTGAATCTGTCTTGTACATTATGAAATTTTTTATTATTATTATTATTATTACTTTAAATATGTTTTTAAATATAAATTTACTTAAATTATTATTTGCACTTAATTAAATCTTTCACAGAATTATCAGCATGTAAATAATTGGAATAATTTTTTTTTAAATTCAAGTAAACTGCCTGTAAAGAAATTGAATGTCAAAAAATTAAAAATGTTTTGAAATAAAACAAATAATAATTATATCTCAGTTAATTTCAAAATCTAAATAGTAAAAATTAAATAAAAAATAAAAAGTAACAAATAGTGAAAATTAATTTGTGAGAGTTATAAAATACTTCTTGGGATTTGTTTTATTCATAATGCTATGTTCTTTATTTAGCAGACGAAGAACATCATCTGGAAATGAAAGCTTAGCAGTTTTCAGATGTGACAAAAATATTACAAGGATGCCTTGGCAAAAATATCAACAATTTTGGATTTTTAATTACTTAAAACAACAACATCAATAATAACAGTAGTAATAATGATGATAATAATAATGAAAATGTCTACAAACAACTAAATATATACAAAATTATTAAGAACTGGTTCTTGTAAAACATATTAAATTGGTTACGTTAAGTATGAAATTAAATTTTCTTTTATTAATATTTATTATCACATATCTAAACTTTCATACACTGTTTGTTCTTTTTTCATAGTCACATGTAAATCCTCATTTAAACGGAGGAAATGGTGTCTTGGAAAACTGGAAGACTGCAACTGGTGATTTAGTGGAGAGGATTGGATTTCTTTTGTTACCCAAGTTAAGTAATGATTCAGAGAAAACTTATATAAATTAAAATGAATGAAAGGAAAGAAATTTATAAAAATGACTCATCTATAAACTCAAACTGTATACTTAAAAAACTTGTATAGTCACAAACAAAATTAATTTATTTTATTAATAGTGATTAAACCTGACTAAATGTAAATATAGAGTACTTAAAACCACACAAACCAATGAGCCACATACACGTACAGAAACATACAGAAAAAATAACACACATACCCACAAAATATGGAGAGATATAGAAACATACACGCACACAGACACCAGACACAAATCTGACATGCACAGCACAAGATAGCTCAGTGTGTTTTGTGTTTGTGCTATTTCTGTTATGTGTTGCGCATACAACACACAAGTTTCCCACACACAAACCAGATAAACATAAATAAATGTATCATACAAAACACATACACTGCACTCTTAAATGACACAAAACATGCAAACACACAATAACACAAGACACAGTAAAGAATTTCTTCACATTTCCATCTGAATATAACTTAGGAATTGTATAATCAATAATACAGTTTAATGCAATTAGGAAATGTGTAGTAGGATTTTTGAAATAAGTTTGAATTTCTTTATTTTTGCAGGCACATAATGAAAATAGGATAAAAAAATGTCAAAGATATTTCAGCAACATAAAAATAATTTGGATAACTTAATTTACATGCCTTTCACACAAAAAAAAAAAAAAAAAAAAAAAAAAAAAAAAAAATGAAAATTATAAATAAATAAATAAATAACAGTTGTTTTGAATATCTTTAAAATTAGTTTAGAATGAATGTTTTTCTTTGTTTATTGGAATAAGAGTTACTTACTAGCTTTTCATGTTTAATTTAAAACTTGTTTCATAATCCTGTGAAAGAATGAAAAATGAAAATAGGTAAATATAAAAGTGAAAATTTTATGTAGTGTTATTCATGATAATATTCAGCTTACTAAAAATGTCTTTATAGAAAAGATTGAACCAGTCCTTTCTCATTCTGTAAAATAAAATATAATGTTATAGTCAGCTCAAGAAAAGGAGATGTGACAAGCAGGTACATAATGAAATTATAAGTTATGTAAATGGGAAAGATATCAATAAATATTACTCTGCCTGTGATATTATTGATATTTCTGTGAATCAGTAAGACCTGTTACTAATATTACACTGCTGTAATGTTTAAAAGACTGTTACTGATAAATGTGACTTGAAAATATGGCAGACATGTTAGAGGCTGGCTGCTCCCAATATCTTTAACAGACTTGCCCCAAATCCATGGAGTAATTAAACATAACTAGTTGTTATATCAGTGGATGTTAGTAACAGGTCTGCTGTTTATCCATTCATTGTTTTCATGAAATTTATTTCTTATTGCCTGCTTTGTGAAATTTCCTGCTCTCTTCAGTTGGACTTTCTTTAAAACAGAACATCAGAAACAGTTAAACAGTAGTAATACTAAGAACAAGAACAACAACAAATAATACTAGTAATACTAATAATAATAATAATAACAATGTTAAAAAGAATAACAACAACAACAATGATGACAACAGTAATAATTAGTAAGAGTAAAGCAAATACAGTTTTTTACATCAAGTTAAGAACTAAATATATTCATACTAAATTATTATTTACATTTTTGATAAATTTTTCACAGGATTATCAACATGTATATATTTGGATTAAAGTATTTTTTAATTCAAGTCACATAGAATATGTAAAGAAATAGAACATTAAAATTATAAGAGTTTGTGAAATAAAATAATAAATATTTTGCAATGAGATATAAAAATCTAAAACATTAAAAAAAATAAAAAACCAAAAGATTTGTAACAAAGTAAAATAATACGTTATTTTCTCACAATTATAGTACACATCTCAGATTAGCTTTCTAACATCTGTGAAATGAAAACATACCTTTGCAGAATCAGCAATTTTGGATTTATAGTTACATAAGACTAAATGAAAAAAAAAAAAAAAAAGTAATAGTAACAATAATGTGAAAAACATGTAGCAAAAAGTAAATGAAAGTTTGTTTAAATTTTCAGAATTGGTTGTTGATATCTAGAGTTCAAAATTAAATTTTCTTTTAATTGTATTTATTATCTGATATCTAAAGTTTTATACAATGTTTCGTCATTTTTCAGAGTGAAGACTAAATTACCAGTAGGAAATGCTGAATTGGAAAACTGCAAGATTGTAGCTGATAATTTAGTGGAGAGGATGTTGGTTTCTACAAGAACCAGTACAGAAACAAAAAACCAATGTTCTGAAATAAACATTTAACTATGAAGCAGTTAAAACTTATTTAAAGTAAAATAAATAAATGTAAGCACGAAAGTCATAAAAATAAGTTATCTCTAATCTCAAATTGTTCTTGTAAAAATTTGTATAATTATATTTATAAGATACAAAAAAAGAATGTTTCTTTTTTATTTTTTTTTATTTTTTTTGAATGAACAGTGATTAAACAACACTGAATATATACCAACACACATTATTCAAATACTACTCAGGATCACCATACTTTAAATCTTCAGGAGGAAATGCTATAAAGAGGATGATGATGATGATGATAATAATCCATACAGTCACAAATCATAAAGTAACAACAGTAAAAACTACAACATCACCATCATTTCAATTAACAGAATAACAAGTAAAACAAGCAATAATGGAATTAATTTTCTTTTATTTTAATGTTTGCTAAATGAAATACTGACATTTGTTTGGCTTCTTTTCATAGGATGAGAAGAGGAAAATGAAGACCACAACCCACAGATGAAGTCAGCAATGGGTGCCTCATTTTCCTTGGATTTCTGGCATTTGGGATTGAGTGTATCCATTTTAATGTAGAAATACTGATGTCTACATGTGTAAGTATGCAGCAGGAGAAACACATCACCCAACTGGCAGAAAGAGATGTCCGTACATTTTGAGAGGAAGAAATTCATAAAAAGTGAAAAATAAAAATATTTGCTTTACAAAAAGCAATTAAAATAAAATGAAACAAATTAATAGTAATATTAATACTAATAAAAATAATATTAATAGTGATAGTAGTGATGATGACACTATTAAAGTTAATTAAAAACATCATCATCATCAAAGAGAATGTAAGAACAATAATATGATTATAACAATAAACTAATACTAGTAATGATGGAATTAATTTTGTATTTGTTTCAGTGTTTGTTAAATGAAATACTGACATTTTTTGGATTTATTTTCACAGGATGATAAGAGGAAAATGAAGACAGGAATACACAGATGAAGACATTTTCCTTGGATTTCAGGCATTTCAGTTGCAGTGTATACATTTTAACGTAGGCATATTGATGTCTACACATGCAAGTTCTGCTTAAGAATGGTGCAGGAGAAAGATGTCATCTAAATGGTAAACAGAGATGCCTGTACATTTTGTGAAGAACAAGTTAATAAAAAGTGAAAAATAAAAATATTTGCTTTACAAAACATAATCAAAATAAAATGAAATAAATTAATAGTAATAATAGTAATAATTCTTACAATAATAGTCAAAATAGTAATAGTGATAATGCTAAAGATGAAAATAATGAAGTTATCAATAACAACAATGACATCAACATCATCGACATCAACATCATCAAAACGAATAATAAGAATTATCATGATGATGGTAATGATGGAATTACTATTGGATTTCTTTTAAAGTTTGTCAAATGAAATACTGACATTTCTACAGTTTGTTTTCTCAGGATGAGAAGAGGAAAATGAAGAGGAGAATCTACACATGCATCTTCTGCTTAAGAATAGTGCAGGAGAAGGAAATCACCGAAACGGTAAACAGAAATGCCTGTACATTTAGTGAAGAACAAATTAATAAAAACTGAAAACTAAAAATATTTAGTTTTTTGCAAAAAAGAAATTAAAATAAAACAAATTAATTAATATTAATAAAAATAATAAAAGTTATACTACTGATAATCATAATAATAAAGTTATCAAGAACAATTATATTAACATCATCATCAAAAGGAATAATGACAATTAACATGATGATGAAAGTAAAGAATTTAACACTAGTAATGATGGAATTACTATTGGATTTGTTTTAAAGTTTGTTAAATGAAACACTGACATTTCTACGGTTTGTTTTCTCAGGTTTAGAAGAGGAAAATGAAGAGGAGAATCTACACATGCATCTTCTGCTTAAGAATGGTGCAGGAGAAGGACGGACATCACCTAAATGGTAAACAGAGATGCCTGTACATTTTGTAGAGAACAAATTAATAAAAAGTGAAAAATAAAAATATTTAGTTTTTACCAAAAGGAATTAAAATAAAATGAAACAAATTAATAGTAATATTAATACTAACAAAAATAATATCAATAGTGAAAGTAGTGATAATGACAGTATTAAAGATAATTAAAAACATCATCATCATAAAAGAGAATGTAAGAACAATAATATGATTGTAATAATAAGAGTAATAGTAATGATGGAATTAATTTTGGATTTGTTTCAATGTTTTTTAAATGAAATACTGACAATTTTTGGATTTGTTTTCACAGGATGACGAGGAAAATGAAGACAGGATTACATGGATGAAGTCAGGAATGGGTTTTTCATTTTTTGGGTTTTGCCGGCATTTGTGTGGGATTGTATTCATTTTAACGTAGGCATCAGACTCTTAATACTGATGTCTACACATGCATGTTCTGCTTTATAATCCGTAGGTCCCATAGGTGAAGAAGGTGAAAGAGTGCTGCAGGAGAGAGACATCATCTGAATGGTAAAGAGAAATGCCTGTATATTTTTCGAAGAAGATTAATAAAAAATAAAAGTATTGGCTTCATAAAAAGTAACTAAAAGAAGTGAGATAAGATCAAATAAAATAAAATAAAATGATAATAACAACAACAATAGTAAAAACAATAAAGGCAGAAGTACTGAAAATGATAATATTAATATGAATAACAACAAGAACAACAACTTCACCGCGAACATCTTCATCATCAAAGTGAATAAGTGTTATAATGATGATGATAATAAAAAGGGTAACACTTGTAATGATGGAATTATTTCTTTTATTTGATTTATAGATTGTCAAATGAAATACTGACATTTCTACAGTTTGTTTTCTCAGGATGAGAAGAGGAAAATGAAGAGGAGAATCTACACATGTATCTTCTGCTTAAGAATAGTGCAGGAGAAGGACGGACATCACTTAAATGGTAAACAGAGATGCCTGTACATTTAGTGAAGAACAAATTAATAAAAACTGAAAACTAAAAATATTTGGTTTTCAAACAATAATTAAAATGAAATGAAATAAATTAATAGTAACAACAGTAATAATTTTTACGATAATAATCAAAATAGTAATATTGATAATACTGATGAATGCAATAATGAAGTTAACAACATCACCACGAACATTTTAATTGTTACCGGAACAATTAATATTGAGGACTCGAGTATGATTAGATTTAGAAGTTGAGCTAAGGTCAGAGTTAGGGTTAGTGTTAGTCTTAGTGTGAGTGTTATTTAAAGTTTATTATGAGTCTAATGATAATCTGGGTTTATTAGTACTAGTGTTAGGATTAGAGTGAAGTTTAACTACCTCATTAAGCTTAGGGTTAGAGTTAGGAATAGAGTCTGGGTTAGGGTTAGGGTTAGAGTGAGGATTATTTAAATTCTATTTTGAGTGTTATGATTATGTGAAAATACGATTGGAAATAGCGTTATGGTAAGAATGAATGTTCGTGACTTCAGTATGATTAGGTATAGAAGTTGAGCTAATGAAACGGTTAGAGTTATGGTTATTTAAATTTTATTATGATAATGTGCAAAATAATTTGAGGGTCACTACTCGAATTTACGTTACGTTAGGGTTAGGGTGAGGGTTATTTGGAGGTTATTATGAGTCTGATGATAACCCTAACTCTGACTCTTAAAAAAGTGTCTGACCTTCATTCTAAAACTATTTCTAACCCTGACCCTAAATTAGTTTGCACATTATCATAAACCTGAGCCTAACCCTAACCCTAGCTCAACTTCTAAATCTAATTCTGACGCTAAGGCGGCTTCTAATCAAAAACCCAAAAATTATTTTGCACATTGTCGTAACACTGATAATAAAATTTAAATAACCCTAACCCTAAGCCCTAAACCTAATTTAACTGTAAACGTAAATGTAAGGGACTAAACTTAATTCTTATACTAATACCATGTCTAATTCTCATCGTAAAACTGTTTTGCGCATGATCATTAAACTCATAATAAACCTAAATTTAACACTAACACTAACCCTAAACCTAACACTAGCCCTAAGCCTAACCCTTACCCTTGCCATAACCCTAACCCTAACCGAATCTCTAGCCCTAATCATACGTCGTAAAACTTAATTCTAATGCTAACACCTACTAACCCTGATCATAACCATAACCATAACTCTAACCCAAACCGATACCCTAACCATAACCCTAACCTAAGAAAGTAGTTGATATTTACAGTTGCCTGTAAGGAACAAAATGTCCAGAATGACGACAGCAACGGCCAAATTTTGATAGCCTAAATAAAAATAAAAAACAAGAAACAAAATTCAAAATAAATTTTAAAAAGAATAATAATAATAAAATTAAATAAATTTTAAAAAGAATAATGAAATAAAAAAGTGTTAGAATAAGTGTTTTATTGATGTGAGAGAGGATATATGTGTGACAATAGGTATATTTATATCTCTGTGTGTATGTGTGCGTGCGTGCGTATTTTAGACGTATTCTCTATTTCTTATGAAAGATAATTAATATTAATTTGCCTGCAATGATGCAGTAGACTATCAGGTTCTTAACTACAAATAAGATTGCTACAAGTTGTAACAAGATTAGTGCCCTGAAATAAACGTTTATTATTGTAATTATAAATATACGATATTTATTTTGTCACATGTTTTTGTATGATGGTGCAAACAAATATTGTTCCAAATTGTATAAAATATAAGTTATTAAATAAGAATATGTTTTTAAATGTCAAGAATGCTTATTCCTACACCAAAAACAACAACAAAGGATCAAGTAAATTATATTAAATTATATGACTAAATCAAAAGCTAGAACAAATTTTCTAAAACAATAATCGATATTATGATTTGTATTTACTTTTTATTATAAAAGCCATGTCAGCCATTTTATATAAACAAATAAATATAAAAAAGAGTAAAATATTAAATGTAAGATAAAATAAAATAAAATTATTTATGCATGTAAACTTATAACATAGTTGTTATTCTTAAAAAGAAAAAAACAACAGGAAAACTAAGAGCTTCGAGGCGATCGGACTGCATTGGTAACCCCATTTTTAGCAAAAAGAAATTGACGTGCGTTTACATAGCAACCGCACACACACACACGTACTTATTTCTAATATTTCATATCCCTCTCTCTCTCTCTCTTACACATATACTTATTTCTAATACTCACATCATAGAATCTAGCCTTTAATCTGTGCTTCTGTAAACTATCTCTCTAACACACAAACATAAACACACACACACACAAAGTATTTTGCTTTTATCAACTCAGCATAGTCATCATTAATCTTATATTATAAGGAAAAACGTCATAAGATACCATTGTCTGAACTTGATTGATCATCTGTGTAATTATTTATAACTGGGCGATTTACTGAATGGAGTTTGAATTAAAAAAATATATCAGTAAATATTTTTGTCATATTTTCGACAAATATTAAATATGGAGAAATGGTTTAGCGACTATTGAGAGAAAGAATTATCTAATATATTTACTTAAATATGAAAAACAATGTAAATATTATTTGAAATTATACTGAAAGATAAGACTGAACAAAATCTAATATCGATAACAAAATACAAATCTAGTGGTAAAAATATGTACATAAAAAAAAAAAAGATTTCAATTATTTTCCCCATGTTTTTGTTCCATTCAGAATAAAACTTTCTTTGATAGTCATACATGGCTGTGGATTCAACTGATCCAGGATCAATTAGTGATTGGGTTCTGTTAACCCAAAGCATCCTATTAGTCATCTGCGGTTGGAAATAAGAAAAGCTATTTAAAAGTTCATTATTTAAAACAAACATTAACTAAGATTATATTTGATGTGATAACCAGGTTATACATAAATAAAGTTAATTTATAACAATTCCCATTTTCAGTTAAATTGTTATCTTATGAATGGGAAAAACATTCCGTGTAATTTGTTCGCGATCGATCTATGCTTACGCCATTGATAGCTGCTCGAGGAATAGATCCATTTATAGCGTGTAGCATATCTATATCGCTATTTTTGTGTGCGTGTTAACTCATGTATTTCATTTCTTAATAAATAAGATTTCTCCATTGGAACAAGAAGAAAATAAGTATAAAACAATATGAAAAATTATATAAACAGATTAGGCATTGTTCTCTAGAATTTTCTACGAATAAAAGAGTAAAAATTAACAAGGACAAGCTTTGTGAAGAATATAAACTTTGTTAAGCACCATCTACATCATGTGGCACACAACAGTGAACATGATATGGTGCTGGGGTGGAGTTGGCTTCTTGCAGAAAAGGATTTAGGTTAGTCGAGAAGAGTAGGATGCTACTGAACATGTCTTTGTTTCCAGACTGGTAACAATCGATTTGCTTTTAGATACTAATAATTAGCAGTGTTTGTCAATTGGATGCAAACTTGATACAGTAAAAAAACATGGTTCTCTAGACTAAACCTATCAAAGCAACATGTTTATACAGCTAACTGTATTTCAGTTTGTACGTCTCAAAGGCATTATCAATTTACTGATGACTATACACTTTCGATATGCGACCATTTGAGACCGACTTCTGGCAACTTTCAACTGCCAATTTATCAGGCCCTCGGCAAAAAGCTTTTTCTATTCATTTTCATCGGCTTTTATTTTATTTAGTTTTCTCCAGATAACCATGAGAACATTTTTATGAAAACGTATGCAATTATTTAGCAGAATAAACTGAATGTAGGCTAAAATCAACCTAACGTTAAGTCAAGCTAAGACTGGTTACAATACGGAACACAACCACCACAAATTACCTCCCTTGAAATCATTAACTTTCCAAAGCAAGCTCAAAAATATGAAAAATAAAATAAAAATATAAATCTTTGTAAATACTTCTTGTATTGCTTCATTCTTTTATTTTCGAAGTAATCATAATTTGATTCCATTCACAGACATTTCATGTTATTATTTATTTATTTATTTATTTATTTATTTATTTATTTATTTATTTATTTATTAGTTTTCCTTCATATTTTAAAAATATGAAATATAAGATGGTGCTCCGGGGCGAGTGCCCTACTTACGGTACCTTCAGCATGTTGTTGTGGATTTTTTTTTTTTTTTTTTGTGTGTTTGTTTTGTTTTGTTTTGTTATTTTTTTCTTTTTTGTTAGGGATTTTATTTTATCTTATTTTATTATTATTATTATCATTTTACTACTATTTATTTCTTACTTTATTTTTTTACTTTTTATTATTTTTTTTTTTTTTTAAAATGAGTCAGCAATAATAAAATTTAAAAATAAATAATTTTTTTATTTCGTAAAATATCCACAGAAAAACCAAGCCCGTATTTCCATAAAAGCCCCATTAAACGAATTTAGAGCGATAACTAGCTGGGGTAACAATCGGAATTCTTTCATTTGAGTGTGTCACCATGTGTGTTTCTGTGTCACCTGACTTATTTACAAACTTCAGTTATAATAATAATAATAATAATAATAAAATAAATAATAATAATAATAAATTATTAATAATTATAATAATGATAATAATTTAAAATAATAATAAAATAAATAAACAATAAGCAGAATATAAAGAAGAACCGTAACCACATTACATTTGTACATATACATGTATATGACTATCTAACAAGTAAAAAAAAAGAGGTGGGGTATATAAAATAAAAATTAAAAAAAATTAAAAATAAAACTTAAATACTTAAAATAGCTATCACTAATGTAGTAATGATCAGATAATATAATCGTAGAGCTCTATCTGTAATGGAAAACCGACCAAGTTGTAAATATAAAATAACAAATGTTTCATAAGCTAACTAAATCCCTGTTGTTTTCTGAATGTGAATGCATGATCTACTAAGACTCGTTCAGTAACTGATAGAAATTCTAGTAATTGCAAATGGCAACTTATTTATGAACTTAGAAGTGACGAGAAGTAAAAAATATCAATTTGACAAAAGATCTGACGTTGCAACAACGTGTCTATTCATTGAATAAATGATTGGACAACATGTTATGACCTGATAAATTACAGTGCTGTTGACGACCACATTTTTTATGTTATGATCGATATGTTTACCTCTCATTAATTCTTATCTGAACTTCCGGTAGAACAACGAGTATTTACGCTGACTACGCTTCGCACCTGCGGATTTTTCCGAACAAAGTTAAAACGTTTTATTCGATCGTCGATAATTGAATAATTCTTTATTGAGGTGTGGAACATCATTTTTATGAGATAGAATTTTTAATTTGTACATTTACTAATTTATTTATTGTTTATTTATTTATTTGTAATAATAATTTATTGCCCTGTTAATAATTATGGTTGTTCATTTGTCGAATTTCTTTTTATCGCCATTGTTGCGTTGGAAACGAACAATTACTACTTTAAGATGTATTTATTTTACATGAAAGTAAATGCAAACTTCTTCAATAGGATAATTTAAACAGGAGGAGTTAAAAAAAAACAGCGTTCAGTTTGTTAATTAATATGAAATGATGTTATCTTAGAAAAGATTAAAAGTAATTATTAGGATGTCGCAGCATGTTTTGTAAACATTGTTAGTAATTATTACGTTATTCGAAACGAGTTTTGTTTTATTATTAATTTTTATTTTTATTTTTATTTAAGTGTGTGTGTGTGTGTGTGAGAGAGAGAGAGAGAGAGAGGAGAGAGAGAGAGAGAGAGAGTGTCGAACAGCTATTATATCATATATAGTTAATACTCTTGCATAAGATTTGTGTCTGTGCGTGTGTATGTGTGTGTGTGTGTGTGCAAGTTATTTTCATCGAGATTTACACCAAACTTCAGCATTAACTTATTTTAACACATCTTGTTATTTTTAATGTAAAATAACTAATTATTCAGGTCCATCAAATTAAAACAACTCAAAATAAGTGCATGTGCAGAATTAAAATGATTTGCTTGTGATTGAACTTAAATTTAAATTTATCTGTATTTATATCTAAGTTTAAAATGAAATTTGAGATAGGTCTGTTTCAAGAGGCTGTCTAAACAAATGCAAGATGTAGACAATGAATCTAAGAAATCAGTTCCGAGTGTCACCTTTTGAGGTAAGACTTATAACTTGTATAAAATATTTTTTATTTTGCTCCATCATTCTGTATTTTTAAAGTTAGTTAAAGAACATAATTAGTTATCTCTTCAAAGGCATCAATATCCAAATTAGATTATTGCAATCAATTTCTTTAAAAATACAATTATTATTAAGTTTTTAGTATAACTGGTATACAAATTTACCTGTTTTGAAACTGGTAACTACTGTTGTCAAATGAATTGTGTTAAATGTTTTTAAGTTTAAATTGAAAGTTTTCTAGAACCTGAATGTATCCTGTCTGACAGGAATTAAACAGAAATATCTCACAATGCTCATCTCCATAAGAATAAAAAATACTGAATTAATCTTTAATCTGTAGCTGTCTTTGATCATCTTACTCACTAAATTATTTATAATCCTCCAAATGAAAATTGATTAAACACCTGACAGTAGATGAAATAATTCTATATTTCCTCTGGGTATGATATTGTTCTGACAAAAAAAAAAATATATATATATATATATATATACATATAGCGTAATTTGTTTAATGCAGCACAAATAACAAAAATCATCTGAAATGAATTCATTTAAGCATTACAAACTCCTGTAATGAGTGAGGACAAATTCGAATTGGGTTTATTGTAGAAAATAATAAACTAAATAGACATTTCAGATAATTTATTCCATGTAAAATTTCCACTTCCGAGTCTTGAAAATCACAACTTTACTACCTTTTCTTTTTTGAAATGATAATAAACAAGTTTGTTATAATCATTAATTTTATAAATAAAGTCAATTAATTCTGTTAATTTTTTTTAATTTAACATATGATATAAAATGTCTTTTCATTAGTTATATTTTCTGAAAGGAGTATTATTTAATATTTGATTAACTTCTGGAAGAAGCTCAAAACTTATTCTGTAAAATGCATTTTGTATTTTCATTTTGTATTTACCATAATTTTTCAGAAGGTATGCAGCCCCTGCCAGAACAGTGGGAATAGAGATATCTTTCAAGGATATCATGCACATCTGACCTCCAGTTTACAAGCATTTCAGAATAAACAATGGCTACCTCTAACTCATAATGAATTAAAAACCACAGTTACCAGATGCCGACCCTTAAGTGGAAACTGGAAGAGAAGAAGGTGATTATTTGAAATTTCATCAGTGATAAATTGGAATGTCTCCCATTTATTAGAACAAATTTATCTATGTAGTATGATGTCACAACTGCCAAAAAATGGCTCTTCTCTTACATTCGATTTTCAGTTAAGGTTGGACAGCAAACATCAGTACACATAACTTTAAAGTATTTGGAGTACTTCTTAACATATATGTTAAGAGGAAATGTTTAGAATTTGTCTGCATTACCTGTGTGGTTTCTTTTAAAGTGCTGTGGGTCACTGGTATATCAGTATTGTAAGTCACAAGATCAGTCCTCATCAGTGGCCCAATGGATTATTACATTATCTGTAATTGAAATACTTTTTATTGTATCAAAACTAATATCTCTAACTTGTCAAGATAGGTACATATCAAACACTCATTGATAATTTATTTATAATTACTGTGGTTACTTCAAAAAAAGCCATAATCTGCCCACTCTTAGTTAACATCAAAACAATTACATAAGACTTAAATATTTTTATTTATAAACATACGAAGAGTAGAGATCAAATCATTTAAATACATTTTATATTATTTTCATCTGTACTTTGTCAGTGTAAATGAATACCATAAATTTGTATTTTTAAAATAATTTTCTCTATTTGTTTCTGTGTTTTAGAAAATCTCATTCTGATCCACGCAGTAGTAGATGTTACAGTGCAGCATCTCACCGTCCTGTTCGACCTTCTACAGCTAACTCTCAAAGGAGCATGAAGTGTGAAGCTTCTGAAGTAAATCAAGGCAACTTTGATGCACTAACTCCATCAATTTTGAGTAACCTGATTGATCCAGGGAAATCTATTTTATCATTTGGTGACAATTTTGAGAAAGGAGAAGGCATTCCAGATAATGACAATGCAAGTTGTACTGACAAAACAGCAAGTGATCTAGATGATGATGATGACACATCCAGAGAAATGGATGTCCTTTTTGGCAGTAAGCAGCCAGAGTCTAAAAATATACTTATAAGACTGGAAAAACTAGATGCAATATATGTTCCAGTAGACAAGAAAGACCCAAAACAATTTGATTTTGATGCCGAAAATTCTGAGATACCACCATATGAATTCATTAATCCTATTCCAGAACCATTCAATAAACTTGATTTGAAATTGATTGCTAAGCATAGCTATGAATGGAGAGAGATCATTAAAACTAAACCAAAAGAAATTCTTTTAGAAAAGTTCTTAGACAGAATTATAGAGATAGAGAAGAATCAGTTAGAAACAGAAGAGTGGGAGATAAAGCGTCTCAAACAAATCAGGCGAATACATGAAAGTAGTGCAAAAGCACATGATGGAAAGTGTTGTAGTACCTGTGTTCAGCCTGCATGTGTTGGTGACTGCCCTGAAAAGAAAATAAGGTCAAATGTATGTACATTGTGTCGACAACCGTTGTGTGAAGGAAGTTGCCAAGAAACCTCTTATGATGACCACATGCGCCATGACAGAGAAGAAGAAATAAAACTGTATCTGAAACCTCCAACTCAGATATGTCAAACTTGTCAAGCAAAACATAATGCTAAATTAATAAATGCTAACAATTTAATAATGGGACGTCCAAGGTCTGGTTTTGCGACCTACAGTAGAGGACAGAATTCAGCAAAGCCTAAAGATCTTAGACCAAAATCTGTAAATAATTTAGATCCTGCAGTTATTAAAGAATTTGAAAAACTAGGTGTGGCTCCTTCTCCAATGCCTCCAGCAAAACCCAGCAGCCCAAGTAGCAGAAATTTACTTATACCAGGAAAAACTTACCTGTCAAATAGAAAAAAATCTCTCACTGATACTGAATGTACAAAGAGACAGAAATCAAAACTATTAAGATTAAAATAACTTAAAAGAGGTACAACAGTTGATTGGTAACTACATGTAATAACTGTGACATTGAACATATGTAATCAGTGTTAGTGACATCATTATTGTAACAAGCACAAATCTTCGCAAACTGTGATAATATATCATGCTAAATATTTATTGTCATTATTATTTAATCAGTTTCATTATTACAGGATTTCTTTTTTATTCTTATTATTTAAATCTTTGCAGTATCTAATTAAAGATTTTTCCCTCATTTTAGCCATCATCATTTATCTATCTATCTACGTATCTATATGTATGTATTTGTCCAGTGGTTGTTTCAGTGTATTCTTGATAATAATATTCATTATCAGAAAACTAAATTCAATTCAATCTACCAGTATGTAAGCTGACCAATATTTACAAACAAAGATGTTTTTATTAATATGTGTTTGAGTTGTTTTTTAAAAACAGAATTAATCAATTCACCAGGATGTTAGTGCTATCTAGAAAAAGAAATGTATCTGTAATATGTATCTCAGAGAATACTTCTGGATACTAGAAATTTACTATTTACTATCCTTTAAAATGAATATCAGAATATATCTAAATAACAATAATCATATTTTCTAACACATGTGTGTGTTTATTGGTATTCATTGTAATTGTTAATAATATAATAATATTTGTTACATTTGAAGTTGTAACAAGAAGATGCCTAAAGATTCAGATAAAAAAAAATGTAATGTATACAATTTCTATAACATTTTCTTTTCTTCAATTAAACTCTCAGGAAATTAAATTTTAACTTTTATATTAAAATATAAGACTTCTATTCCAAATAACAGAAATATAAATTTCAAAAATTCTGTTTTTAGTTATGTGCATATTTATTGTTACCAGTATTTATTAGTATTAATAAAAATTGACAAAATGTGTTTACAGTTCCTCTTCTGAGCAAACTGAACATCCTCATTTTGTATCACTCTCTTAACACTTTCTTCTTTGTCTTTTACTCATTATTTCACACAAAATATGGTATTTTGCATTATAAAATTCAAGGAAAGGGAAGGGAATGATGATATTTTTATTTATGAAGTTACTGAAGTACTTGAAATTTTTGGGGCAGGTAAGGTTTTATCATTTCAAAATAATTAAAATACTGGAATGAATAAAAACCTCATTCTGAATTGCATAACAGTTTCTGAACAGACGTTACTGTGTATATGCAAGTACATGCTTCAAGTTAACACATATCCAGAAAACGAGTGTTTGGCAATATACTGGTACCAACACTGGGGCAGATCCAGCTTTTCAGATGAATGGGGTCCATGACAAAAAGGACACCATAACATTATGAAAATACTACTATTGAAAAATAATAAACAGTTCACATGGTCACTGGCTGATGTATTTACAATGTTCTACACATTGACAGAAATTTAAAAAACAAAATAAATGTATAAGAAACCTAAAAATCCTAAATAACATACCCAGCAACATAGTTTATTTGGGTAATTTTATTATCTGTTTTCATTAGAGAGAGTTTCTCAAAGTCACGGCAGATGGGGGATGACAGTAAATTTATGTCTATTTAAATATAGACAATTGTTTCTCAAGTGATAAATGGATATGCCAGAGATATTATAAAGATGCTTAAAGATTCATTTTTTTTTTTTTTTTATCAATTAATAATAAATTAAAAACCTAAAAGACTTAGAGATTTACAAATTTATAACAAATGGAAATATTTCAATACATTAGACACTTTATTTAAATTACTGGGTTTTTTTTGTTAAGTTCCAAATAACAAAGCAAGTGGGTCCAAATTTCAGTTTTGAAAAACATTCTTTTGAAATTCATTAGGAAATATTTTAGTTTCTTTTTCTTCTTCTATTTCGTTCTCCCTTATGTCTGGTTTTATATGATTCTCAGTTGTGATGTAACTATAAACAGATCTGTGACATCTACTATTGGTCACGTTTGCAGTGTTATTACTTGCTTCTCAGTGATAATGGCAATCAAAAGAACGTTAAAAAACCCCACTAAAAACAATTAGAAATATTCTGTTTCTCCAAGACTCCCTCTTTTTTTTTTTTTTTTTTTTTTATTATTATAATTTATATGTGTATATATATATATATATATATATATATATATATATATATTTTTTTTTTTTTTTTTTTTCCTTACTTCGGATTATCTTTTGGGACGAAAAAAAAACCCAAAAATATTTTAATATAAATTAGGAAATAATTCAAATATTGATCTGAAGAAAACAAAAATTATTTGAATTCTGTGGTTAAATGCTTTTGATCGCATTAACTTTATGAAATTATTGCTGGGAAATTAACAAGTGGGCCGATACAAGAACGTATTACATCTGAATCAACGAATCGGCCTAAATAATTCGTGTTTTCCTTTCAAGAGTTACTGCCCTTCTGGATGTGATCTTTCGTGCATATTTATAGAAATAAACAAAAGTATAAAAATAATAACAAACTAGAATAAAAGAAATCCACTGAAAATATTATGAAAGCTGTGGTATCCTTATTAATTATTTTATGTGTAAGACTTTCAACCTTCTCGCCACTGTAATGTTACTACCGGGATATTTCATTTGGAATCGCTGGACGTTTTCGGTACGACGATAGCCTAAGTTACTGTAATACCCGTAACTATGAATATTTTGCACCAATACTTTTTAAATTTTTGTATAATATTTCTAAAGTATTATCAAAATAAAGTAAATATTTGAAAATGTATTACTACTGGAGAGTATATTTGAATATTTTTATCTTGCTGGTATGTTAATGGGTTTTTTTTAAATAAGTAATATAATTATATATACTGCCATTAAATAACAAAACAGGTCCAAACATGCAACCATGAACATAGGTTGCTTTACTGTTTACATATCGGAATGTATTCAAAAAGCAAAGTAAAGAAAATATGAAGTGAGTAAAACGGTAAATGAAATCTACACTGAAAATATTTAATCTTAAATGCATTTTTTTTATTTCCAGAACGGTGAAAATTCATTTTAATCTACTGGAACGTCAGTAAAGAACAATTTGGATGCAATAGCAGTTAAAGGAAAACATCATGGCGGATCAGGACTTAATTCCAGTCAGAGATATGGAAAACAGGAAACCAAAAAATTTAGACTATGATTTAGGTATTTTTTTTATCCTAGTTTGTCGTTACTTTATTTTTACTATATACCATTATAATTATAGAATATAAAAAAAAAACACAAAAAAAACATTGATTAAGAGAGAATTCAATATTTATACTAAAGAGAAAAGAAAATTTAAAGTGGAAAAAAATATTTTTTGTCATTTTAATATAATTGTATAATCTTTAAATAAAAGTAGCTTATTACTGTTTTTTAGATCAAAAATTTATGCAGAATCACCGAATGGTTTCAAAATGGAAACGTGAAGACTTAGAAGACAAATATCTTCGAATTTATGAAGAGAACATCATCTTGAAAAGACATGCAAGGAAGCAAGAAGACAAAATAAAAAGGTAAAATGTTTTCCTAGAATAAAGCAAATATCATTTTGTATGATACATTTTCTGTAATTCCTTGGTATTTCTTCTTTAGTATTTGTGAATAATAATATATTTGACTTATCATTTTTATCAAATTGTTTATTCATTTGTTATTATTTTAGAATGGCAACAAAACTTCTACGCTTGGTTAATGATAAGAAGAAGATTGATGGAGGTATTTCATAAAATTTTATTGACTAATTAACTATACATTATTTAAAATTATTATAACTAAAGTCATAAATAATTTAATACATTATTTAAACTATGACTATATAAAGAATAGTACTGACAGTTTTCATACTTATATTTACTTTTTAAAACTGAGCCTTGTTATCAGGAAATTGTTGGGTTTTTATTTAAATAACAGTTTTTATAAAATAAAAATGGTAGAAAAATCAATTTAAAAAAAGAAATTATTTAAAAAAATAATAATAATGTTCTCAGTTTATTAGAAATTTTTCCCATAACATACTAATATTTTGCAGAAACTTGTTTGATATTTCTAGTTTACAATATATGTTTTAAATTAGGTATGGTTAGAAAAAATCTTAATATTGAGACAGAAGCTAGGACTGCTGAATTAGAATCAAGAATCAGTGAGCTTGAGAAAATAAATTCTCAGCTGAAGGAAAAGGTAAATTTATTTTCTATAATTTTTTTTTTTTTTTTTTTCTCTGGATCATTTATTGTTTTTATTTTTTTATTATTACTATTATTTTAATAAATAAAAAATGGTTTATATTTTGAAACTATTTTACCTGAGAAATACATTTTCATAGCAGACAAATGTTTTATATTTTGCAGCTGCAAGTGACAAGACAGCAGCTTGACTCTGCATTAAAAAGACCAATGCCACCAGGATTAACTCACGTTCAGGCTCGAATAGATACTGTAAGTACTAAAAACAGTTCACATCAACACTTCTGAATACAAAAATGAATAAAGATTGCGTTTGCAGACTTTCTGGGTTTTTTTTTCTTTTTTTGCAGCTTAATATATGTAATAAACTAAATATTTGACTGGCTGATTATTAATTCATAGTGCATATTTTCAGGGTATTCAACATCTCTCCACTGTGTCACCAGATCCACGACTTAGAAAAGATATAAGAGTAATGGGTCCTTCTGCCTTAAGCCATCGGTATGTTTTTACTCTACAAGTAATAGTCTCCCTAAATTTGTTAATTATGAAATAAGTATAATAATAAAATAGTTTTAACAAAAATTTACCTTTTTGATTCCGTTATCTCAAGTTTGTTAATGAAGGCATTGTGATCTTTTGCACCAGAACTTTTCATTCATTATTATAATCATTTTGATATCATTTTGATATTGATGAAAAGATTGTTACTTCATAATTAAGTTACTCATTAAATATTTAAATCTCTTTAACTGTTTTTATAGCCATGTAGTTCATAGCCCAACATTGCAACGATATGACCGTGGAACTCTGGAAGAAAGACATTCAGATAAGAGACAATAGTAAATTAGTTTTATTATTTGAACTCTCTTTTCTACTTACAATATTTCATGTGTACATGTTACCAGATCTGTTATTTATTACTGAGTTTGGTAACTTTTAAAATAAATATATTTCCTAATTGTGTATATGTAATATGCCCCAAGGTTTTGGAGGGTGATTTGTTTTTCATATCAATTCAAAGTGGTATTTTGATATGTTAATGTTCAGTTAAAGAACTGATCGTGAAATCTGATACTTTGCATGATTTTAGTTTAACATTATTTAAGATTTCAGATTAATAATATGCCTTTTGTCTTACATTTCAAAACCAAAACTTGATTTTCATCATTAGCTTTCCTATTCCAGTTTCACTTCTGACATTATACTTTGTTTTTTAATGCATGACACCAGTTTTTTATTTTTTAGTATGAAAATTTTAAAAATTTTGTTTTTTCAGTGAACAGTATATTGCTGAGCTTTCTGAGAAACTGAATGTTTATGAAATGGAAATAGAAGAATTAAAAGAACAGGTGTGAAATTTGTTTATCTGTATTTCTTAACCATTTTTCTTGCCTGATTTAACTTTTCTTAATGTATTTCATTTCAATCTGTTTCCATATAAATACAGATTAATAGTAATAAAGTTTAATAAAATTTATATCACTTATCTATATATATATATATATATATATATCTAGATAAGTGATATAAATTTATATATAATCACCACAAATAATAATCTTGCCATCTAATGTATTTCTCTTTCTAGGTTCGAATGCGGGAAGCAGAATTTGAAGAAGACATCTTGAAACTTAAACAACAGATGACAGCTGAACAAAAGTAAGATATTTTTATTTTATAAATTGAAGTTAGAGTATTTTTTTAATTTTAATTACCATATACAAATGATTTGTTTTTATTTTCAGGGTAAGTCTGCAAGAGAATGTGGACATGATAAAACTTCAGAGATCAGTGAAGGAGAAGTCTGCACACATTGCTGACCTTGAAGAAAAATACAAAAATTTGGAAGAGGTATTTATAAATTATCTTTACTATTACTGTCTGTGCAATAACTAAATTGTTTCCTTCTGATTTATATCCTTCTGATTTTAGATTTTAAGCTATTCTTTCCACAGTTATTTCCATAAAACATTTTTGGGTATTTCTTTTAATGGTAAATCAGAATGTTGATGTGCTTATAGTTTTCTAGAAATGCTAACTGAAGAAATGTTTAATATTGATTAGAATACACGGGTGCTGAAACGAAGTCATGACCAGCTGCTGGTTGAGATGGAAAGTTTAAACATGCAGTTGAAGGAAGAAGAAAACAAAATACTTATCTTTAGAAATGAGCTAGAGAACAGTCGGTCGTCTCAGAAGAAAGTCCTAGAGGTTTGTGTCAAAATATATACATTTTAATACATTATTAGAAAGCATTTAATTTAATCCATGATCCTCTTTATCTTTTAAACTAAACTGACCCATTATTTATTATTTTATTCATTCATAAACATAAACTGTCTATAAATTCATTTCTTTTAAACCATGTTTATTATGTTATTGAAAGATCTTGAAACTGACATTAGTAGTACAGGTTATACAATCTCCCAAAACACACTGAAAATCCAGTGAAATAAAAAAGAATGGAGGTATCTGTATCCTTTTATTTGTCATGGTTATAATTATTTTCAAATGCATGTTGAGACAAGAAGATTATTAAATTGTTTTTAAGTTACAAGAACAAGTTCAGGATCTTCAAAGAGAAAATCACATTTTGAAAGAAGCCAATGAAAAACTTGTCAGCAGGTAAGTCAGATACTGTTTTGCTAAATCAATAAATCTGGTTCTATTATAATTTTGTCTTATTAACTTAAAAGAAGAATTCACTGAGCTAACAAAATATATAAAAAAAAACAATAAATAATTTATCTGTTGCACTGGCTATATGTTGTATCACTGATGTTACTTTCCAGATATTGACATAATCACTTTTTATAAATGTTTAAACTTGTTTCTTTTTAATGTTTTTATTCAGTGCCTTTGACTTAGAAAGGGAACGAGAATGGCGCCAAAGAGAGAATGCATTGAAAGTTCAAATAGCTCAACTGGAAGCCACTTTGAAATCAGACCTTGGTGAAAAAGGGAGCATTATTGACAGATATGCAGCTGAAAGAGGTCAGAGTACATAACACTATTAATACTAAATGTATCAAACTGTTTCTTACAAATGTATCTTGTTTTTATTCACTTTCAATTTCTGATTTTTAATACTGTTCATTCAGTCATGTGAGAAGTTATTAATGAAATTGTTGGATATGTTCTATAGATTCCAATGAAAAGATGCAGCAGGAGTTCCGTGAAATGCAGATAAGATATTTTCAGTTGAAGGAGCAGTATGATGATCTTGAGGAGAAGATGAAATTCTTCACTAAGGTATAGCTTATATCACTGATTAATGTCAGCTCATTATATTCCGTTGACACACCAGTCTGGTAAATGCAAATGTAAACATTAACCTAAAATTTATCAAATCATTAAACTTTAGTACAGAGTTATGTAAGAACAACATACAGTGTAAACAAATAGAATATATCTGAAGAAAAATATTGGAAACTTAATAATACCTAGAGGTAACAAATTTTGTGAATTTTCCTGATTAGATATTTCCCAAAATCTGGAAAAACAAGGACCAAGAAATCAAGGGTCAACAGTATTAAATTATTATGTTTATTATAATTAAAATAACATTATAACACAACAAATGTTTTCCACTGCACTATAAAAAAGAAATCTTTCACTGGAAAGGTCAACTTTTATAAATGTACAAAAACACAAACATTAGTATTGACCTTGTAGTTGTTGCATTAACAATCTGAATTTATGATAAATGGTACATTATTTTAACTGTTACAGAAAATTTAACATTTAAAAATATTCTTCACAGGAAAGTGCAGTGGATTTCACTGAGGTAGAGGAAGCTCTTGTACTTGTCAAACAGAGGAAGCAGAAAGAAGAGGGACAGGTAGACTTTCTTCACAAAGTGGATGAAGAGATGGACAAAGGTTAGTAATGGTTCAGGTTTGTTTTAAGAGACAACATCAGATATATTGTCTTAAACTCTAATAGTTTCTCTACTGACTGAAAATATAAAAATATCTGTGTTTACACAAACAATCCATATTTTATTAAATCATTTATTTTCTGTCAAGTGTTTACAACTATTTCACTTTTCATTATAATTCTTCTTTTTCTTAGTTTCTTTGAAGTGTTTAGATGTTTTATATTTGCTTTCTTGCTACTGTTGACTTCAGATATTAAAAAACAACTTATTGAGCTGCAGGCAGAATATGCTGAAACTGTTCATGAGTTGGAGAAGACTCGCAACATGCTTGTTGTGCAGCACAGAATCAACAAAAATTACCAGAAAGAGGTAAAATAGTTTTAACTCCTTTCATTTTATTATATTTTTTATTTATAATTTTTCTAATAAAACATCCATTATGTAAAGACAGTTATGGATATTTGTTCATCATTTAAATAATCTTTTGTTTTCAGGTTGACCTAGCAGCTTCAAGAATGGATGAATTTAAGCAAGAATATGAGATGAAACTGGATGAATATGCCAGACTACTTGACATCAGAGCTGCACGAATCAAGGTTTCATTTTGTTTTTCTTGATGAATAAAGAAATAGTATGAAAAAGGCAGCAAATTTCATCTGTTTGCTCTATTAAAAAGCTTCCAAAATTTTAGTTTTCACCAAGAAAAAGGTTTAGGGAAGATAGTTTCATGTCTGTATTTTGAGAAATAATGTTTATAATAATATATATAAAAAGATTGAATGGAATAAAACAAAAAGTCAGTGAAAAATTTTCAAATACAGATATTATTAATTTGCAAATAAAATATTGGCTTCTTTCAAATGTTTTAGAAACTGGAAGCACAACTCAGAGATGTTGCTTATGGTACACGACAGTTCAAGATCCTTCCTCCTACAGAAGATGTAAGTTTTTATCAGATGGGGTAAACCCCTTTTTGTCAGTTCATTACTGATTCCTTATCTTTTTCAAAACATTTTGCCCATTTTACTTTTTATATTAATTCAATCCAAAGCATATGCTCAGTTCTGTAATTGAAATAATTTTTCAATCGGCAGTTACTGGAAGCAAAACACCATATTAATTGTTAGTTAACCTATTGAATTCAGACTGGCTGTGATGTCAGTATGTGATCTAACACAAGCCATAGTAGGAAACCATAATACTTGAAATAATTTTAAAAGGACATTATTACATAAACAATGATCCATTTTTCTTTCTTTTCTTTTTTTTGTCTGTGAATCAGGCTACAAAAAAATTAAGTGAGAGGTTATGGTAATTAATGGTTTGGAAAAGGAAAATTAATAATATTGTATAATAGTGTACATCTATAGTTAGTAAAATAGAATACTATCTAGTGACATTATTAAAAATTTTGTCAAAAGATTCAGCTAAGGTGAAATGTTATTTGCTCTGAAAAAGCAGATCAACAAAACAGAGGAAGAGCATGATATTTATTATCACTTGTCATTTTACTCGGTTTTTAACTTAAGATTTACAGGCCGGGACAAATACAGATGACATCATAATCAAAAGGCTTCAGGACAAATAGATATGGCATGGACTGATAGACAGAAACATTTTGCCTTGCTCAGATACATACATAAACATGCATAGTTCAGTTTGACAGAATAATAATATTTTAAAAACATGTAATGTGAAATTTCTGATACATATAGAGAGCAGAAGACTGAACATAAAGTGTGCAGGAAGCTAATAATAAAAACACATTAGGACAAAATTTGTCTATTAATAGTTTCAGATTACAAGTCTCGTTTGTAATTCAGATCAGTTTATTTTCTGAGGCAATGAAGAATATTTATTACATAGATAATAATTAAAATAACTAAACTGACTCCTCCTTGCTGTTACAAAGTGACATGTTCATTAATATATGATAAATTTTTTATTGAAGGAAGCTGCTGTTGAATTTGATGAAACTATCCATCTGGAAAAAGGACACAACTTGTTTGAAATTCATGTTTCAAAGGTGAGAAGAAAAAACATTTGTCTTGTGTGTGTGTGTGTGTGTGTGTGTGTGCGCGTGTGCGTGTGTGTATGTCAGTGTCAATATTGTGTATTTAATAATAGTAGTTTCATAGTGGTTTTAAAAAACCCTCATAAATTAGTTATCTGAGAAGTAAGTAAGTTGTTTTTATTTTTTTCAGGTTAGTTTATCAAAAGAAGGAATTCAGCATCTTGGTGATGAGGAACCTTCAATTTTCTGTACCTGGGAGTTCTTTGAGTTTGAAATTCAGTCAACACCAGTGCTGAGAGGGTCCAGGTTTGTTATTTCAATAAACAGAAAGTGTTTTTTGAAATTTTGAAAATTTTAAATAATACTTATTGTTTTTTGTTTAACTTTTAAAACTTTAAATATAGTTTTCATGATTAACTTTTAATTCAAAAACTGAATCTCATAATTCTGAAAATTTATCAGTTTATATCATTTTTCATTTTATTCATATTTCAGATGTTCGGTTTTTAATTGGTAAATCCATAAAGCCACTGAGTTATAAAATATATTTTTAAATTTCAGATTAGAGTATGATTTCACATCTCAGTATGTGGTAAAGGTGGATGATTTTTTTCTGCATTACTTACAGAAGGTAAGAAAAAATATGTTGTTTACTGATTGCAGGTATTTATTGCATACTAACGTTTTTCAGATATATTTTTGAAATCAGAATATGATTGTCAGCATTGCCAAGTGAAGATTTATGTATTTAGAGCAATTTTTATTTTGTGGACATATATTGTCCAAAATTTAAGGCTAATCTTCATTGTAGAAATCTGCTCAAAAACTGTTAGAAATATTTCAGTTATCTATCTATTAAAAATATTGCACTAACACTGTCACCACTGTTCTGATTGCAGTTATAATCTCGTATGTTATAATGTTTTGTATATAGAAATTATCATTCAAATTTCACAATAAATTTTTATATGGTCAGTTGATGTTTCAGACATAAAACTGTTTTAATTTACAGAATGTCTGCATTCTGGAGATGCATCAGTCATTTGGACAGGACTATGTTACAGTGGCAACATGCCAGCTTGTGTTCAGGGAAATATTTGATAAACCACATGGCCGAATACACGGGACAGCAACTTTGACAGGTATAAATCTGTTACAGGCGAAAAAAACTAGAACAAAAATAGCATTTATTCACATTTAATGTGATTAGATGAATTTATATTTGCTTTAAATGCATTTAATCATTTATAATTTGATTTTTGATTTTCAAGTAATCTGAAAAAAGACAGTTAATAGAATGTAGTTGTTTTTCAGGGGTAGCTCAAGGCTGTGAAGGTGTTGGTTTTGGTGTTGTTGAGTACTGGATCAGATTGAAAGTTCCCATGGAACAAGCTTTGAGACTCTACAAGGTTTATTTTCTTCTCTTTTTTATCCTTTTTTATTATTAATATATTTAATATCGTTAAATTTAAATCTTTCTATTTGAAAAAATGAGTTAATTCATTGAAAAAAAAAGAAAATTCAATCTCTAAAATTGAGAATTTTTATTGTATGAATTATTTAATGTGGAATAGTTTCATGAAAATTTTTCTACTGAACGAAACTGTTAATTTTGAATATAATGAGAATGTTTGTTTGATGTGTGTATGTGTATTGTGCATGATTTTCTGTGTATATTATATATTATCATTGTCAGTGTAAAATATACTGTGAATACAATCTTGCAGTATATATGTAATATGGACCTTGACTGAATCATTTAATGAAATATATTCTATCAAATTGTTATAGGTGATTATACTTGTAGTGCTTTGATAATGTTGTTTATCCTGAAAGTGTGATGTTTATTTTCCAGGAAAGAACAAAAGCTTTGGGATATATCACATGCAATGAGAAACTTGCAGATCAAGCCAGTAAGGTCCTGGATGAAATGCCAGTTAAAAGTCTCAGTGACAATATCAATAAACTTGACATCAAAATCATCTCCTGTTCCAAACTGAAATCAAGGAGAAAAAGTAAGTTTGACATTAAACAAAATTATCTACATAGCAAATGTACACAAAAGGAACTACAGTAATAAAATTACATATTAGTTAATAAACAGTACCAGAACAGTGAATTTGAAAGATAATAACAAACTTCTTTTAGCTTATCATTTCTTTGTACATAATTCTAATCTTGTTTATTATATAGATCCAAAACAAACCTGTTTATCAAAGTATTATAGGTAAAACAAATTTTTATTTGGGTCTATATTATTAATTTTTCTATTTTAATGATATCATCTGTGACATTAAATATTTCTAAATGAGAGACAATAATCTGAATTTTGAATCAATCATAATGTATATTAAAAATGGATATTTTATAGACATTAAATTTCTTTATATCTAAATACCAATAATAAACCTGACATCACCTTTACTTTATAAAATGAACATGCTGATCAAAAGTTGTTTTATTTCTTCAGATGTTCAGCCCTCGCCATACTGTGTGTATCAGTTCTTTGACTTCAATGATCATGACACAGTGATTATTCCATCAACAAACAATCCAGAATTTCATGACCACAAAACTTACCCTGTCCCAATGACAGCAGATCTTAATCAGTATCTGAAAACATCTGTAAGTTCAAGGAAGATTTCTGATTGAATCATTTAAATATGCAGCTGCCTTTTTTAATTGTGTAATCCATTGTTTCAACTTTGTTCTTGGTCAGCTAATCAAACCTCAGTGAGAAAAGATCATTTATGTTTCTATTTTAAACTGGTATCATTTGCCTTGATGCATGTTATATTTTGTGAATCTGGTTATTGAAAAACAAAGTTTCTGATAGTCAGTTACCCAAGTCAGAATAATTTGAATGTATATTTACAGTCATATATGTTTTAAACTGTTTCTATTTCAGCATCTGAAGATCTTTGTATTTGATGACTCTGACCCAGATGAAATGCAGTATTTGGGTCAATGCAACATACCTTTGATTTCACTTGTCCATAATGAGCCTATCTATGGCAACTTTGAACTCAAGAAGGCAGATGGCTCAAAGAATGGATCCATAAACATAGATATACGCTGGCAGCACACATATGTACCACCCCAAATGCCAAAGACAACACCATTGGTGGTAATTTCAATATTTTATTTTTTGTTTTTATTCTTTTTTTTGTTGCTGTTTTTGTTGTTTGGTTGTATTTCTTTTTGGTTTTTTTTTTTTTTGTTGGTTTTTTCTGTCATATTAAAATAAAATTTCCAGTAAAATTTATTTTTTCTTCTGCATTATCATGAATTATTTTGTATTTCATACATATTTTGGATTCAGAATTATTTACTTAATAATGTAAATTTAGCAATAGGCACAATTAGATACTTGGATATTTTTATTATGTAGAATCTGATTTTTTCGACACAGTGATGATAATTTCAAATAAACTTGCAGCCACCTGAGGCCGCTCCAGAACAACATGTTCGTACTCGCCTGGCTATCAGGTTTCAGGAGGGTCATGCTCCAACTGCTACGTCAACACCTATGCCAAAACAGAGAAGGAAATCCATTGAAGAACAAATAATGGCATCTGATGTATCAGCAGTGGCAGAACAAGTAAGTTATATTTGATATTTATATTTATTTTGCATTTTTGTTTCTTTGTTTCTTTTTTTTTTCTGGTTATTGCACTACTAAGATAAGGAATAATAATAGCTTCCACTGATATCAGTGACTTGAACTATAAAGAAATAACATTCAGATGTATATGTTAATTTTTAAATTGTGTCTGTAAATCAGTAACTCTAATTTGACTTGCAAAATTCAGATCTGCTCTTTTATTATTGTCCGTGTTTAGTGAAGAGTGTTAAATAAAAGCCTTTCTTTTTAAATAGTTTACTGTTTTACTAATTTAAATAAAATTTTATAGCCTTCAACAATACTGGAACAAAATGAATCAATGGTACAAGTTGCTATAGCAGAAGCTGTTTCTAACGTCATGCCAGAAATGTCCGAATCAATGTCGTATACATCAGACATAACTCCAGGTGACTCTTTAAATCTTTTAGTTATTTACCATTGGTGTTTATGGGGTTTTTGGGGTTTTTGAATGAAAAGATTTCTACAAAGAGTAAGGAGAATAGATGTAAGGAGTAATTTTCAAAATATCTCATTTGCATCTAATATTCTCATAAGATCTGTTTTTCACTATCTCTACATCTGTTGAGAATTATTTTTAATGAATGACATAAACTATTTCAGATGTGTTTTGAATTCTGATATTCGGATCATTTATTTTTTCTGTATGATGTAAGTAGTTAAATCTTATTTAGTGAAGCCCACAAATCAACATTACCTGATGTGAAAGATAAAACCATTTCTAAAACTGATCGGTAATTCTGAAATGTTGAGTGATGTGAAAATTGATAGGTACAAGATGATTTCTAGTGTGAGTGGTATGAATACTGATGTTTTTGGCTCTTGTAACTACTATGATCACCAGTATGAGTGCACTAAAAACTAAGATGAAATCCTGCTTTGAATGGTATGGAATGTAATACGTATGAAAACTGATGAGTGCAAAATTCAAGAATTGCTGATCATACTGATATAAAATATGAAAACACATATGGTATTGAACATTGGTTTTAGAGATTAAAACTGGTTCAGCATGGTGGACTTTGGTTTCAGTAATATGGAAATTAACCTGATTAATAAGTACTGAGCAAGATTTGATTTCATAAAGGTTAGGTTAACTATTACTGTTAAATCAAAAATGTAAGAAATAGTTGATTTCTGTTTTACTTCCAAAGAATACTAGTTGATATTTAAATCAGATTAGAAAATAAATTCTGATCCTTTACAAAGATGCTGAGCTAGAAAATGTGATGAATATTCAATAAATGCATTTCGTGACCGCACATGTTTTAGCATCAGCAGTAGGCATTAAGCCAGATACAATAATTGAGGAATCGGGAGACAGTGAGGAGTTGCTGCCAAAGAAAAGTCCTGCTCCTAATGCAAATATGACAGTAGAAACTGAGTCGGAGCCAGGTAACATGGTGTTAAAACTGGAAATTATCTTTTTCTTTTATTATTGCTTGTAGTATTAGTGCAGAATAAACACTTTAGCTCTATCTTAAGTTGCAAAGATTTGTTTTAAAATAATTATTAGTTGTAACCAGTTTGCAGTTATTCTGTTATTTAATTCTGCCTTTTTTCTTTATATATCTATATATATATATATATATATATATATATATATATGAAGAGCTTGATTGCAGTTACTCTGTTTATTTAATTCTGCTTTATTTCTTTTTATATAAATGAATGACTTAATAGCAAAATGATTTACATACGGTTTTTCGAAAACTCAATTTAATGCCAGTGAATAATAGTGATCACCATTACTTCATTATGACAAATATTCAAATATGGTGGCATCCATTAATACTGTATGATTAATGGTAATGCAAAAGAGTTTATGCACTTTTCTGTTTACTGTCCTCATATAGAACCACATGATAGTTTGTACTAATGGAAGCTTATTAACTTCAGATTAAGAAGTTCATTTATACATTTTGAATAATAGTGTGCAGTTTATTGTGTTTTCTTCAAAAGTGATAAGCAGACTGTAAGCCATTTTGCAAATAAGCTGTTATACATTGGAACCCCTCAAACCAGACCACTGTGAGACCAAGAAGAAGTCAGCTTCTGGGGGGTATCTGGTTTACAGAGGTTTCAGTACTGAGATAATCATCAGTCAATGTTGAGAAACAAATTATTTTAAGTTTATCATCAAGCAGTAAATCAATATGGCATCATTTCAGTGGATATTTTGACATGTCCAGAGGAGATAAAATGAAAGGCTGTTGACAAATTTTACACCAAACCAAGCCAAATGTTTTACTCTTATTTGCTCTATATTTTGCTAAATAAACTTTGCAAACGAAACAATAAAGAATGGTTCAGACAACTGGAAAAAGTAAATTATATTGCTAGTTGTTTTTCCATTCATTGTGATAATCAAGAGATATACACGTAGACAAGAAAAGTGTTCAGTCAAATTTGTATGTTAATCAGACTTTGTAACAAGTGAGCTCAGAAAAAAAGGGAGTACATTTGTTTCCTCCAGTTATGTAAACATTAAAACTGACATTTGTCAGCTGCTTAGTAGTGACAGTGGTGCATGCACACATAATCAGCTCTGCCTATTCAAGGACATTATCAACTGAGTTACTATTAAAAGGATAAATAATAAATTAATGATTCATGTTTGACCATCTGGTTTTCTGACCAAAATTTGCATCAGAGAAAAACAATGGGAAATTCCTCTGGTGCAGTTTTGAGCAGTTTCCTGTTCAGAGGGGTAAATTATTGTGTTAAGATGTGTAAATTAAGGGACACTAAAATATCCACTTTTGATGTGTTTCACGTATAATATATACAATTATAGAGGTGTGTGTGTGTGTGTGTGTTTTTCAGAGTAGCTATGTGTGTTTATTGCATTGGAACAAAAGTTAATAGTATTTTTGAATGAAATTCAAAGATAATAATTTGTTCATCAATTTATTCAGAGATAAGTGCCATTTTGTTCACCTTTTAGAATTTATTTTTAGTCATGTATTTCAGTAGTGCATGAAAAAAAATCACTTTCTCATTTGCTATTAGTTGACAAACTGTTATGAACTTTTGTACCAAACCCATATATCTATTTGTATATGTATGTATATATAACGTGTAGATAGTTTATTAAAATCTAAAAATAAGTTTTCCATTTAAGGAAAACAGAAGAAAAAATTTGATATAGTAATTAAACACAGATAATAGTTATATTAATCAGTGTTTTTTTAAAGAAAGCAAATAAAAACAAAAGTAATTCAAATCAGGATATTTATAAAATCAGGAAGTTTGATACGATGTTCTTCTCTTTCTTTATATTTTTGTTTACCTTTATGCTTCACTTTTATGAACAAGACAGATATAACTTTGTCTTGTTAGCATTTACTATTTATTTCTTCACTGCCTTTTATATTGCATCTAATTATGGCTAGCTGCTGTTTGTTTTTTTAAATCTGAGTTGCTTATTTTATTTACTTTTTCTTTTCTTTTTTTAATGTTGCATTTTAACATTTTTACACTAAATATTTTAGGTTGTTTCAAAGTTCCCCCAAGACCAAAGATTAGAACTGTAAAGAAGGGTATGCATACAAATAGCATGGGAATGCTTGTGTGTATCTACATTGTTATCCTCTATATTAAATTTTGCAAGGATTATATAGTATGGTTAATCTCTTTGTATAAGTCTGTATAATATTGTACATAAAGGTGGTATCAGCATGCTTAATATCTATATGTAAACTAGCATGATATTGTATATGCACAGTTGTATCAACATGCTTAATTACTATACACATTATGGTGGTAGAAACATTGCTAATTTGCCTCTGTAAGTAGCATGGGACTGTGCTGTAAACATTAGTATTGTTATTCATCTTATCATATGTATGCATATAAGTACCTTTAATCTCTCTATTTAATGAGTGCATGAAAACAAGTGACTGTGAAAAAGTATGACTTTTTACCATTCCACAATGAGAGTGAGATGATATTAACTTCAAAACTGTAAAGTTTAACTCTCTTTTGTAGCATTAATTTTTATTATATAGCATGATTGGTTTAGATTCATATTTGGCTACAGAATGGTGTGATCTGTCTTTGTTGTTTTATTAGAAAATTAACATTGTTTTAATGCCTATCTGCTGTAATATGATTGATTTTAGATTAGATTATTAAACTGTTTAACAATCAACAGGTCAGCAATTAATCAGTCATCATATATAACCATTAGCAAGTGTTTGAATTGAAGTAGTATAAATGTTAAGAGATAAAGAATTTTTTTAAATGTTTTATTGTGAAGAGAGCATTTCTTAGATGTATTTATTCTCTTTTTTAATTATTATTTTAATACTGCTCTGCTTTCAAAGGATCACGGTGATACATTCAAGTTTGAAATAATTTATTAAAATAGGTTACATATCACATGTAAAATAAAAATTAAATATATAAATAATTATTATTATGTATAATAATAATAGTAGTATTTTCCAGTTGCATTTCTCAATTATATACTTCTTTCATTATTATTTTTCTACTACTTTGCTTTATTGTGATATAGTTAAGTTTGAATTAATTTATTAAAATAGGTTACACATCATATGTAAAATATGATTTTTAAATTTGTATTTGCCAATTATATTGGGCAGAGGGCATTTCTCAGATTTATTCATTTTTTCATTAATATTCTATAATTTTCAAAAATAATTATTTCAAATTGAATATAAAACTAGACTTGTGCATTTATTTACATTTTAAACCAATATTGTTATTATGTCATTATTCACTTAATTAATTCTTTATTATTCAGAAGCCTCAGTGTCAAATCAAATGTCACGAGTGAGTTAATATTCTTTACATTTGTTAAACTGAAAGTTTCTATTACAGCTTTGAATAATTTTTAAAAATTTCATTTCTGTTGTAATTTAATTTAAAAAAAAAAAAAAAAAAAAGAAGATAAAAGATAACTGATTATTCTTTAAATACGTAAATTGGATATTCATTTCTTACACAATGAATTAATGAATGTTTGTTTTATTAAACATCTGAATATTAAATATTAACTAAATTTTAACTTCCAGCAAACAGCTGATACATTTTTTGGTGACAAAGAGCAAGATGACGGTAAGTAATATCTTTTACATAGCATGACAGTAGTATTTACAAGTCATGTAAAAGAGTTATTTGTATTCACCACTGAATCTCAGTAGAAATATTGTTTAACTAATATTTATAATTGGTTGATTTTTAGAATCAATAGCTGAAGAAATTACTGAGCCATCTTCTGAGGAGAAAGTACAAGAACAAAAGTCAGTGCACAAAGACAAGCCAGTGTCTGAATCCGAGTCTGAACCAACTCAGATTGAATCTGACAGCGAGGGTGTGATGATGCGATCACTACCCAATAAACAGAAGAATAAAAACCTTAATACAGTAATTGTTTTGTTTTACAATTTGTAATGAATATTTACATAAATATTTTTTGAACATTTGACCTCATCCCAAAAATAAAGCATGTTTAACAATATACCACTATCTGGATGGAAATAAGAAATACTCCAGTCTAAAGAATGTATGTCAGTTATCTAAAAGTAGTATAAAGCCTGCCAGGTGGAATAGCTAATAAGAAGCACAATCAATTTAATAATTTAATTGTAATTTTATTTATTTGTTTTTTGAGCTCTAATGCAGAAAGACAATAAAGACGTAGTTTCCAAATTTTTGTTTTTTTCAAATTATTCAGAACAAGCCATTGTGCATTTTCTCATCCACACAATACTTTTATTTTTCAGCTTGGGAACACAGTGACTATTGTGATTTCTCATCTGACACTTCATGAAAATGCAGCTGTTATAGATAAAGAACATATCAAGCAGTTGTTTGTTGAATACAAATTTTTAAATCTGTCACCACAAGATACTGAAACACCTTTCTCTTTGCCTAAACCACAACCCAACCAGCAGATTACATTTAACTTCAGTAGAAGTGAGTTTTTTAAAGTTTTCCTTTATTTGATTGACAAAATTCATTAATTTAAAACTTCAACATTGAGGAAGGTTTCTAATAAAGTGTTTATCAGCAGATTAACAGTAGGTGATATATATATCTACTAACATTTATTTTTATTAGCTTTATTTTTCTAATCTACATAATATATATTATGTAAAGGTTTTCTTGAAAATCAAAATTATATTAAAAATACTGATTTCCAGCAATACATGTTGACATGGAAAACCACTATGAACGGCGTCAGTGTCTTGCAAGCATGTTGCTGCCAAATGATCCAGACAAAGGCAGGTATGTAAAACTCGTTTTATTTAATAACAAGTGGTACATTTTTGAACTTATTGCACACAAGATTTTAGTGAAATGCTACAAATGTCTGAATTGTAAACAGCTATTAATTATAATCATTTTTTTTTTTTTTTTTTTTCTAAATTAGAATTCGTTTCACAATTGTGAGCGAGCCTCCTGAAGATGACCAGGACATGGATTGTGAGGATGTTGGCGTAGCATTTGTCAGTGTAAAGGAAATCTTAGAGAATGGCAGAGATGTTCGAGATGAAGATATTCCTAGTATGATTATGATTCTTAGTATTTAATATCATAAATATCACTCAATATAACCGTTATAAACAAAAGCCAAACAATTTTAAACACATGATTATTATTTGGATGACAACACAAGACTTTTGTTTAGGTTACAGATAATCACTAAATGATAGCTTAACTTCAAATCAAGCATTATTTTAATTTAATTTATTTTATTTGTTTTCTAGTTTATGATGCAGAAGATGAGGAAACAGTGATTGGAACAATAAACCTGTCTGTGGAATGTCTTGCAGCAGTCCAGTGTGTGGAAAAAGAAATGGAAGTTGAAGGAACATACTAATTACATAACATTTACACGAATATTTTTATTTTCATCTGACTTTGAAGAACGCAAATGTTATGTTACATCAACGTCAAATAAATTATTAATAGGACAGTTAGATATCAATGATTAGCTGTTTTATTTTATTCAGTTTACTCTTAATGGAATAACAAGTGATTTTATTGCATTCATTCATTTCTTTTTTTTTAATTGTTTATTTATATGTTTATTTATATGTTTTAAACATTATTGTTCATTCAGTTTTAATGTTTGTATGTTACTGGAATATTGCAGTACAAATGAAAAACTGTAATAATTACCCAAAAGATTTATTTATTTTACTTTTCATTTTATATTAAACATTTGTATTAAATTGTTAAGTGCCTAAATATTATAATAAAGTATTTATGTATATGAATAAAATTGTTAGAATACATGTTTTTTAATTTTTTTTTATTATGTATACTTTTTAATTCCAGTTGTTTCAATAAGTAACATTGAATATTTTGAGCAGAGTGTGTGTGTGTGTGTGTGTGTGTAAGCCTGCAAAGATATATGTGTACATATATGTGGGGACCAAGGTACTGTTATCAAAACTGCATCAGTATCAAGCACTAAAATAAATTATTTTGTTGACTTGTCAAAGAATTACAGTCAGTATCACTATTATATTTATCTTTATTTACAAAATCAAAGTTACAATAAAATCCCACCTCCAGACCATTCCATTCTCTGAAAAAAAAAATGTAATTAAATAAATAAAAATCATACATGTGTATTCAAAATTCTAACTTCTAAGTAACAACATTTTTCAGTATGGATCACTATAACCATATAAAATATAATTAGAATTACTGATACAAGTTTAAATAAAAAATTTGTAAATTGTGTGGTGGGGGGTTAAATCCAAATAATAAAGCAACATATAAAAACATAACTTTAAACTGTCTGAATATCTTGAAAATTTCTGGTTTTGTCAAGTTAAAAAAAAATATTACCTCTTGTGGTTGCACAAATGCTAACCAGTCAGAAGCATGTGAAGGAAGTAGTCCCATTACAGAACATTTATAAACAGCCATAGCTAAACACAGAAGATTTCCAATCAGATAAACCAATTTCTGCAGTACTGCTTGATCTCCCTCTATCATTTTAAAAGCTAAAATAAAGGAAAATAAATTACAATCTTCTCTACTTTTTGTACTTAAATGGGTTCTTGTTGCTTTAAATTTTATCATAAAGCAAATTAATTCATGCATAATCAAGTTAATGTTTGTCAAACAAAAAATCTGATACTGAAGTATAACAAGTTATAATTTATTATAAAGAGCTTCCAAGATACAAAAAAAAAATGAGCAACAACAATAGACAGATGCAATGAAATACAATATAAACAATTATCTTCCTTTGAATTCAGATCTTTCATATTTTACTCACTGTTTTGAATTCCAAAAAGTGCCTGAATTGGTCTGAAAAACATCATGCCAACCATCATGATAGGAAATATGGAAATGGAATTGCCAGCCATCCACATTATAAACATGTTCATTGGAACTTGCTTAATTGGTCCAAGAGCAATATCCCATGATCTCTATAGAAGAATAAAATTTCAAAGATAAGTAAGCAGGAAAAAGTTTGTTTTAAAAATTTTGATTACTGTCAACTGCTAATCAGTATTTTTATCATTATTTTAAAACTGCTTAGGGGTCATTCCGTGTCAAATCACCCAATGGTTTAAACCCGACCGTCTCAGAAACTTTTATATGTGAACTTTATGCATACATGTAGGCCTACAATGTCTTACTCGATGATCAAGAAAGATGGTGATCCCTAGCATCCAGAGTTGATCATTCAGGTTTTAGTTAATCAGATGTTAATGGCTGAAAATGTGTTATTTTCATGTATGTGCATTTTTTAAATCTATATTGTGGCTAAACAAAAAATATTACACCCAGGAAACTTTTATATGTTTTAGTTAACATGTGGGAGATTAAATTTCAATAAAGGTCATCTCAAGATCACGTGATCCACACGGTCAATTTCAAGGTCATAGCAAAGGTCAAAAGGTCAAGGTACTCCAATATTTTCCAAACTAAACAAAAATGGCAGATTTGGTATCCTTGTCATTTTGCCTTTCTAACAATACCAATTTTATGAAGATTGGCCCAGTAGTTCCTGAGATATGAGGGTTCTAAGGTTGGTGGTCACACCCATTTTTGGCAAAAATCTCAAAATTCCGTGGGCCGTATCTCCCACACCACTGGTCTGATTGGGCTAATATTTCAGATTTGGTGCTGTGGGATCCCAGTCAACAAATATACCAAGTTTTATAAAAATCTGAGACGGTCGGGTTTAAATTTCTTTTTTTTTTGGGTGATTTGACACGGAATGACCCTTAGCAATTACTAATTTTGAGTTTATTTTATTTAAATAACAAAGAGGGACCTTTCAAAACTACATACTTTTCTTGACCTATAAAAACAACACATACTGTTATCATGACAAATCTGGTGATGGTGTAATATCTTCCACAGTACTCGAAATCATTCAAATGAATTCAATTATAAAACTTGCAGGTCCTTTTTTAATAAAGTGTAAAACCATTAAACATTTATCATTTCTTGATGATAAAAGACAGCTTCAAAATTTAACACTGTCAAAATAAGATTAGCAAATGTTTGTGAGTTCTGTAGTAATCTCTGAGTAATCATTCACAGGGCAAGGCTGAACAAAATATTCTCTGAATGTGTTACTTAACCATTAACGTTAGTAATTATACATATCCTATTGTAAACACATTTCTTCATCTTGCAGAAAAATTCCACAAAAAATAATAATGGTAATATTAATACTAATAAATGCAGTAATAGTTTCACCTTTACAATAAGATTCTGATCAGCTCCATCTTGTGCTCTTTCTTGCATTATACCTTCCTGTACAAAACCTATTGGGTATGGCAAATTGGTGGTTGCTAAAGCTCTGTGGCGTACTCTGCAATATACATTAAATGTGGACACATTTTAACTATACTGTATTATTACATTCAAAAACATAAACTGCCAACGTATTCCAGTATACAACAGAAACACAATATTGAATAAAATTAATAAATAGAAGAAAATGTTCAATTTTAATGACCTCAATATTTTGAAAACTGGTATCATAAGCATGACTGAACTGTGATGCTGGTTTGGACATATGTGACTAATCACAGTAAAATAATAGTTTAAGCAGCCTTTTAATATATTAAGTTAATCTGTCACTACAAATTAATTATTTTAAATAATTTAAGTTAAATTTTAATTATTTTCATGTTTCACTGTAAGGAGTCCAGGGATCTTGCCGTAATTCCAGTTTCCTGTTGGGCAAGTGATCAATATATTTTATGTGCTACTACAAAGGACTGATGCTGTTTTCATATTATTATAATTATTAAACTACATTAATGCATAGCTTGATCTTAGCAGTACAGCCCAGATTGTTTCAGCTACCAATATCTTCCCTTGGAAATCAATGGCTAGAAATTAAAAACATTAAAGTTTTCTTCTGTTTTTGAATTTTTAGCATACATATTATATTAATATGAACTGGTTCAGGAATGAATGTATTATTATAAATATTTCTTTTGCATGAATTCTAACTAGCAGAAATAAAACTAGAATTATATTTAAAAAATTTAATAATAAACCTATAAAGAGAAAACAGTTTTTTTTAATGCTGTTTAGGGAAACCCATGCTAGCCTCTTACGTAAAATTAGTTGTTTCTTTTTTCATTTGAATTTTGCTATATATATATATATATATATATATATACTTCAGTCACACATTCACACATTAAATTTAACATGCACACTAATATATTTTCTTTTGTTCAATAAAGCAAATATATACACTCTCAGCCATGTACTGAATATATATATAATATTTACAATCACAATACTTTAGACTGAACAAATGTATTCATAGATATATACTGTTCTGACCTGTATTGTCAAATAAAAATCATTCAATCCACTTGATGGCTGGTAAGACTAAATGTTGCATTGTGTATACATACTAAAAATTTTAACTAATTTTCAGCTAATCCACTTGATATATATATATATGTATGTATGTATGTATGTATGTATGTATGTATGTATGTATGCAACAGTGGCATACAGATATAACACTTGATATATATTATACACGTCTCCTACTCCTAGTCCTTGGCTATTCTAAAACTAAATGTTGGAAAACGTGAAGAAGAACATGCAACATTCAAGTTCATAAAAAAAATTAAAAAAAACGAAAGCAAGGAATTGTAAGTTTATACACATTAATTTTAATGATAATAATAATTATAATTGATATAATAAATTAATAATAATTTTCATCAGCCTCTTTCGTTCTAGTTGCATTAAAATTAGCGAGATTTACCTACAATAATAATATCATTGTTAATATGATTATGATAAATATCATTTTACCATTATCATTTACTGATTAAGTGATTTAGTGATTTACGACATGACTACTCAGTTTACTCACTGGCTGAATTCAAATTTGCATTTTAAAAATACATAAATTAAATTAATTAAACTAAGTTAACAAAATAATTATTATAAATATACATACGAAACCAAAGATCTGGAAGAGTCATAACTATCATGATTTCTTTCAGTAATAAAGTCAATTGCCCATTTACGTTCCCTATTTCTAGATCCCATTTTGTTTCTTCTTGTATAATAGTTCCTCCTTGCAATTAGTTGGCACAGATGCTTTTAAACCCGGGGCTTAAAACAGAACAACGCATTCATACGTGAAAGGCGCCAATCATAAACGTACAAATTGTTTTCATAAAATAATTATGGTACTTAGTAATAGTTGCTGTTGTTATCATCATCTTTTCTCATTTATATAAGTGATGATGATTAAAACAGTATCGTCTCTTCTATTTACACATATTATTATTTGTTAGAATTTCATTTTATTAGCCGTCAGTTTAACAGTTCAAATACAAATTCATTGATGACAGTCAAAATATTAAAATGTTTCATCCATTTCTCTTGCGGGTGTATCAGTGATGTCACAGAGATGGTAGTGGCGTTTTGTTTTGATGTTATGGATCAAATAGCATTCACAAAGGCTTTGATTTGGGATGGATTGTTCACGTTCAGTTTTCTGGTAAAGGCATCTGATTATATAGTGGCTAAGACCTGTCAGTAATCCTGGACTGGGAGTATTTTTATGAAAGTTAACAACCTGATGAAATCACCTCATTAGTCGTTGGGAATAATGAATCTCGAAAATATATTCTGTGATCAGTTCGTGTTTATCATTCTCATGTATTTCTTCAATAAACACTAAAAATAAATAAATAAATTACTTAATTAATAATAATAACAACAACAACAACAATAACAGTAACATTAATAATGATAACAACCACATATACACTTTATTAACTCACAAACATTTGTATAAACAAATGAAAATAAAATTCCCCTGTGTATACAACTGTATAATCAAACAATAGGAATTCATTAAAGAAGCTGTTGTGTCTGCCGTAGCCTGGCCCGAGTCTCCTCTGGAGGGAACAGTTCAGACGGTGGATATCGCTGGTTCTTCACCTGAGAATACCTTATTCTTATTATGAGTTTTATGATGTGCGAAATAAGTTATTTACATCCATCAAATGTATTTTAGGAGAAAGCCGTGATGCTTGCTGTCGCCAATGCCCGGCCACGGCGATTAATGATTGGTGAGTGTGCGTTTTGCCATCGTGGACAAGAAAAGTATTTACAGTCGTTGTTTGTTTCCGTTTTGAGAAAATCCTGTTTTTGCAAGCTCGTATATTCCTCTAGCAGCTCACCAAAATTGGACGGCATTTTGGCTGGGCCGCGTTTTCGCCGTGAAAAATTAACAATAATCTGTGTCCATGAGAAAGCACAGAAATTGCTCTTTTTACAAATTATGTTTTTTACCCTCACCCCCTCGCAGAAAGATAGAGGTTTTTCAGTTCAAAAACTTGTTTCCTGAATTTAAAAAACATAAACAAGAAACATCTTGAATGGAAGACCATGCACTGTCACGTGAGATTAACTGTGAGACTCCTTGTACGATTGGGGAAAACGCGGGAGGGTAAAAGCGAAACCACGAATATTTTGCAACGCATAGGAAGGCATGCCATCCTCAGTGAGTGTGTGAAATGGCATCATAAAATAACAAAAATTCGCACAATTTCATAAAAATAAAAACAAACAATGTATTAGACAGAGGAAATGTTTTCTTTTTATTATTATTAAGATATACTGCATGCTCCTTTGATCAAAAGTTTATCTGTACCGAGCCGGGAAAGGATAGTAATTTTCAACTGATTCACGTCTTATAAAAAATATTCTTAAACTTTTAGAATTCATATAATACCATCCCTGTGACATTACTGATAAACCCGCAAGACAAATGGATCAAGCATTTACATTTTGACTGTCATCAAATCATATGTATTTGAACTGTCGACGGCTAATAAAATGGGATTCTAACAAATAATATGTTTAAACCTCATACATAACTAAATCCTTAGTACAGTTTACTGAATCGTGTTTGTGAATGCACCTGCACGCCAGGAAACACAAAGAAGACAGATGGATACCGTTTATGTGTCCTGTATTCGAGCGAGGCACTTGACGATAAACGAATCTGTCACTGACCAGTAAAGGCGGTTTCACAGTGCTAAATATATGTTCCCTGCGATTAATATAATTTTAAATAATATAACAGGTTGAAGCCTTTATTATAATAACGAAGGATTTTCCAACAATATGCCGTACGTATATATTAAGATTACGAATATGAAATTAAACAAAAGTTACTCAAAAATTCATTAACTTATCTATCACTGTTTCTCGCGGGATCCTTAATAATCTTTTACCAACTTTAGTATCCCAGAGAACCACTACTGAGAAACACTAATATAGGCCTATGCAGGATGTTTAATAAAATTTGGCAAATAAAATGGATCGAGAATAAATAGAAAATAAAATAGTTTGACAATAAACAGAAAATTCAGCAGTTAAGCTAATTTCTTCCAATTTACTCATCGAAATTAAAGTGCTAATACCCAATTAATAAACGTTATATTTTTGCATACCATACACTGACCTGTCAGTTAACCGTCTTTCCTACAATCCTTTAGACCAGTGACTAGAAGATCGATTATGTAATACATTTCTTGACAGTAACGCAGCTGGTCCCCACAGACCCCTACTGCTCCTTTCAACGTGATAAACATCGTATATCACTATTTAGAGCCCATACAAAGGAAACGGTCTAAGGCAGCGGTTCCCAACCTGTGGTCTGCGGATATCTGGGATCCCTGAGTTAAATTCAACTTTTCAAGAGCCTGCTGCGTAAAATTTACAATTATACGCAATAAGGCTGAACATTTTATATGTCTTTAATTCAAAATGAAGCTTGGAAACCACTTCATTGTTAGTGAATAAAATTGGCCTAATTAACAGACAAAATCTGGGGAGCATGGTTAAATATGTTTAAATAAATTGGGTTCTAGGAAGTAAAAAAGTCAGAACCACTATCTAGACGAAGACATCGAGACCATGGAGGAATGAACTGAATGATACTGAACAGATACTATCTGGCAAACATAGCGCAAGACAGAAATGTAAAGGATGCACTGTATTGAGGTTTTCGCCGAACAACGATTAATGATGAATAATTATTGTTCTTTTTTAGTACAAATACAAAAGAAATCATTATAAATCATCACGGGTAATTTTTGGCTGGAATGTTATGATTTTTGCGAATGCTTTGAAACACGGGGAAAAGACTGGTACGGATGGGCATTTAAAGCTGCATGCTCGCAATGATGCATTTCGACGTAGATGAAGCTTAAATTGGTCGAATCGAATCATTGCAATATGGTGTCTCCAGTTCAAGAAATTGCAGTCAGCACATGAACGTCCATTAGAGCAGCATTTCAGATTTGTGGGACTGGATACCTGTAGTTTCAGTCAGCTGAGGACCTGCCAGAAATGGAAGACCTCGCATAACAACTGCAGCATAAGATAGCAACATCCGAGTTCTGCACTTGCGTCTCCGCACTCTGTAGTAAAGGACACTGCTGAACGCATATCATGAGAACGGTGTCTTCACAAACCATTTGGAACCGACTTCGACATTTACATGCTCGCTGGGTGCACAAATGTACAGAGGTGGGACTTGGGAATCTGGCGGCGAGTCATGTTTCCTTCTAGCGACGCCACGGACGACAACGTGATTACAAAAGCCATAATAAGTCAGAAAATCAGAAAGCTGACATGATTTATTCTATCATTACACACGAAATAAAAGTTTATGAATCCAAACTAAATCTCTACAAATTTATTATTTCGTTACTGTTTAAACTGAATGTTTGGATAACATATTTAGTAAAATTGTTGGTAACATATTTAGTAAAATTATTGCTGTTTTTTATTGTAATATTTGTTTTCTACTTCTTTTTCATTCTTTCTTTCTTTCCTTTTTATTTATTTATTCATTTATTATTATTATTATTATTATTATTATTATTATTATTATTATTATTGCCTTTATGATTGCGCTCAAGCTGTATATAATATCTATCATAGGTTTGTCTGCTTATGTCAATGTCCTGCCGTGCCATGGTGCTGAAGGTTGATTTGAGAAAGTACTTTTAGGCCGCCGTTAATACGTATTTGTGTATAAGCGTGTTGGGGATATTCCACGATAACGGTAACTATTTTTAGCAAGTTCATTGAGCAGTTATGTTGCAAATAGCAATAGTTATTGGTTACAGCTTTGATTGCGGATTGTTGCCAGCCAATCGTTTTACTTGAAGGTCATTTACGGCCTCGAATGTCAAGGTCAAAGAGCCACGCAAGTTGAGTCGGCCAGATAGATGCGGATAGTAAACGTATACAATTAGCAATAAACACAACTATTACTATGGCTCTACGAAGTGTCAGATATCTTCACAAAACACCTGTTGTACTGATGCATCTTGGACGATGCGGTGAGAAAGATTTACTTATTTATTTTAAAATAATAATTAGTTATTATTAAAATGCAGTTTACGTTTATAGATGACAAGTGTTTCTTTCTATAACGTAGATACTACACACAGAAGAGGTTCGAACGTTATATTGCATACGTACGTACACACATACATACATTCATATTAACAGACTTTCCTTATTTATATTTTTAAAAATTCAAATTTTATTTACTCTTCTTCTACATAAATTAAGAAAGCCTCTTCATGAATTAAAAACGAAACAATATTTAAAAACAAAAAATAACGTTTTTAAAAATTAATAATAAATGTATTTTAAGTGAGGAGTTTTAAGTAACCAGCATATTTTGAATATATTTGGCATATTAACATTTTTTTTTTTTTTAAATGAGTTTGATCTGATACTGGTTACCATAGAAGATATTAATTATATATTTTTTAATTACGTGATAGGTATGGTTACAGTCTCTATATTATTAAATGTAGATGATTAAATAATGATTTTTTTCATCATTTAAATTATAGGTCACTGGAGCTGCATGTCAACTGTTCCAGAAATGCCACCATGTGATTTCAAGCCCGAAAAATACACGGTAGAGTCTAAACAAAATATGTTATCTAGAATCATTATTGCATGTGTATTTTTGAATATAAATATATAAGAGGGACATTTTCAAATCATGAAATAAAGTTGAACAAAATTGCAAAATCAATTCTTGGGAATACATTTCTTATTTAACCAAACAATGAAATCAGAATATATACTTTATTCTCACATTCTTTAATACTGATGACAGCATGTCTAATTATAAAAAATGAATATGCTTTGCAAGCCTAATATATATATATTTTTAAAAAGAACAGAATCATAAATAAATAAATTGCAAAATAAATAAATTTACCACACTATAAAATTGTCAGTTTAATCAAATCTGACATTATTAAACCTTTATATTTTTTTCACATCTTTTTTTAATGAGTTTATGTATGAAATAACAAGTCTGTATTGGAAACAATGTTCACCCTAAGTTGCTCATTCATTATATTGCTGCTGTAAATGTAGCCTTTCATTTTAATATTCAAAATATTGTTTTGGTCATTGTGCATCTCCATTTTTGCTCAAAACATCAAAATGTCTCGCAACTGTTTGGAAAATTAGAGGAACATTGGAAAAATAAAATTTTGATCAGAATGATTTTGCAAATATTTTTGTAAGTGATAAACCATGGACAGTCGAGTATCACCATTGTCATTTAGTAAAGGGAAGTAATGCAAACATTTTATTTAAAAATACAGACATTGAATTAAAAATTGCTTGTTGATCTAAATTCAAAAAAACACACACACAATATCTCACAGTTGTTCAACTTAAAACAAACTGAAATAACATAGAAATGTAAAGTACATTAATATACAGACAAACAATCCAAATTATGTTCAGTTTGACAACTTCTTTTAACTTTTAACTTTGAGAGATAAAATGAATGCAGTGTATAACCAGTGTTGCAAACAGTGTTGGAATCTGCATTCCCAGTTCAGATATAATCTGTAAAATACTGTTTATTTTCTTTGCATGGCTTTGCATCAAAGACACTTTCAGTGTCAAAGACGCAAAGCCATGCAAAGAAAAAAACACTTTCAGTGTCAAATTTCATCCTCCTTAAAAAAGCAATAAAGAGTAAAAAAAAAAAAAAAAAAAAAATGAAAAGAGAGAGAGCGAGAGAGAATTTTCAGCACAAGCACAGGACTTTGTTACTAAAACATTAACAGTTATATATGATTGCTTTTCACTATAGTGGGCTGTAGGAAATGATAAATGTGGCACAGTATGCACCACATACACATCACTTTTTTTTCTTTCATGAGCTATTTCTTTTGAAATTCCGCTTTCTGGAAATTATATTTAAGAGCAACGCAGGTCCTTATATTAGGCAAATCAGAGACTCCCAAACTTGCTTCAAAATTGCACTCTTTGCATGTATAATTATGTTAAAGTTTAACCTCTGATAATCAGTAAAAATGTATTGAGCAAAAAAATAAAAAATAAATAAAAAATAGAAATAATAAATAAATAAAAGTAAAAAAATAACAAAGCAATAGGTTTTGTAAACTTACTATAAACTTACTTAGATCCTCAATGGAAAACTTGAAACAAATAGTACCATGGCAATTTATTCAGATTTGAAATGAACTGATTTTATAAATTATGATTACATTTTTAATTCTTGTTTTTGCATGACATTTAAAAGCACAGAGTCAGACATTTGTCACATTTTCTCAGCACTGTGATTTTACTTCTCACTAATTTAACTAATTCTTGAGAGGTTATGTAAGATAAACTGTTTCTCCAGAGCAATTTATATTTTGAAATAACAGAACACAAGTTCCTTTCAAAGCAACAATTTATTAATATGTATGTCAGTTAAAAATAAATGGACATTTTGTTTTAACATTAATCCCAACATATCCTTGAAGTGAAGTAATTGTCTTTAAAGAGCAAATATAATACTTGATATTTATTTCATTTTAATTTATTACAGTCAAGTCATAACAACCATTTAAAATAGAGAGCAGCTTTTGAAATGTCAACATTTCTCTTTTGTTATGCAATGCGCAACATTAAAATGCTTTTATGAAACTGAAAGATACTGACTATAAAGGAATGCATTTTTTTATACCTGTAATCTTACATTACTACCAACCACTTAGTTTGTTTCAATAAAAAATGTTGTTTTACTGTGATTATAATTGAAGGAAATCTTAAGCATTCTGAAATACATTTGAAATGATATAAATACAAAGACAAATTTGTTCTTACCTACACAAAACATTCAGTGTGTACATAGTATGAACATACAATGAATAATGAAACAAGGCATAAAGAGGAATTAATTTAAAATAACATTCCAGCCAAACACATTTTCATCACTTAAACAGTAATAAATAAGCAATAAATGACATAAAAATGATGAGGTGTTTTGTAGGCAATGTCCAACAGCAAGTCAGAATTTTTAATATGCATGGTTGTTGCGGGTAACCCAAGATGTTTCACAAAATCCATTGTTATAGCTAGCTTAATATCTAAGTACAGCTTTCCTTTCTATCACTAGCCGTCTTTTCACTTTCAACACATTTAATTAGAACAAGATAAATGTAAACAAAGATAACAAACACAACATCTAAAATGTGTCATTAAAAAAAAAATGGTGTGTGATGCCATGATTTTTATACACTACTCACACTCTGCTTATCAAAATGATGTAACTTAAAACAGAAAGGATGTTAGCTGAAATGTTGTCCCTTACTTATTGCTACCTACACATGAAGTGATGTATGTAGGAGAAATCTATACTGAGGATCCTTAGTATTTTAAATGGCCCATAAGAATATATGACTATTTCTGATGTATTGATTGGAATAAATCAATATGAGTTTCTAGTACAGTATGTACTGTCAACCTACATATTATGTTAATGAAGTTGCCATGAACTAAAACAAACCTGGATCTTTGTTTTGTAAATATTTGATCACATGTTAGAAGCGGGTCTGTTTCAGATTACTTACCAATTAATTAACTGTTTGTGTATTCAAATAAGTAGGAAATGCATTATTTATAAAACAGTATTTTGTATTTAGATTCATCTCTAAAGAAAATATTTTGAATATATTTTTGGGTTGTGTTCTTCAGTTTTATAATTTAAGAATGGAACAAATTGTTTCATACTGTTTGCAAGTATGTGTCATAACAACAAATCTTGGGAAGTTCAGCTGAAACTTATGAGAAAAAATAATTGTTTGGGAACTATTTTTCTGTTTTTAATGAATCTTTAAAATCTAGGTCAAGGTTTCTGTGGCAGAACTATGTAATATGACATTCCATATGTCATAACCAATAATATTTATAAATATCTGTTTAACATAACATAAAACTTTTACCAGAATTATCTGTTGTTCAACATCAAGGAATGATTAATATTTATACATTGATGTGTTAAAACAAATATTGAAAGATACCTGTGAAGGTCTTCTGAGTTTGAATGTTCTACTATTTATGAAATATCATGTTATATACTATTCTGAGAATAAGAATTTACCAACTCATTGCTGTTTTATTTGTAATGTCCAATTCAGAGTAAAAAAAGAAGAAGAAAAAAAGAAGAATTATAAAGAGAGAGAGAGAGAGAGAGAGAGAGAGAGAGAGAGAGAGAGAGAGAGAGAGAGAGAGAGAGAGGGTGGGAAAAAGAGAGAGAGTGAGAGAGAGAGAGAGACACACACACACACACACACACACACACACACACATATAAAGCATTTCTTGGCAGTGCAGGCCTGTATGCAGAAATTTATAAAGGGGGGTTTTAAAACAATTTAAATCTAGAATGCTTGAGATGCATTTTTCTGCACTGGAAAGAAAGATATTTCTGTTGCACATTATGGTAATGAACCCACCATGACCGTGAAAACCTGTTACAGTTCAACTTATCTAAGATTTCTTCTTCTTTTTTTTCACACCTCCACAGACAGACCTTTGCAATGTATCGGGGGTGGATAGGACTGCAGAATTTTATTTAAATTCAGTCTTCAGGATTTAATCTGTTTTTCTTTTTCTTTTCATAAATAAAGTGAAATGTAAGTACCACAAATATGTTTTAAAATATTATGAAAAAAATATGCATTCCTATTTCTTATCATATACTTAATTAATCATTTTAATTCATTAATGCTTTTTTAACTTTTTTGGTGAGGAAAGGAAGAAGAATTTTGGATTTTGGATCCTCCTGGTAAAATTTCAACTTTTAACCTTTCAAACACTGATTAGCAAAGTCTGTTGACAGGGTATCAGCTATGAGCGTTCACAAGAAGTAAGAAAAGCCCACTTGAATCCAGCTTTGTTTACCTTTTACAAGAAGCCAGTTATGATCCATCAAGGCCACATGCAATATCTGTATGATACAAATGGCCATCGATATCTAGATCTGTTTGCTGGGATTGTGACAATCAGTGTGGGACACTGCCACCCGTAAGTATTTTGTTTTATATATAACAAAAATTTAATCACTGACATCATTTAAATTTTTTAAATTATATTTGTTTGCATTGATATTTTATTTCAAAGAAATATAGTCATTTAAATGTTTTGAATAAACTTTCACATTTTAAAAAAAATATTTTAACATAAATAAAAAATGTTTTGACAATAAAAGGAAAAAAAAACCTTTAAATAAAGAATTTGTGTTAAAAAAAGGACAAACAAAAATATTCTTTAAAAAAAAGTAATTAGAAGTCTATCATTTTATTTATTTTAATTTTAATTTTAAAAGTCTTATAAGAAATCAGTACAGTCTTTCAAATGTTCAAAAATTACTAGCATACTCCAAAAGGAAACAAACAGAAACATTAAAGTATTAAAATAAATAAATAAATAAATAATAATAATAATAAAAATCCTTTTCTAATCAGAAAGTTTGAAAACATATAATAATTATTATACTTAAATTTGAAATTAAAGGTGCCATAAGGTGTTACTGTAATGTGTTATCTAGTCACTGACTCAGTTTTTCAGATTTATTTAATAGTTGACATTATAATTACTTTTGGTCTTTTGTTTTAATGTCTGTTTTATATAATATCATTGTTGCTATTGAACCAAACTGTTTTATTATCAGACATTTCATGCTTACATGTATTTCATTTCTATTGGTTTTTTTTTAGATCATTAGAAAATATTTGTTTAAAAGATATAACAACATTTCAAGTCTGTTATTTACAGTGATATTAAAGATATCAAGTTAATGAAAAAAAATGTTTAATGAGAATAGTAAATCATTAAACAGATAAAATGCATTGTTTGAAATAAAATACACACTACTTACAGGTTTAAAATGTTTCAGTTGTTGGTTATCCTATCAGGATTATGTTACACCTCTTTTTAAAAGACTGTGATATAAATTGTTTATTTATTAAAGTGTTTTTTTTTTTGTTTTTTTTTAAATTTTATACAAATCTTTTGACCGTAATATATATCCAGAATAAAATATTTGTGAAATGTTATTAGCAAACTATCTAAGGGCTTTTTAAAGCTTTCTAGCTTAAGTTATGCAATGTCAAAGGGAAAGTGATGGTTTTAACATGTGTTAAAGGTTTGAAAAAATATCTAATTGGAACATTCTCTGCATTATTAACTCAGCTGGCAAGATAAACCTCTTTTGCAAGTCATTCATAATTGGATAAATTAATGTTTTTCACTTGAGAATAAATTATATTTGCTATATTTTAGTACTCTGTTTGATGTAAAATAAAAAGTTATTTTATGAAATCAGCTTTTCCAACTTCTAGAAATGGAATTATTAAATTGTAACAAATAGTGTTTTGATAATCTGCAAAATTTAGCTTGGTGAAATAGAGTGAATAAAAAAGAAATTTTGTTTGCAATGGTTAAGTACTTTGCTAAATAAGTAACCTTGTTCCAAAAGCTACAGTGAAAAAGTACTATGTAAATATGTCACTGACTACAAAACTAGTGCATGTCTGTGTATCCATTTAACCTGCATTCAGTGTGCATACCAGGTATTTCCTGTTTCGTAATTATTGTTATAGTTTCTTGTCTTCAAGAAAGATAAGGTTTGCAGACAGTCAGTCTAACCAGAAAGTGGCTTCATCAGTCTAATATTTTACACCAAAACAAAAAGCTATGAGACTGACATAACAGCTGTCATATTATTTAAATGCATTCATTTTGTTTGGGGTAAACAGTCATTCCTTATAAGATATGTTTTCTCTTTTGTTAGTCTGTGTGTCTCTGGTGTACATGTATTTTGGAAACAGTAAATTTGATGATACATGGAATAATTAGTTGTGGTGTTGATTAGTAATATTTAATATGTGTTTGTATTGTTTATTGTTCAATTTTTTTTTTTTTTTTTTTTTTAACCATCCTGCATGTTGACATAATTAGCTTCTGTTATAAATGGGAATAAACCAATAATGAATAAAATTATGTAAGTTTAATGAGATTTAAATAAGCACAGATTAACTGATTATTTGTCAGGTAATTTGAAAAGTATTTAAAATTCAGTTTATTGCATTTGTTAACTAATCTACATTTTTGACAAATGACAAATAAGAATCATTTTGCTCATTAAAAATTATACCTGTACTAATTCGTTCAATTTTTTTTGTTTGTATTTTTTGTTCTTTAAATACTTGGAATTGGAATACAGCTTATTATAAAGAGAAAGAAAAAAAAAAAAGTAAAACTTTCATGTCCAACTTCACCAATGGTTTTATTTTGCTTGCTTATATTATCATTAACATAAAATTATTTCAGGCTATCTGCGATATGAAGCAAGTAAATATATTCCAAAAATCTTTCGCACTTTTTTTGTTCGTTTGATTGTTGTTGTTTTTTATTATTATTATATATTTTGTTTTCAAATCAAAAGCATAAATTCTTTCATCATTATAAAATGAAAATATGACTGGCTATTTTGTGTTGACCAGCATCAGAATAAAATTGATCTAACAAACACACTGTTATTTGTTACTTAAAGAAAACCTATTAATAACTGAAAATAATAATTTTCAAAATCCAAATACCAGATAATATGTTTGGGTGATTCCAGTACTTTTGATACTTCAGTAAGCATCTTATTTCATAATTTCAAAGAAAATAATTATTTTTACAGATTTTCCTGAAATTTCCTGAAATAGTTTGTGTTGCACATTTGTTTTATTTTTATTTTTGATCATCATTTGACATTTGACATCTGATTATGTTAGCCATGTCCAGGTAAAAAGGCTGATTCTGATACTATTAAATGTTTTATTAAAAGTTTGTCAAAATAACTAGAACAGATAATTTATGTTACATCTTTTGTCATTGCTGAAAACATGAAATTATGCTGTGCTAGATCTGAAACCAAGTTTCTTATTATGCAGTAATATTATTAAACATACATTCTGTAATTCCAGTCAAGTGTATCTGTTGCTAGGGAAAACTAGGCCAACAGATTTTTTATTGATTGTGTAAAGTATTATGTGTTCTACTGCTAAAATACTGAAGCAGTTCAGAAATATCAGTCTTGCCTCTTGTAGAACATAATAAAATAATAAAAATAACTCTGTAATTTTAGAATAAATCTTTTTCAATCGTCTTTTTTTTTTACCAAACGTTTTTTTAAATTTTTAATAAATTTTATTTTTATTTTTATAATGAACATCATTTTATCTTTAGATTTGAACATCACAAAGCATTTTACATTAACGATGTCCTGTGTTCCCCCAAAACACAAAAATGTTTTGAAATAATGTTATGTAGCAAAGCAATGTTGTCTCTCTCTATACAGAGTTTATAAACATCTCTTTTAAGTATTCACTTTTAATAAATTGGTCTAACTGTTTTTGATAATTAAACAAATACATATGTGTATGTTTGTGTGTGTGTGTGTGTGTGTGTGTGTGTGTGTGTGTGTTTGTCTATCTATATTGCTATTATTTGTTTCTTTTGTTTTTAGGAGTTTAGTATTAACTTAAAATAGAGAAAAAGAAGAAGGAGAAAACTATGAAAAAGTAAATTACAGATGTTACAAAATTATTTTAGGAACAGGTCAAATTATTTCTATTATTGTTTTTTAATAAGGAAAGTTATTGCAGCAGTAGAAAAGCAGTTACATAAATTGTGGCATACAACCAACATCTATCTCCATCCAACAATTCATGAATATGCAGAGAAACTTGCTGGAAAGCTGCCTGGTAAGCTCAAGGTTAGTGGATTATGACATGGTTACCAATCAGTATAGTCAGACCTCGTTAAAACAACCACTGAAATAAATATCATGAGTTACCCCTCATTTTCTTTAAATATTTTAATTACTCTTACATTATTAATATTTATTTTTTCCAATTAGTGACCATCAGCAAACTTTCCTATGTATTGGAAGGTGCAGATAAAATATTCATGCTGCTAATTTATTTTTTTTTTGAATATTTGAACCCTAATAACTATTAATATTATTGTATTTTGAAATATTGTTAAAGAAATATTCCTCAATACTTGTAGGTTGTATATTTTACAAACAGTGGCTCTGAATCGAATGATCTTGCTCACCATATGGCACGTCTCTACACAGGTGTTTATGACTCTGTCTCTTTACGGTAAATATCTTTCTTCTGCGTGCACAGCACAGTGCATTCATTTCATGTAAAATTAGCTTTGAAATGCAGATCTGAGTAATGTTAATCATATTAATTATCATTTTGACATTATTAGGACATGTTAAAACCAAACTTACAGTATATTTTTCCTTTAGATTATCTTAGAACCCTTTGATATTTTAATTTTTTGAAATAAAACAAATCTACAAAAATGCATTTGTTTTGTATATCATAAAATATAAATTCAGAAAAAATCTGAATAATAATAATAGTTAGATCAAATTGTTTTAATCTATTTTCACTGCTGATTTGTAGAGACAGATTAGGTTTGATTAAAATGATGAAATACTGATAACAAAAAGAAAAAAATCTGTTTCCAAACTGTTTTAGCCAGTTATTAACTGATAAAAATTAAATCACTTTCTGTCTGTAGATGAATTTAATTTACTACATGAATAGATGTTACTATCTAGAATTTAAATTCTTGCATGAAATTAGTTAGAAATGTTATTCAAAATATATTGATGAAACTTCTTCTATATTGAAAGCACAGTTGTAATTAATAATCTGATGGGGTTTTTTTGTTTTCTTTTTTTTTTTGGTCTGTCTGGCACAAGCAGACAACTTCTTACACTGGTATATATATATATATAAGCATTAATGAAGAGGTGATGAGAAAAAACATTTTGCACAACTAGTTTAGAGCCATACTGTGTTTATTATGGAAAGAAAACAAAAATTACTTATCACTTTATTACTTGACGTGCCTTGCCTATCTTCACTGCTTGGAGTTAATAAGTACTCAGTGTTTTTCATGTAGTCTTGTGTTTTAAAACTAAGCATTATAACTGTTTATTACTGGAAGAAATCTACCCATAGTCACTGGGAAGTAGATTAATTGTTTAGTCATATAAAAATGAAAAAGGAAGAATGTTGTTATTTAGAGTAATGTACATTTTAAATATTTGAAAGATGAGTTGTAAATAAATAGTCACTGTTTTTACGTATCTGTAAATATGTGTAATAACAGGAATGCTTACCATGGAGCCAGTCCTTACCTAATGGGTCTTACAGCAATGTCAACATGGCGATACAATACTCCCACAGGTTTTGGAATTCACCAGGTAAAAAAAAAAAGTTCTTGTATTTGTGTTTTATTTGAACTTTCATCAGTTAAGTGAAACATAATTAAATTCTTCTTCAGTTATTTGTTTTTTATGTTAATTTATCAAATTGTAATCTTTTGTATAGTAAAAGTTTACATTTATTTATAATAATACCTTCTTATGTCAATATTATTTATTAAAAAAAAATTAGTTATAATAATAAATTTATTAATAGTAAAATTTATATATATATATGAGAAAAGAGGTTGACATTATTAAAAAATACATTGTATTAAGGGAGACAGTGTGCTCACTGAATGAGTAACTGAAAATGTAAATTTTCTTGCATTCTCAATATTTTGCTTTCTTTTAACCAAAGGAAACTAAAATCATATTACATTTATACCATTAGTATGGTACATCAGTATGAAACTGAAGAACATTTATATTATTAACTACAAAACTGATTCTGTTTATTACGAAAATGTATGTAAATATTTATGTTTTCAGTCAATGTGTCCTGATGTGTACAGAGGACCTTGGGGTGGTTCACACTGCAGAGATTCCATTTCACAAGTAAGCAGTGAAAAAGTTACACTTTCAAACTGCTCAAAAACATTGTGGCAGTGACAAATAATATCAAATTTAGTAAGAGAAAAAACATGGAGTTGTTTATCTTGCTGAAATCTTGCAACAAGTTTTACTTGTTTTATTTTACTACAAATTCTAAACATTATAAAAATAAAACTCATTGTCTTACAAAATGTTTAGTAATTCAATTATTGTTAATGTATGTTGAAAACCTTAAAATTACTGGGGGTTTTAAGTGACTTTTTAATTTTGTTTTGCCAGACTGACCGTACATGCAGCTGTGTAGAGGGCCAGTGTGAGGCGAAGGATAAATATATAGAACAACTAAAAGATACTTTTCGATTCTCTATGCCAAAAGACAAAATTGGAGCATTTTTCATAGAATCGATACAGGTTAGCATCTTCAAATTTATATTACTGAATACATATACTTCGTTTAATCTTGACATTCTCCAAAAACAGTATTTAAATTCTGCTGCATTTTCAGTTGAACAGATTTTTTATTTTTATTTTTTATTTTTTTTGTTATATATTTATATGGTTTTCTTTATGACAATTAGAAAGTTTCACACAGTAATATATTTTTAATTATTAAATTAATTAATAAGCTTTTGCATATGGTAAATTATAGTTCACTGATGTGATTTTAAACACACATTTCAGGGAGTTGGTGGGACAGTCCAGTTTCCAAAAGGTTTTGTCAAAGAGGCATTTGAACTGGTTCGTTCCAAAGGAGGAGTGTGCATTTGTGATGAGGTATGTTTGTTTCAGTTATTTGTAAATGAATTCCAGATATTATAAGTTTTGTTAAGCTTTATGTGTATGTACCATAAAGATGGCTGTATAGATATATGCTTTTGCAGTTTTATCAGTTATTACTGATTTATTCATTTCTCTTTTTTTCAGCCTATTAAAAATAAAATGTTTTTATATTTACAAAGAAAATTGTTACAGTATGAGAAAAACTGCTGACAATTAGTATCTAATTGCAGTATCAGATGTAACAAAGGAAATTAATGCAACTTACTGGTCTGTTCTATATTTCAGAGACAGCTGTCTTTTCCAAAGTATGTGTTTTATTAGATTTCACATTACACAGAATTTGCAATTTTATTCAAATCTTTTTAATTTGTTTATTTTTTCTTTTTGAATAATTGTTCAGAATGTTTGCTTTAATCTTAGAAAAACAAAACAAATGTCACCTGAAAAATTAATAATAATTTTTTATTTGGTTTTATGTTTATGACTTGGGCAAAAATATTTATGCAAATTAGTCACTGAATTATCAGCTATTCTTGGCAGACATGTTAAGTCTGTGGGGCAAGGGGTGGCAAGGTGAAAATAAGTCTAACAACTGAACTAGGTCATTTCAGTCTGTAAGTCAATAAAGTGATTTTAAGTTTTTTTCTCCAGCTATTTTTGCAATATCCATGTATGTGTATATGTATGTGTAAGAGGCAAATGAGATTAAAAATGAATTATTTTTCTATAGGCCATTCATATCCAATAAAAGTAAACTGTCCAAAACATCAATTCTTTATATTATGAATTTTTCCTTTTCTTTTCTTTTCTTTTCTTTTTCTTTTTTTAATTTATTTTTTTTATTTTTATTATTATTATTATTATTATTATTATTATTATTATTATTATTATTATTTATTATTTAATATTTGTTACTTAATTTCATATTAAACCAGATAGAGGAATCTTTCTATATTTGATTAAACATGTATTTTTTTGGTTTTCTCTGTCTTCACGTCAAAATGATAGGAAATGTGCATGCTAACAAGAGGGCCAGATACTGGCAAAATAATTTTACAGATTTTTTCTTTTAATTTTTTTTTTATTAATATTATTATTATTATTATTTTATGGAAATAAAAAAAAAAAAAAAAAAAAAAAATTATACTGTTTTTTCATTTATTTGATTAAATTTTTTTTAAATATAGCTAGAATGATTTTTTTTTCTTCTTCTTAATTTTGTTTACGTTTTCATGTGTTTTTTTAACATATTTGATGCACAATAGAGAGCAAAGAACTGATGACAGCTGGTCAAACAATATGGTCCCATTCATAATAGATTTGAGGTTTAGATGAAAAGATTTGATTTCTTATAGGTCCAGAGTGGATTTGGACGTTTGGGGACACACTATTGGGGGTTTGAATCACATGATGTTATTCCTGATATTGGTAAGATATACACAAACAGACATACAAATACATATGCATATATATATATAAAATATATAAAATAGTGCTCTTATCCTATAGCCTGATTGCCTTTTGCTTTGTAGATAGCTCTAAACCAGGGGTTGCCAATGTGCCTTTTTTGATGATGCCATAAAAATCCTAAGACCCCAAGTGAAAATTTTTATATTAATATTTTTAAAATCTATTTAATGAAGTATTTTTGAATAATAATGATAACAGTATTGTTTAAAATATATTTTGAAAAATGTTTACACTTACTCAAGCAATATAACATTTTTATACTGAACTAAAATTTGACTTGATAAATTTTTAATAGGACCATTTATCCTGGGCTGATCTCAAGTCTTTTCTTTCTTCCAAGTTCAGCATGTTTCACTGCTTATTTAGAAGTGTGCTAGTACCGTTAAATACAGTTTTAATATATACAAATAGGAAAGCTAAAATAGAAGTAGTATTTTGGGATACATGTATAACTATTTCATTTTCCAAAAATAACTGAGAAGTCTTATTTTTGAAGAATGCTTTTGCTTTAAAATCAGTAGATACATTTATAAGTTTGTCAAAAATGTCTTGGTTTTCTATGCTATTTTGGTCAAAGTAAAATCCAGCCAGGAAATTTCATATTTTGCATTTGTAGGGCCAGGATGTATTGGAATATTTTAAGATACACAGTTTTTTAAAAGTTTTTATATATATATATATAATTTCTAACAAAAAATACCAATATTTATCTCTCATTGACATCAACTGACTCTTTAGTTTACGTTAAACCTTGAGGTAGCCACCAACTGCAGGGGATCTGTTCTAACCAATTTGGCAACCCCTGCTCATAATTATTTTGCAGCATTTTAAATTAACTTTACTGTACCTTCTTTTTTTATTTTTTTCCAGACACAGCCTTCTTTACTTAGCTTAGAAATGTATTATTTCTATTATGTGCATCATTAATAATTTCATGTATGGAAATAATATCATTGGTGAAATAACTGATTTCGTTTCGGGTTTGGTTCTTTTTTGTTTTTTGTTTTTTGTATACATTTCAAATTTGATTTCTAAGCATGCCATAATATGTTTAAATCATTTTAAAACAAATATGTTAGCAGGATCAGTTTGTTTCAAAAGCAGTTTTAAAATATGGTAAAAATGTTAGCCATTGTACAAAATGATTTGTTTAGGACTTATGTAGACATTAACTGGATTTTTACTTTCTTTATTTTTTCTTTTCTTTTTTCTTTTTTTATCTCAGTCTCATTTCAGCAATGGTAATTGGAAAGCTTCAGTTTATTGAATTTTTTTAACATTTATTCACCTTTCTTACCTGTTTTATTTATTTTATTATTTTGGGGTTTTTTTTTTTTTTTCAGTTTTTTTTTTTTTTTTTTGTTTATGTCTGTAGTGATAGCTTTTTCAAAACACTTTATTTTTTAATTAGATTATTTCTTCATATATGTTGATGTTTGAATTATCCTTGATAAGTGATACATACAGACAGACAATCAGACAGCTGTCGACTTATGACTGTTGATATTACCTTTTAACACTGATGCCACAGCTAAAGCTAAGTTCATTCTTCTGTGGCAAGTTCTCAGACACTTTGTAATGACTGTGATCATGCTCAGGTCATTTACTGGTGTAGTTTTTGTAGCAACTATTAAACATACTGTAGTACAAATTGTTATTGATTTAAACTAATTAAAGCGTATGCTGAAAAATATATATCACAGCAGCTGTGTAAGCACTGTCAGATGTAACCTTAATTTCATATCCTATAGATTCACCACACAGACATAGCCAGATTTGCAAAATTCAACAAAGTTAACACATAGTAAGAAACCACCAAACACATTTTTTCTTAGGCAGGTTGGATCTGATCATTTGATACTAAGACTTCATTTGCCAAGCTCACCTTGATTTTGTTTAATTAATAATATGTTATTTAAAACATCTGTATTCAAAGCAATACAGTAAAGAAGAGAAGAATAAAGATGAATAAAATTTGTCACAATATCTCTGTTAAACCAGCTATTTTTTTTTTTTTTTTTTGTAGACTTAAGATTGAAGTAGCATGATTAAATGCAGTACTATGCATATAACAATGTGGATTCTATAAATATAGAAAGCTGACTTAATCCTGAGTAACATGACCACTTGGTCAGAAAGGAACCTAGTGTAAGTCGACAACTGTCTGTAAATAAATTGTTCCTTTTTAGTGATACTTACAATTTATCTGAAATTCATTCTTCTTAAAACAGCCTTTGACATTGTTATTTTTTATTTAATAGTTGTTTTCAAAAAGAAAATAAATAAAAAAATTATGCACGTGCTTTTGTGTTTGTTTTGGTTATTTACAAGATATAAAATGATGTTTTAAATTTTTTATAATTATTATTATTAGTATGTTATTAGTGTCAGTAGGTGTAATTAATAATTTTACTTTAATATTTAAATGTAAGGAGTCTGATTCAATATATAATAATTAAAAATAATATAATTAATGCATTAATCTACTTTAAAACATTTCTGGTTACTCATTACTTGTAATACTTATATAAGGTATGCATAGATACAACCAAATATTATATTAATCTAATATTATTGTTGTTGTTCTTGATGTTCTTTTTCTTATTTTTATCACCATCATCATCATCATTATCATTGTTATTATTAATAGTATGTCAATTTCATGTTACATAGCATATTCAAAGTAAAAAGAAATAAGAATGTTTTTTGTTTCAGTCACAATGGCAAAGGGAATGGGTAATGGATTTCCAATAGGTGCAGTTGTGACAACACCTGAAATAGCCCAAGTGATGGGTAATGCCCTGCATTTCAACACATTTGGAGGAAACCCACTATCATGTGCTGTAGGTTCTGCAGTAATTGACGTAAGTCATTCTCTGATTTTAATTAATACATAGGACAATAATCGTTACTTACTACTACTACTAATAACTATCTTATTATTACTACTACCACTACTATAAATAATAATAACATATTACTATACTACTATTACTACTACCACTACCACTACTACTTCTATTAATAATAATAATGATAATAATAATAATAATAACATATCATTACTATACTACTATTACTGCTACTACCACTATTACTACTATTAATAATAACAACAATATATCTATTACTAACTTATTATCATTTTTATTATTATTATTATTATTTTAATTTATTTTTTAATTCCTTAATGTATGTATTGTTATTCAGTTCATTATGTAAAACTTAGTCAGACAGTATAGTATTGTTTCTTGAGGCCTGATCGAGAATTTAAAAAATGTTGAAGGGTGACTACTGCAGTTAAAAACAACTATTTCCATTCCGGTATTTTTCAGGCTTCAATCAAATCTGTTCATTATTATTATTTATTTTTTTAACTGAGATGAAACTTAGTAAATAGTTTTTCTGTTTAGGTTATAGATGAAGAGCATGTTCAAGAAAAAGCACACACTGTTGGTTCATATTTCATTCAAGAACTGATGAAACTGAAAAATGAATATGATATTGTTGGAGATGTACGAGGAAAGGGACTTATGCTTGGCATGGAAATGGTCACAGATAAGGTAAAGTGTGTTCTGCCGCAAATCAATGCTGAACACTTTTATAAATTTTATTTATTTCAACAGAACATAAATATTGCCACATCAAGATAGTTTTTTAGTTAACTTCACATGTTTAGTCTAGGACTGGCTAGTAATGTTAACATAATTCAACACAATAAGAACCAACTGTTTGTATTTTTTAATTAAAAATGTAAATAATATCATAATCTAAACAGTTATTACAGAATTATCAATATTTTATTTGCAGAAATCAAGAGAACCATTGCCAGGACCTGCAGTAGCTGAAATTTGGGAGAATACTAAAAATATGGGACTTTTGCTTGGAAAAGGAGGATTCTTTGGAAATGTTAGTGTAATATAATCTGTAATTTATATAGTTTTTAAAATATATAACCTCAATACATTCTGTGAATACTAATTATCATTTGGATTGGAAGAAATGAAAACAATATAATAAACTAAAGAAAATAAAGAGACAGATATGATAGTTTTATCAATATTTTTTCAAATAGAAATTAAATATTCTAGCAGTCTCATCATATGAGCATTTTGCAGTGATTTAACAAGTTTAAGAGATATTTGTTACATTAAAATGACTTAACAAAGAAAAAAAAGTAATAATAATAAAAGTAAATAATTCTCCAGAAATAGATAAAACAGTAACTTGGAAGAATACCATGGCAGAGTGTTTGTACCATTGCATGTACAATTACAACATCAGTTCTAAAATCTAATAAAAAATATAACAGATGAACGGTTGTTTATTAAATTACTAACAACTGAACACAAGCTATTTTCACACGTTCCTCATTGAAAATCTGACACAAATGATAAACTACTACTACTGAATTTGCAAAAATAAAGTTTGAACTGAACACATTTCTGCAATATTTATATCTGTTTTTTGTTACAGGTTTTCCGCATTAAGCCACCAATGTGCATTACAAAAGATGATGTTGACTTCAGTATTGCTGTTATGAGAAAGGCCTTTGAAGACTACTTGAACAGTGTTCAGTAACCAACTAAAAATGTTGTCATTCAAGATCATACTTCTCTTATAAGCTGATTATGCAAAATCACAAAACAAAGAAAATTACACTGCTGATATGGATAAATGAAAGTATGTAATAGTTACTAAGAAGAAAACTTTTCATATTTTTTATTAGATATGAATAATATGGTAAATTTCTCATTTGTAATGATAAAATGATGTAATTTTACACAAAAGTGTTCTTAATTAGTAGGTACTACTGAAAACTGCTAAAATCACTGTAAGTCACGCTGGTAATGTATCCTAGTATTATTACATGCAGTTTTAAAAAGTTTTCTCTTTAAAATTTAAAATCATAAATACATATACTGGTACTTTTATTTTCATTTTTGATTCCTTATGAATATAGTTCTATGAGTGTCAGTAGAATTAGTATGCAAGAGAAGAAAAATTAATAGTATTGTAAACACTAATAATCCTTTACTTAATAGTTTACAAATATAATTAATTTTGTAATTATGCTGCATCATGTAAATTGGAATACCAATGATTTAAAAATCTAATTTTCCACATTTAAATATTTATTATTTAAGTATTTTAACACTTTAAATCTGTTTTATGGGTGAAGAAATGTATTTTTTCAAAAAGCTTTCAATGTGGTTAGATTTACTTTGCTCAAAAATACTTTATCTCAGTATGTGTTCTTTACATACTATTACTATGGGTTTTTTAAAATGGTGCAACATTATCATTCCACACTGGTTATTCGGGTCATAAAAACTGAACACATACATATAACACTGGTGCTAACACTGGCTGGATTCATTGTATTATATTTCCTCCCAACTAAAGAACAAATACATGTACTTTAATATTTCTGATCAAAATGAAAGTTTGGGATGTTTTTTCTATCTTTAGTAATTTGTTTGTATTTCAAGTAGGTTATAATAAGAATTAATTCAGCTTTTACTTGTATTATTTTCTTCCTTATTTTTATATTGTTTTTTTTTTTTTAAAGAAAAATAAATGTTTAATTCAAACATATTTGGAAACAAGTAAAAATTTGTTTTGAATTCATACTCATGTTATCATTCTGCTAAGGATAATTTAATATAAGAAATATTAATATCTTGAGATACATGTTTACTTGCATCTTCATTGCAACTCTGCTAACTTAAGACAGTTTTAGTTTTATAGAAATAAGTTAACATTGAAAACTGAAAGAACACTTATTAAAGTTAAGTCAAACATTTTTCTTACTATAGTAGAATACATAGAATCGTGAATTGTTTTTTACTTTTTTTTAAAAGCAAACACTTTTTCTCAGGTCAGTTATTCCTTTATAACTTCATACTTTTATTTTGTTTTCTATTTTTTTTTTTTTTTTTTTTTTTTTTTTTCTCTCAGATATTACCTTGTGTTGTTTATTGATGTTTTTCTTCATTATATAACTGCTTATATTTATTTTGGTATACTTGGGTAAACTTTCAGTTAGACATTATATAATCTGAGACATTTAAACAGACAGTTATATCCAATTTACATTATCTATGTATTTTAATGTATTTATGACAAAAAGCTAATTACTGTTAAGATTTGTAGTTTATACATTCCAGCCCCAAAAAGAAGAAGAAAAAAATTATATTCATACTCTTACTCTTAGTTTTGTTTAGCTTTGTGGAATATAATCTAAATTCTTTTTTCTTTTATAAATGTTTGTTTATTTGGTTTGTTATTTATTAAAGCAAGTCATGATATAGAAGTTAAATTCACAATAGAAATGATAATAGTTGAAATATTAATTTTATCTATTTCAGTATGAACATAAACAATTTTAAACAATAATAAAGAACAAAATAACAATATGAGACAATGTATTTCTTATTATGTATTAATACATTTCTCAAGTTATTTAAAGAAAATAATTCATGATTTTGTTATTGATACACATTGTTAAAAGATTCTTTTTGAAAATCATTTATTATTTTAGTTTATTTTGTCTTTGAGATTAGCATTTGTTAAAAATGTATTTAATATTAATCTGTTTGCTTATTCCCAATAAATGGATTTCTAGAATACAAATTTTAAATGTGTTATTTGTTATATAAATTGATTATTTTTTAATAATTATAAATATTTTTGTCAATCTTTTAAAAGTAATTTACTCATTATTTTTAAATATACAGTAACATAATGATTGAATTTCAAGTCAAAATATAGTCCCACTGTGCTATTTCCTGTTTATCCAACGCTTAGGAATAGATTATAAAAGGTTTGGTATGTGATTTCTTATCAGTGGGAAGGTGCACAAAAGAGATTTACACCAAAATCCAAAGACGAATTATAAAAGAAAAAAAAAAAAAAAAAAAAAAAATGCTCAGACTCCAGTTATGCATAGAATTGGTCTGGTCCTTCAACAATCTCACACAAATCTGACATACATGTACTAACTAAGTATACAAATAAATACCGCTCCCGACCACGTTATTTATTTTTTTTTTTTTTTTAACTTAATACAGGGTGGTACCTTTATTGTAGGGACGCTTGTAGGGCCAAACAAAAACAAATTTACAGTCTTTATTCACATGCACCACACTAGCATCCGCAACAAATATAAATCGTCGTGCGTGTCGTATATGGCGAAAACAAATCCAAATCAGTATGATTGTCCGCTTTGGCAGTGGAATAATTATCTAACCGATATATCCGATGAAAAACAACCGGCACTCGGAAAGTGGCCGCACATATTAGGTGGCCGTTCATCTCAGGGCCACTAAAGACAGGTACCACTCTATATGCGTATTGAAAATTGAACGAACGAGAACTGACGGAATATCCCGATTAGAATTTTATCTATTGTCTATAATAATAATAATAATTATTATTATTACTACTATTTTTGTTATTCATTATTATATTAATATCAGCGATGACAACAACAAAAACAAGAGAAACCATAACAAATTTAACCAAATCACGTTAAAACAAATACGTAAATAATTACCGCAGGTGCGAGATCTTGTCGAAAACCGCCATATTTGGAATAGACGTAAAAACCCACAAGCTAGAAAGTCGGTTTTCTATCAAATATATTTAAAGCTAAATTGTATTTGTTTAAAATTTTAATAACATAAACTCACGTTATATCAGGTTGTCTGTCAAAATAAAGCTGAAGGAATTATCAGAATGGACGATAAGGATAGCGGTCCGACGTCTTTGAATAGCACCGATACGAGTCAATTCTTGAAGGCCTTGAATGAACTCGAAAGGTCGTCGGACTCAGGTACCACAACAATACTTACTTAAATTGATAATTATTTTGTGAGATATTAGATCATGCATGGTTACGTTTATATGCACTGGCATCAGATATAAAGTTAAGAGTAAAGTGAAACTTAATTTCGGATGGAATACTATGTTGCGCATGTACTGATGTATGATTTTGTATCCATCAGTTTAATCAGTATTAATTATTAGTATTACGTATTAGTTATGTTAGAAACAAAAATTAAGTTATCTGATTTTCTTATCATTCATATATATATATATATAAAAGACCTTTAAAATGATACTACGGTATCTATGGCTGGTCAGTTATTGAAATTTATTGAAAAGTAATGATTTCTTTATTTTAATTATAGTCATATAATGATCATTGATATATATATAATGTGCTGTTTTTTAACACAAACGTGAAGGAAAAAGTGCTACCATTATCTTGTAGATTTATATTTTTCACACATATCTAAATCAGCAGGTGCCAACATTTTGCATTCAGTAAATGGTTTTATTCTGGAAAATACTTAAATGGATGATCCACAACAATTAGGGATCTCGGATAGGCCCTCATGACTGAAGATATAATTTTGTACTGTCATTCTGTGTTAAAAAAGAAATGCTTTGTAAACTTGTTGATTCCAAAGATCACAAATGACTTGAAAGCCAGAAAATATTCACAGATTTTTGCAGAATGGAGGTTTTTTTTACGTACCTATGTTAATACAGAAACCTAATCACCTAATTAAAATAAATTAATTTTTGATAAATATTCATCACTTAAGTATTTGTTGTAAAATTTATAAATAATGGTGTTTTTCTCTTTTTTTATGAGCACTTAACTTTTTATGTACCATTTACAATAGGTGTCCTATGAAATAATATATCTTTTAAGTTTTAACTGTATTTTCATGAAATCAGTTACCTTTACTCTTTAGATTATGTGAATAGTATGACTATGCAATTCTTGGATTGTTGTTTTTTTAATTTCCTTCTTATTTTCAGGATCAGTGTGTTTTGGAGTTAACGAAACTGGTGAAGGGTAAATTTTATTTTTATTCATGAATAAAATTGTATTAATTTCAGTGATCATTTTAAATTATTATTATGTAAATTGGATATGTATAACTGTCTAGAGCACTGGTTTTCAATCTTTTTACATAACGTGACCCCTTATGAGCAACTCAGTATGATCGATGACACTCCTTTTTGATTCAATAATATCTAGGGTTAACATATTTTCATCAACCAAAGACAGTACAAAAGGAATCTAAATTCACTGTGATGGGTCCCAAACCTACCTATATGTTTTTATTTATTCCTCCTTCCACATTAAACTGAAAAAAGTTACAACACAACCTCACTCAAGAACGATCTCGTGACCCCCAGAAAAAAGGTTGACAACCCCTCTGGGGGTCACAATCTCCAGGTTCAAAACCTATGGTCTAGAGCATTAACTGTGCATCCATTTACTTTAAGAGTATTTCATACTTCACATTCAATAAGAACAGAAATTAGATGAGCACCAAAAACAAAATTGTTAGAATCCAGTGTAATGTGCACAGAAGATGACACAGCATGTTTTTTCTTCTACCTTGACCTTTGTTTGTATTTTAATTCCAGTCAAAATAAGCCCTAAAGATTTAATTTTACTCTGTACAAATTAGACTGAAGTTTTGTGACTCCATCAAATGCAAATGGAATCCTATTAAAATATGAAATATCTAATGAGAGCATAGTAATTAAAGATAGGATATAAAACTAATTCTGACATATCTTATTTTACTTATGTAATATTAGTATGTGAATTTTATACTTAGCTTACTTTATAAAATTAAAACAGATTATTTTTTCCAATTCTTTTGTTGTTGTAGAAAATGTTAACAATATTAGTGATCATGCTTGAAAACTCAGAGATCTTGCTGTAAAGAAATGATGAGAATTGACCATGGTTTAAATAATCCCACATTTACTGAATATTACTTTACTTTTATCTTACTAATAAATTAATTATTTGATTAGGCTGCTTCACAAAAGAATATGTCTTTCACAGTATTAATTTGGAAAAAATGTGAAAATAATAATTATTTTTGCTTTGCATCTAAACAAAAACATGTTAAACACTAGTAACAAGAGGGACTTTATTTTTTGTTTATTTATAATTATGATTATTTTGCAAGTTATTTCTGCTAACTCCTGTTAAAACTATATATATCAAAAGAGAGAGAGAGAGAGAGAGAGAGAGAGAGAGAGAGAGAGAGAGAGAGAGAGAGAGAGAGAGAGAGAGAGAGAGAGAGAGAGAGAGAGCATTGTGTCATACTAAAAAAAAAAATCAGCAAGAAATAAAAAGTACTACTGAGATATTTTGAAGGCTTCCTATTAAGCATTTATACAGTAAAATAAGGAATTAAAATTAAGTCAATTTGAAAGTTTAGTTAATACACTAAAAAATCTTAATTCATTTCTATTAATAATTATTTCATATGTTTGTATCATATGGCTTATATCTATGAACAAATAAACTGGCATTTTCCATTTCAGATTAACAAGCAAGAAATTAATGCAACAAGATAATTTACAAAAAATTAAAGCAGATTGAAACTAGCTGAAATGTTTTCATGAAACATATAAATCTCTATAACCATAGTTATATTGGACATTTAATTGTTCTTGTCCTAGTGTTTTCAAAAAAAAGGATTAAATGGAAGAAAAAAATGCTAGCTTTTTGCTGACTTTAATCACTGTCAGTGATATTTTATTATGATGCTGTCATTGGATGTCCCATGTTTCAATAGTATTTCACTTCCAGTTTAGATATATTCCATAGTCAGATTTGTACAAATTAAACACTAAATCATTTGAGGTTGTTTTGATGGGGATTTTTAAAAAACAAACAAAAAACATGAGCTGCCAAAAATCATGATTTTTTCTCCAAATTTTTTTTAATGTCTCTTAACCAAAATTTTTTAAAATGTTATTGGCCATAATGTTAGAATAAAGATAGAAATATAACTTTTGTTGTGAATTTTTCTTTTTGTAACATACAAAAAGAGTTAATGTTTCAAGATAAAATATATGATTTTTTTTTTTTTTTTTTTTTAATACATTCTGACACTGAATGACTCATTAATATGCTTATAAACTAAAAAAGATATATTAACACATTTCTTTATCAGTTAGATGGTTAATATATTACAGAAGTTGTTGTTTTACATTACAATGAACCTTTTTCAATAACACTTTTTATTAAATAGTTAATTTTATTTTTATTTATTTTAGTTTAGTTTAGTTTAAAGTTGACTAATTTGAAATTACCTTTGTTAATTAGTGTAGTTTCTGTTTCAGTGAAGGGCAGATATCCAGAGAAGGAACACATGGACAAACCTTGAGTCAGTTAATGAGAACAATATATAGTTCATGTCCAAAACAGAAAATGTAAGCATGTTTATTTTGGGACAATATTAATTACTGAAGTTCTAAAAACTTGTTTTCTTGTTGAATTTGTACTCATCAGTACTGCTTATTGTTACTTCGTTATTTGGTGTAAAAAATTAACTATATTTATAATTACAAAAATGCTATAAAAAAACTAATTTTGTTTTGTGTAATATAATAGAAAGTCCTCTTTTTAAGTATAAAATTAAAAAGTCTAAAACTATTTTTTTGGCTTAGTCTTCTTCAAGGCAATGATAATCAGAACAGCTTCAGTGTGTTTGGACGAGAAGTTGATGTAATTCTGGCTGGTTCATCAGATGGAGATGCTGCTTCAGGTAGTAACAAGGTAACTAAAATATGAATGCATGATAGCTGTTTGATTTTTTTTATTTAGTATATATGTAAATTGGATTATATAAATAGAGTTCTTTGAAAATTTAAAGGGTTTGTACTATTCCTTAAAAACATTAAAAGTATTGAAATAGATAATTTTAAAAATGAAGTACTGGAAAGTTGTTTAAATAGGTGGATACAGGTCAAATTTCATGAAAAATCATGACATATGTTTTAATTTTGTAATCTATGTTTGCAAATAAAATTGATGTTGTAGAAAAAATGCACAGTTTAAACTGCATTGGCAGTCAATAACACCATTATTCCAAGAGTAACTGGAGTTGCTTCATGCTTACTTTGAGTGAACTGGATGAACTACTATAGCTTATCATCTTTTCTGTCAAATTTATGTGGCAGTGGAGGAAACAGATCAGCAAGATGAATGCCTGGATGGAATCACCAGTTTCAAGGATTGTTGCACACAAAATTATGAGAGATTTACCAAGTCCTCATTGTATTGTGTATGTGAAGACAAACTTAGATAGCGGTTAAGAAACTTTTGATTAGTTTGGTTGAAAAAGTCGATGTCTGGTCGCTACTGAAATATTCCACGGCTTGCAACTTATTAGGCTTAGACTCCAGACTCCAGAAATATAACTTTTTAACCAAGTGGAAAGGGGTTTCTCCATTAACAGCCAAATTTAATTGAGAACATGTCTGGAGGCATGAATACTAAACAGCAGACAGTTTCTATTTGACACATATTGATCAGTTTACTGCAGAGGCATCATTACAGGTACCATCAGTATTTAAAAGGGAAAAAATAAGAAAAGTCATGAAGTGATGAAACATTTGAAGAATGCAGATTACAATTACTTTAGGCAGAAATTGATCACCAAAATCAAACAACTTGCTTAATCCTTGGGGTTGAGGTGCTGAGCCCAACAAACATGTATATATCATTAAATCTGTTGCTTCTTCAGGCATTTCTGATCATTTGTCAGAAAATACAAAACAAAAAAACCATTAAAATATTACATGGTTATTTTGGTATGTAACTGAAATTTGATGCATCTGTTACATATATTTCACAGATTTTATTCATTGTGCAGTCGCATCAGATTGGAATCCACTGGAGCTGTTTGTCTGTTCTCACTAAATGTTTTAATTTCAATCAATAGTCTATGTTTTCAGCTTCTGTGAAACTTAATAATTGATCAGTAGATGATTCCAGCATCTTCACAGGGTTGAAGCCCTGAGTTATCTTGGATTAAGATATGGATTATGAATAATAAACTACGTTCATTGATAAAAATGTATTTAAATACTCAGTTTAAGAAGCCCACCTCCCATATTTTAACTAATATTAACTATAAGTATAACAGGTTTCAATAAAAGCAGGAACATTAAACAGGCTGTTTTTCTTTTCTTATTTTTCTGTTATTTTATTTTATTTATTGTTTTTATTTTGTTTTATTTCATTTATTTTTCTTTCTTTCTTTTTTTCCTTATGTTTTCAATAAAGCTGGAGTTGATTGTTAAATTAAATCTTTCAATTTCAGGTGAAGGTAACACCAGTTGTGAATTTTGACTGGGAGTCAAAATATTACTTTGGCAATCTCATAGCTGTGCACAGAGACGGACTTTTTGTGGCTTATGTTCTCAAAGGTACTCACTGTTTTTTTTGTTTTTTTTAAACATAGATAGAATATTATACAGAGATATAGATTATAAATTATAACACTTTTTAAATACTATGACTACAGTTTACAAATACAATCAAACTTTGATAAGAGGAGCTAGAATGGGGCAGCAAAATAGCGTTTTTAGGGTGTTCAAGTATCAGATTTCTTTTATCTACTGCAGTTCAATGGATGATAATATATGATTCACATTGCAAAAAGCACACTTGCATAGTTGTTAAACTAAGTAAATAACAAAACAAATCACAAGTACAATAAATCTGGCCTTGTGGACACACACATGCATGCTTTATTAATGCATAAAACAGTAAAAACAGATAAACTGAAATAAAAGCCAAGTTCATGTATTTTCAGATTTCTAAACTTGGTGGAATGCAATCAGTTCATACTGTACAGTACAAATATTTAAAATCATATTACATGGCAAAACTTCATATCGCCAACGTTCTATTAAAGAAATAAAAGGCGCTTTCTTCAAAACAAATCTTTTGTAAATGCTGTTCCATTTCTTTCCTTAAATTTATCCAGCCAACCAGACAGAGCCTTAAAATACTTGTCAAGAATTCCTCAGCTTTTGTAAGTTATACTGGCCCAGATACTGCGAGTTTTGTATCCTTGGTATTTTGTAACTGGTTCAACCATTACAATTTCATTGTGGGGTCCTAACCCATTTCCTTGTCTTTGGTTAACTGGCATTTAAATGACAAATGGCATATATGACATGATACACTCATTTGAAAGCCAAACAAACACTATCAGTTAACTACAACAGTTTATAGGAACTCAGCTGTACCAGACTATCAATTCAATAAACTGAGATTCTAAAGAAATCAGTGTTTGAGTTGTCCAAGTTTGATTGTATTCTTTTGTATTTTTCTGTTTCCCTATTTATGTTTATAAAGTGATTTTGGTGAAATAATGGAGTAGATTTTTAAACCATTCTTGAATCCATTTTATATTTTTCTCAAATTGTTACTGAATGCAGTGTATAAGATAATTTTATTATTTTATTTTATTTTTATTTATATGTATTTATACTTTTTATATACAGTATAATATATTTTGTGTTGACAAAAAACAAATTTAAAAAAAATATTTGTAAGATAAATATTTAATATTGTTTAATTCAGGCAAAAATGGTGGTGTAGTCAGAGTTACCCATCGGAAAACAGCAGACCGACTTCTTATAAAACACTTTGAAGGGCTTGTTATTGACATTGCATTTGCACATACAGATGATATTTTATTGGCAGCTGTGGATGAAATGGGCAACACTTTTGTTTACAGTCTGTCTGAGAAAGACAACAAATTACTGTATCCTTGAAATATAGTGCAGAATTTTGACTTTTATTTGCTTACATCATTTCAGTAATCATTACATTATATTCACAAAAATAACTTAAAAAAAAAAATTAAAACACATGTTTTTCACCTCAGACATATTAAAAACCTAACTGAGTATCCAAAACATAATGCTGGAATAAACTACAGTTACAGTGGGAAATGTTATTTAACTTCAAAACTGCAGTGTTATTTTTGTTAACTTTGACTAGAAGCTCACTAGTGTTGCATATTCAGCGACCAGATGATGTTTCACCTTCAGAATATCACCGCATCATCTGGTGTCCATACATCCCAGAAGATTGTGATGAATCTCTAACAGATATTTCTACAGATGCGTCTCGGGTGTTTGTTGTCACACACATAGAAAAGGTTTTTCAGATTAATTTTAACAGACACTTTTTCCTAGCTTCTTAGTATTTTTATACATACTAATAATTTTAAAAATCTTAATTTTAAACAATTTCTCTAATATTTACAGAAATATTTTTTTTTGGAAAATCAAATTTTGAATTAATGTAGTTATGGTAAAGATTGTTTTTCTTTTTTCTTCAGGTTTTGTTAAAAGGAAATGCACGATATTTAAAACATTGTTAAACATGTATGTATTCTTTCTTTTTATTATTATTATTTTCCAAAAGGCAGAGATCTGGAGTATTGACATGGCGACCAGAGACAATGGCACTGGTCCATTACAGTTGGATAGTGTTGACAGTGGAGTTGTCAAAATCTGCAGCCATAACAAAGTAAATAAGTTATTTATAGAAATATGAGGACAGTAGTTAAATTAAAAGACAAAAGTCTTTACAAATTAAAGACCTGTTAACAGAAACACTATTTTCTTTACTTTTTTTCTTGGAATGGAGTTTAGTTCCTTTTTTTTCTTTTTGGAGGGGCAGTCTGGTTTTATTTTTTCTCTTTTTTCTCCCCATTCTTTGATTTTTACGATAAAGATTGGTCACCCAAAACAGTAACACAAGTATGAAGTTACTGAACCATTTATTAAGCCTGCCTTGGTACATTTTAATGTCCATTTTCACATCCATCAGGGATACAAGTTTTCAAATAACTTCATAATACTGTTTAATCTGGTTGTCATAATTGGACTACACTGAAATTAAGTAAATGTTAAATGTATTAGATTTTTTTTTTTTTCTGTTATTCTAATATTAAATAATAAATGAGAATTAATTTAGACTGCTGTGATATTACAAAATTATTTAATGCAGAAAATATTTTGTTTTAGCCAATTGTTGATGCAGCCTTTTCTCCAGATGGTACAGCACTAGCAACAGCAAGTTTAGATGGAGAAGTTAAATTCTTCCAAGTTTATATGCAAGAGGGCTCCTCTCCTAGGTAAAGATAATTTATACTAGACAGTTTATACTGTAAAAAAGAGGTTTTTAATATTATTTTCTTCTTCTTCTTTATTTTTTTTTTTTATGTAAGTGCATTGTAAACACTCTTACAAAAACTTTTAATCAGCAAAATTTCTTACCTGATTTAATTTCATTACAATTAGGCATTTGAAACTCACTGGAAGCCATTTTTATCAAATAAGCTACATGCTCAGACAGTTTTATTTTTGTTTCTGTTGAAGTACTCTATATTATGAGTTGATTTATTTATTTTTATTTTTAATTTTGTTATGCCTGAAGTAGAATTTACATTAAAAAACAGAAATTAGATATTTAGATTGTGTTTCCTTACAATAAAAACATGTTTGTAATTTCAGATGTCTTCATCAGTGGAAACCACATGATGGAAATCCTGTGTCATGTCTTTTCTTCCTGGATGACCATAAGAATCTGAATGGAGAGTCAGTAATTCATATTCAAGTTAATCCTTTTATATTTGCTTTCTGTACATGATCTGAAAGCTGAATAATTTCCAGCCATTAGCGTTTTATTTGAAAATATTATCAAAATGCTACAATTCATGAAAATACAAATTAGATGATAAACTATTAAGAAAATTAGGATGAGTATGTGCTTGAATCAAAAACACACATAGGGTTCGTGCAAGACAGAAATCTGCCAAATAATCATCCTTTTATACTAAACTTTGCCTTACTTTAGTAGCACAGTCATATATTCCTAACTTTGCCTTATATCTATATATATTTTTTTTTTAGTTTTAATTGGTTGATAGAAAATATACATCTCCTTACACCATTCAGTTAATTGATAGTGACTATTCTGTGAGCAAGTACTGTAGAGATGGCTGCCTATCACAAGCTGGTCACATGGAAAATCATGTGACCTCTTGTATGAATATCTAGAAAAATGTTTTGTTGTACTGTTGTAATTAGAGATTGACAGTTACTACTAATAAATGATTATGCATAATGATATGTAAGTAAAGATTACAGAGAATGGGTCCATGATTCTAGATAGCAGGCTGAAAGTAGTCAGCAACATTAGAATAAAATTTTTATTGAATTACAGCATGAGTTCATACACAATATTTTTAAGTTACTGTTTTGATAGAAAGAGAACATCAATGCATTTGTTTAAAATTTTAATTTTATGTTCTTGGCTAAGGCTTCACATTCATAATGTTTCATTTCTCCTCTTCAAAACCTTATTTTGCCCTAATTTGCCTAGAAGGATATCTTACTTCTCCCTTTTTTTCTATTCTAGTTTGAACCCTATACATAAAATAATTTTAAATATTTCTTTGCTTTACTGCGCATATCTAATGGAAGTGATTAAAAATTAACTTCAGCAAATATTCAATCAAAATAAATTGAAAATCATATATGTGTATAGAAATAGAGTATGTCACTTTAGATTCTTGCTACAAGCTACATGTTACTAAAGGTGTTTTTTTTTGCTGGTCTGGTGCTTAATAGATTCAAAAATAACAAAATAGTTGTATTAACAGTGCTCAGTTCTGGAAGTATGCTATCACTGGAGCTTGCAATAATCAAGAACTCAAAGTATGGAGCTGTGAATCATGGAACTGCCTGCAGACATTACGGTAGGACACATTTTTCTTTTTTCTATAATTTTCATTTATCTGTTTTGGGAGTTCAGTGACTAGTTTACATGGGTAGGTTTTTCACCTGTTTTCAAATATTTTTTTATTTTTTACAAGGTTAAAAGCCATGGTTCACAAGGACTAAAGGTTGCTCCTGCAGGCTTCTTAGTCCTTTGGCTCATATAACAAAATGTTAAAATAATAAACAATTAATTTTAATGAGTAAACAATAAAAGCTATAAAATATGAATATCACTAGTTTACTAGGTAACTGTAATTTTTTTAGATCTTTTTACAAAAAAAAAAAGTGCTGCCAAACTGGAACCAGTTTCGTCTCAATACTTTAAAATGACTAATTATAATCTCATTTTTATAACACAGTGATCATCGCCAGTGTCACAGACCCAACCAGTGTCACATTCACTGCAGTTTAACACTCTTTTGTCAGTGCTTTATATATAATGTTTATGGTAAATAAAATATTTGCTGTCTAATTATTATTTTTTTGATGACTTTAACACAGATTCAGCACACCAGATATTAATTGTGATCTTACACTAAAAGCTGGATTGGATCTCAGTGCAAAGTACTTAGTGTTGTCTGACACAAACAGAAAGGTATGTTTCTTCATTTTCAGTCATAAATGAACATTATTTCTAGAAAACCCATCTTTTTTTATATGTTTTTCTGGAATTTCTTTTGTAAAAAAACTTTCAAATTACAGTTGGGAATTTAATGTCCATAATAGAATACTTTGACATCATTAATACCAACAGCTTCAGTTAATTATAAAATATACATAAATGTATATGCCATGTTAATTAATATAAATTAATGTTTATAATAAGATGATATTTACCAAGAAAAGCTTTTATTTTAATTTTTTTGTGAGGATGGTTGAAAAGGACTTAATACTATATTTTGACATTCTTTATTTTTTATTTTATTTTTTGTTTGTTTCAGGTTTTATACATCTTACAAATTCATCAAGATATGTCTAGCACAGCAGCACATATAAGTTCAATATCAGAATTTGTATTGGCTCATCCATGTTTAAGTTTTGCAATTCTAAGTGCAAGATCCCAGAGACTTAACAAATCACTTAATGAGTCACACTTGGACTTAATAACTACTGGTGAGAAAAATATTATAGTTTACTAAAACAAAATTGTATATTGTTAAAGAATTAAAAGTTTAATTGTTTTAACCATAGTTTTTATTTCAAGTGTTTGAATGCTTGCTTTTACAAAAATGTTACAATTCTATATAAAGTGAAAATAAATGAAACGGTTATCATTTTATTTTTAGTTCATTAATTAGTAGAATAGTCCAGTCACTGGTTTAATAGCTTGTGTGCCAGCAAGTTCACCATTTTCAGTTGACCATAAGTCCAGAACTGAAACTTGATGGAAATAATCCCCTTTTGTTACCATAAAAAACTAGTGCTATCTTATTTTTATGACAAATGGTTACTTTTATTTTGGGCTTTTTTCTAATATTATAGTACTCTATTTCATGGACCTCTCCCAACTCAAACCAATATATATATATATATCATTAAAATTGCTGGGGTTCATCATAGTCATGTATTTCTACAAATAACAGAAAGCAATTAGTCTTTGCATACATACTTCAAAAGAAATAATTTTAAACAAAATAATGTTTTTCATTCATATTTTGCAACAACAGACAGTTGGATAGTGGTTATATGTAAAGAATAATCAATTTTTCCAAAATTTTATTTCTGTCATTTTGCATTGTTTGTTTTTAAATCTATATCTATTCAAAATTTTGAAAACTCTAGCACAAATAATTTTCTTGCAGTGTCTTCCCCAAAATGTAGGAGATTAAAAAAAAATGCATTATTATTATGCAGTCTGTGAATATGCAGTTCCTTTTGCAAAAAACTTGAAACATTTATCTGAAAAAGTAAATTGTTTATGTATATTTTTCTAAAGGTCATGTCAAAAACAAAAAACCAATATTGTTTATTTAATTTAAGAAAAAATTGCCTTTATTGGCCTCATTTCAAAAGCTTTTATTTCATAAATTAAAAGCTTTTTTTTTCTGTAACTTAAAAAATTGTATGGACCTAAATTCTATAAATGGTTTTGTAGGAGATCTGGATGAAAGAGATCAAGAAGATGATGGACGTGGTCTGAGGTTAGATGAGACCACAACAGGAGTTCAGATGAAGATATATGCAATACATCCCAAGTACGTTCATGCATTTATATGATAGGAATTGATAAATTATTAACATTTCAAATATTAATTCAGTGTGTTTCTGTCGGCCCTTTTTCATTTATAATATTTTTAATTCTATTAAATAAGATATTAAATTTCTACTGTATTTATATGTAGAATACTTTACGAAAAGAGTTTTAAAGCTCATTGTGAAGAATAATAAAAATTGTTCTTCTCTAGAAAGGAATGTAACCACATAAAACAGAAGTCTATTTTTACTACAGTAATCAGCATAACTTTTCTTCTGTTGTAGAGCTCTTCAGGAATTGTTGATCCGATACAAGCCAGAGACCTCAGTACCTCTGTCCACTCCTGCCAGTTCAGTGTCTCAAGATGACATAGGTAGGTTACATATATATTTATTATTTTTTAAAACATTCAAAGGTTTCGAAATAACTGCTAACAAATAAATATTTCTTTCTATGATTTTTTTTCTTCAGTTTTGCCTAAATGTTGATATCATATTTGTGTTGTGGGATTTAATAACTGATACTGCCTCAGTTATTGTTTTGAAATACTATTAGTTATAAATTAAAAAAATGTCATTAACATGTTGACATACAAAAGTTTTTAAAATTGGATCTAAAAAAAAAAAATTTGTTTGCAGCTCTTCGTGACACGCTTTCAGATATTAGTCTTGTTGTTGATGGACAAACTCAGGCAGGAGAAGCTGATAATATTTCTTCAGTTCAGAATGATATCAGCAACACAATTCTTTTAACTCCAGATGCTTTTATTACTCCAAGTCCCAGGTATTATTATTTTAAATACTGGAACAAATTTTAGAACTTGGTTTTATGTGACCCATAACACCTATAGATACATCTTTCAGTTAAATCCTAATGAAGTTCACTGTTGATGAGTTTGTTGGACATTAATATATTTTCTTTTATAAACAGAAAAATTAATTTTGTGCTATTTTCTTAAAAAAATTCAGCATGCTGCCATAGTTATGTAATTATGTTTTAAAGAGAATAACAATCAAGCCACTTATTTTTTTATTATTATTGTTTTAAACACTGTGGAAGGAAATACTAATTATTTTGCAAGATTTTTCAAAGGTTTTTAAAACCCTGTTAATCCCTAACAAATGGTTTTCCAAATTACTCAGTCCTGATTAAACATGGCCACCTGTTCTCTGTGACACCAAAACAGATTATTCACATTTGTAAACAGGTTAATGAAACTGCATGCAGTTCTACTGTAAATGGTTTATTTTTAACAGATGCTAGTTAAAATCTTTAGGACATTTTATTGGTCAGTATGTTCAGTTATTGACAAAAAAGAAAATGCATTAGGACCACTTTCTTCCCAGTTTGAGCCACAATACAATACACAGGTTACAAAAAAGTAACAATTTTTGGCAAAAAGCCAGTATCTCTTAAATTACTTGTCTAAATAAGCTGATATTTTGGCAGAATTACAGCAAAATCGAAGACGGGTGATTTCACATGGAATAATGCTGAACCCTATAAATAACAGTAAAATACAGATTTGTATATATAAACATATCTTATAAGCCACACTTCTCCATCCACAACAAACCCCCCAAACAAACCAACAAATGCAGCCTATACCTTACTCTATCTAGTTACTACATCAATTCCAAAATAGTTACGTAAACTGTCACATAATAAAATGAAGTATTAACAAAATGTAGCATGAATGTTTAAAATTTCGACATAGTCGACCACTACCAGGTTCATCATAAACATTTGGCACAAACATACATGTGCATACTCCAAATTGATAATAGATTTCACCTTGTGAAAACTTCAGAACTTTCATCATGATGCTGTCCACTGTCAATTTGATATTTTTACATTTTGTGTCAAACAGTATCAGAAAAAATGCTCACTTAGTAAAATCAAAATCTTAAAATTAGCATGGCCTTTGTAAAACTCAGTTTAATTTTGCAGTCAGCATCAAAATGTCGAAGTTACAGTGATAAATGTATATTTATGAATAGAAAATCCAAATATAAAAATATTACATATCAGTTGGAACCTGTTTTATTTAATGTGTCATATTACATTAAAAATGCTGATGGATTAATGGAAAGGAGTTAGTTAATATCAAATTTATTTGTAGCAAAACTTCCACACAAAATTCTGTGACAGACATACGTACAAGTGGATCAAGTACTAGCAGTTTCACACATGTGACAGCAATGAATGATGACATGTACACACCAAGAAGTTCAGTGGCTGGTGACCATTCACTTTTGTCACCAAAAGACAGTTCTTTGATGTCTCCATCCAGCTCAGTGACACAGACACCGAGTTCAGCCAAATTGATAGATACTAGTCACAGTCAGGAACTTACACCAAGTAATGTTCCACTGCCACCAGTAGATTCCATTGAAGAAGAACAGCTCACAACACCAAAGAAAGACATTGAAGAAAATGCAACACCAAACAGAACAGAGAAAAATTCAGTGGATGATATGTTTTCAAACAAGGTAAAAATTCAAAATGTAAAAGAGATTAATTAAAATGATTGTGTTCTTACTGCTTTCTTTCATAAGCTGTTTTTTTGTCTTATATATTTGCTAGTGCTTTACAAATTAAACAAAATAAATACTTTAAGATATAATGAAATATAACTGTATTGCTTTTTAGTTTTACTATTTCATTTTATCAGTTCAAGTATTTTGTATTTTTATTAGAAAAATGTAATAAAGCACTTTCCTTTTTTTTTAGTATATTTAGAAACATCTTACTTTCAAAATAAGAATCAAACATGTATTTTTACTACATTTTAAATTATTATATTTTTGTTATTGTAGGCAAATCTGCCAAATGTTTCCTTAAACAGTACGTCAAGTACAGGTGGTTTTGAGGTGGGTGAAATCCTTATACCACAGAAAGTCCCAAGGAAAATAAGTGCAGGTGCAGATTATGATGAAAATGATCAGGAAGTAGCAGAGGTTCTTGGAGAAGATTTGCCTCCTGCTGAAGAAACTGAAATTTCAGAAACTTTTCATGAAGAAATTGTAGATGGAAATGATAATTCTCCTTTACAAAGAAGTTGGCCAGCACCACCAAATGTTTCAAGTGGCCAGACTGTTGTTGAGAATATGGAAAGCAAGTGAGTCTCACATTTTTATCATTTATATATATGTTGATATTACTTGTTCAGTAATACATCCATATTTGTTTATGTTCATTTTCTTTTGTCCTTTTTTTTTCTCTCAGTTTTTAATTTCTTTTCCAATAAATCAGATGGGCAATAATTTTATGATTCTGATTCAGAAATGAAGGAAACTATTTTTGATTTAAACACAACATTATTTTTTTGGTCTATTTTTTTTTTTTTTTTTTTTTGTCCCCTGTCATATTTTTATGTGTTTTTATCCCAGTAAAGACATTGAAAACAAAGTTGATGATGCAGAACAAGATGAAGATGATGAGCCACAGGTTGAGGAGGAAATCGAGGTTCTTAATGGGTTTGTCTTATTTTCTTTTGTACAGAGCTACTTGGAAATACTTTCTGAAGAAATTATTTTTTACATTAGTTACAGATTAGGTTAAAATTCTCAAATTCAAACTGCCAAACTGAGAGAATCTTTTTTCTCTTTTTTAAATAAGTAGGGATACCATCTATTATAATTTGGTCATAATAGTTAAGATATTTATCTCATCCCCAGTTATGCTGTTACTAGGGAGTTCAGCAAATCCATTGTAAAATTAAATGATAATGACAAACTGGCTTATTTGAGTGCTATATGGAAACTTCCTAAAATGTGCCACTTTCAATAAATAATATTATAATTGTGTCTTGTTCTTATTTTTGGCTTCATCTGCACTAAAACTATCACCACACAGGGTAAAGTATGAAATCCTGTTACAGACCCTTTTTTTTTTTAAATATAAGACCTATTGTATTTATTATATTTTTATTGACATCTTTAAACTTGTTTTGATCTTCATTCATTTTCAACTCAGAATATTTAATCCACAGAAAGTATTTTGTATTTAAGATAAATGAAACATCTGTAGTCCAGAATTTGTTGCTGATAGCAGCTATATTGATGATTGTAATTTTTCCCTATAGGCCACTGTTCCAACAAGACGCAGCTCCAGCATCAAACTGTTGAATATTACAATATACCCGAAATTACTGACACTGCTCAGTCACAGTTGCAAATTTAAAGCTGTTAAAATGGCAATTTTCTTATGATAGAGAAATTGCAAGTAATTTTTTATAATCTGTACAAATGTCAACCAAATTAGCATCTCATAGTATGTTAAACTGGGTTGCATTTTTATTGTGGAAAATATGATTTTATTTTTCAGTTATGTTCCATCACCATCTATTCGGTTGACAACAGATATTGTGGATAGGAAAACTGTAATTGAGGTGGGCTTAATATCATTAAATGGATTTTACTTCTTTTATAAACTCTGAAATAAAAATAGAAACAGATTACAAAAATAACAAAATCTCTAAACACAGTTAAATAAATGAAGATTATTTTAGTTACATTTGTAGATTATTGACATAAAAAGATGTTAACACATCATAAAAAGAGGTCAGGTTAAGAGAAGGTTAACTTTATTTAAAAAATGCTGAATAAATTGCTCCAAAAGTTTTTAAATTAATTAAATAAATAAAACTGCCTTTTTAATTCAACAAAATAGATAATCCTCAACAGTTAAATTTAAAGGTTTTATAACTGTTATAACATTTTTCCTGCAGCTGCTGTCACAGATGGAAACAGTGACAACAACACTGCAGGCACAGCAAGCACAACTGTGTCTTCTGCAGCAGCAAATAGCAGAGCAACAGGAGCAGACAACACATCAGTATCAGCAGAACCAGGAACACTGGCGTCTGCATCAACTGTCAATGCAGTCACAACCAACTACTCTTCATGAACAGTTAGAGAAGGTTGAAGAACTGTTACTGTCTCATTCTGACAGAATGATGAAAGAAAATATCCTTTTTTTCCATTATTATTTTCTCACTGATGTATAACTCTAATCAGAAATTTCACTTAGTACATCTCCAGTTGAAATTGTAAGTAACATTTTTTTTTAGTTTTGATTTTACAGTTTAATTAAAATTAATTTTAAAAATGTATTTCTTTTGTACAACATATCACCCAGTAGATGCTACCTATGAAAATAATTCATTCAAGTCCAAATTTAAGTAGGATGTGTTTTTCTTAACTTTAATCACCAAAGGTTTTACAAGATGGTTTAACGCATTTGGAGCAAAAACAACAAACTGATCAAGATTGTTTGCATGCCAGTATTGCACAGTCTCTTGAGATGTCATTGTCACAGAATATCCAACACATTATTCAGGAAGAAATTCAAAAGGCAGTTGGTCCATGTAAGAGTTTGTAACAACTAAAACATTAAAATATAGTTTTACAATGAAGATATGTTTTCAGTTAATTTTAGTCTGTTTAACTGTATAACATGTGGCAGCTATATTTTCATATGGATGCGCATTTTCAGATTTATTTAATGCAAGCATCCTTTCTTTCTAAATGGAAGACAAGTATTTGTCATCTTGTTTGAATATATCTGTCTAACTGTAAATAATAGAAATGTCCATACATTTATTTGTGAGGAGTGTCAACTGTTTTTATTTATTTATTTTTGTTTAGGTATAGCTAAGACAATGGAGCCATTGAGAGAACAGTTGCATCAAGATCTTGCCCAGAAACTTACAGCCACAGATTCTTTGCTCAAAGATAGTATATCCAAAATGGTTCGGTCAAGAGTAAGTTAAACGTTCTGTAACTGGTTCTTAACTTGGGACATTAATTGCTTTTTTATTTTTTTTATTTTTTATTGTTTTGTTGTTACTCTTTGCCAGCTTTAAAAACAAAAACTTACATTCTTTTTAGACTTCTCTGCTTTATTTTTTTTTTGCAGCAGACAATAGAAGCAATAGCTAATGCAGCTGGGAATATTATCCAGGCCCCAATTCAAGCTGCATATCGAGAGAGCTTCCAAAATTTAGTGGTACCATCATTTGAAAGAGCCACACAGTCCATGTTCCAACAAGTGAATGAAGCATTTCAACAGGGAACCAATGAGTGTATGAATATTTCTCTTCCTTTATAATTGTTACTGTTGTGAAGAATGACAAATTATTTCACTTACTAAAATAAGAGTATGTGCATTTAATCTCAGTTTCAAATGGTCATGTTCTAACATTACTATTAGAAATAGTGTTCACTAAAGTTTTAGTTGTCTATTCTGATCCAGTCTAGAACAGAAATGTACATTTTACAATTCTTCAATTCTGAATGGATAGCAAATGATAATCTGATTATTTACTTACAGATACGAGTCAGCTTGAAAGCCATCTTGAGCAGTCACGGCAAAGACAACAGGATGCTCGTGATCCTCTCTTAAAACAGTTGCAATCATTAGTGGACAGTTTCAAGTTATCAGCTGAACAAATAAAAAATGACATTATGGAAACAATTGATAATGATATAGCAACTAAGTTGCAACAAACACTTGCAAAGTAAGATCTGCAACAATCAGTCTAAATTACATTCTATAATGCAAGCATGTCACTTCTTTCTCTTCTTTTTTTGTCCTCATTTGTTTTTTTGATGGAGGGAAATTTATTTTCCTTTTTCTCAGTAAAATAATTTTATTTTTAATGAGGTGGTTCACGCCTTCATTAAATCATTTTATTAATGTATGTTCACTTACTGATGGATATACAGGACCAGTCAAAGAAATCCCAATTTTTTATTGTTTTTGGTGTTGTCATTTTCTCCCCAGCAACACTGTTGATTTCAGAAAGAAAAGATGCTTTAAGATCAATTTTGTTTATACTTCACTCACATTCTGGAATGTTAAGTTAAAATATAAATAATATTTTAAAGATTTATTTAAAAATAAGTAGCCAGTAAATTAGCTAAATGTAATTTTTATTGCCAAAAATTGAACGTTTAGCTGTTTTAAATAATCCCTCCTATTTGCATGAATGATGCAGAACCTGCCCAGCACAAGTTGAACCATTTTCTTGCTTACTTCTAGACTGATCCATCAAAGGAATAACCAAGAGTTTTTTTATTGGGTTTTGGAGGAATTTTTTTTTTTCCCTGCAGCATTGTTGGTGGAGAAAATAAAATGCTATTTTAAGATTTAAATAAACTGTCTAAGTTGTAACAGACACATTTTGCAAGGATTGGCTAGCAACACTAGTTGATCCAGACTTTAGTGTCACAAATCTGGTTTTCTTTCAACAACAATGCATGCAAGAACAGACACTGTAATGAATCATTGAAGAACATTTATTTTTCTTTGTCTATTTTTGTATGTACATTGACCATCATTAAGTGCTGCAAACAAATTATATTAACAGCATGTTTTGATCATTCATTTGCAGAAAATTATTTCTTGCAATATATTTTAATTTTCAATTATTAGTTTTTATAAAAACAGCCTTCATTGTTCAATGTTTTAGAGTGCGATAGACAACTTTGTAACATTTATTTTCTTCTTTTCCAAATTTAAATTGAGAGAAAAATTATTTTTTAAATTAAATAGTTGGGATACAGTCATAACATCCTTCATACTAACTACTCAGATTTGAATTAAACATTAGAGGAAAATCTTGCGAAAATTAGATTCTTTCAAAAAAGTATATATATTCTTTTCTTTTTTCATCACTCCTAAAACATAAAAAAATAATAACAGTAACAATGTTATCATTGTTACTATTATTATTATTATAAATAAATAAATAAATAAACAAACTTAAATCGGATATATTCAGAAAAAATATTTTGTTCAGTTTAATTTAAAAGTTTATGAGCTTAAACTTACTACATATCATTAATTTAATTTAGAAAAGATATTTTCTCTATTTTTGTTTAGAAAACGAAACAGGTTATGTAGGAGATCTCTAAGACTGAAAGAATGAAGGTTGGTGATGTAAGAATTAATAATTAAAATTAAAATTCGTCAAACTTCAGTAATTCAAACTAAATAGTCAAAAAAATAGTTTGAGTTTTAGAGTTGAATGTTCATAAATTGCAATGAACATTATGTGCATGTATTTTTGTAATTCCGAACTTTGTGGAACATAATCAACATAATTCCATGATATATAGAAAATAGCATGATATATTCATTTGTAAGAAAAACACCCTGTGTGCTTAAAAACATTTCTTTTTGAGGGTGTTTGAAATATGTTTAATTTTGTTTTCCATAAGCTTATCTGCATGTAATTTTGCACACCTGTGTAAAATATAATAGAAAGCATCGTTTATATATGAAATATTCACATCCAGAAGTTGCAAAAATTTTCATGCCCACATTTTTATTTATGCTTTCTTTTGAGCATGAAAACAGTATAGAACAGTGTTTTGAGGTTTGTAATTACCACGATATTTGTTTTGTTTTCTTGCAGTTTCCAAGAGAAGACTATGAACCAGGTGCGTATTGCAGTGAAGGAAGAGGTGGGTCTGGCTGTCAGAGAGCATGGTGCTTCTATCAGTGACCAGCTGATCAGCTACGTCCGGTCTGGTGCTGCCACGCCTGTCCACATTTCACCAGATCTGAATTCTGTTCAGTCAATTAAAACCTCCATTGTCAGCTTGATCCGCTTGGGTAGTATTAACGAAGCTTTCCAGCAGGTCAGTTGAAACTTTATTTCTTTTGGGTTTCACAAAAAGCTATGTTAAAAAGTTAGATTATGCAGTTAAAAATATACTTTGAAATCAGGGGGAATCAGTTCAATTTTGAAATGGATTAATAATAAATAAATTGAAGGACATGATAATTTGTGAAGAAACAGTGTAATATATAACAGTATGTTGGCACTGTTCAGTTCACCATTCCATAAGTGACTGAAACATCCAAATAGTTTGCCATTATACAGAGACATGCATGTAAAAATTGTTTTAATATGTGAATTTCAATCTGTATGTTTAATGTTTTTTAAATTGTTTTTATTTTTATTTTTTCAAGGCTCTGTCAGCATCCAATCTAGATCTTGTTGTTTTTGTGTGTGAGTCTGTGAATCCAAATGACGTTTTTGGTACATCACCTTGCTCACTAGCCCAGCCAGTCCTGTTGTCTCTGATCAGTCAATTGTCAGCTGACTTCTCCACTCACATTGAACTCAAAATAAAGTGAGTAAAAAATGTCATTAAAAAATAACTACAAAAACTTTTTAATTCTGATATTACAAGTTTCACACAACTCCTTGACGAGGAACTTTCTTACTGTTTGTTAATGTGACTCAATCCAAGTAACATACTTAAAATCTTAAAATTACAATTTTTCTTCAAGTGCTCTGTGGTTTGTTGTTGTTGTTGATATGAATAATATTTATTAAAATGGGAAATTAGTGAAGATTATTCAAGATTACTATGAAAAGAACAGGTATGATCATGTTCATATTTTTTTGTATTATTATTATTTTTTTTTCAGATATCTTGAAGAAGCTGTTTTGAATCTCGATCCCTCAAACCCTGTAACGGTGGAACATATGACTGGAGTACTTTCTAGTTTGTGCCAAAAACTGAAGTCATTTGTCTCTCAGCATCCAAATGATAGAATTACACGAAATGTTAAAATGTTGATCATGGCTGCACAGTCACTTCTCTTGACCTGAATGACAACTACAGTTTGTTTATATAGATGTAAAGTGGTGCCATCTGTGATATTTCAGTGTTGTTTCCATATTCTGAACAATACAAGTTTGTGAAAGTGAATGGAAATAAATGCTAAGTCCATCAAATTGGATGGAATGCATAAAACATTGATTTAAAAAAATATTTTTCAGTTTAGAAAAGTCGCTTTCACAATGTAACTTTGTGAAAATGTGTCAGTGTATTATTATTTCTTTAACCTATGGTCCCTTTTGTTAAAAGAAATATATTAATAACAGTGTTTTGTTGGTGGGGGGGGTTAAAAACTATTTCATGTAGAAATATAATGAAGGTTTGTTTTTATCATTTACCTTAAAAAGAATTAAAAGGTTTTAGGACTTCATTTTCTTATTTACATTAGAATAACGGTTAGTAATAACATAATGGAAAATATACATTATAGGAACAGATGAAAAACAAATAACCCAAAAAGATAAAGTTTCTGTTACTTTATTTGATTTATTCATGAAGTATAATGGAAGTTCTGACATTAAGAGATTCATTATTAACTGAAGGAAAATATTAATAATCCAGTGAATTTTTGTTTTCTACAGAAACATAAATATATCATGTGCATGGAAACCTGGATAATTCAGAAGATTATGTTAACAAAAGAAACTCAAAAGTCAAACAGTAATTTGTGATTAATGTATGACTTACTAATTGAAATTACACACCTTGTATATCCCAGGAACAATTATGTAAAATTTTAAATAAAAAATGTGCTCGATTAGGAATTGTAGGAATTACATCATGTCTTGTTTAGTATATTGTCTTGAAAGAAAAGCTTGTAACTGAAATTTTATTCATTTTAATTGAACTATGGATTAAATCAACTCTTATTTGTTCATACAATTTTTTCAAAATGGTTTTTAATGTAAGGACCTACTTTTAATCAAAGAGTTTGTTTTATTTCAGATGTTTGTTTAATGGGCTCAGATGCTTTTACATAAGCTCCGCAACAAAAAGAATCAAACACATTAAAATTTTTAATCCATTTGGATATTGTATCTAACAAGTAAATAAACACATGACATTTATTTCTTTGGTAATTTTTTCTGGTAAATGTTGATAAAAGGGGACATTAATTAATTAAATTAATACAACCATTCATAATTCATATTTTCTGTAAAAACATAAATTTTCTATGTGAAAGCTTGGGTCATTCAAAATAAAGATGCCTATCAATTCTCCACAGGCAAAATTACATTTATGTGCAGCTAGATGCTGTTCAAAATAATTAAAATGTACAGCGAATTTGCCTGTGGAGATTTTTTTTTAAATTTGTTTGATTAATGTATGACTTGTTAATTGTTCGGTTGAGGGTCTGTCAGGCAATGTTATTAGTTTAAAAACAACATAATACATTTCAAAATCTTTAATTTTTTTCATGTTAACTTTTCAGTAAAAATTGGAAATCTTTAAAATTTAGAGAATAATTACGATTTAAAATAATAATAATAATTAAAAAGAGTGAGACTGCCTAAAAACAAAAAAAACAGCAACAATACAAACAAAATATATATACTGGTGATTTAGTAGAGAAAAATGTATGATGTATAATGCAATTTCAGATTATTTAAAATGCATCTAATTATGAGCTTCCAGAAAAACAATAATTCCATTCAATGGGTACTTTATTAAATTGTAAAATTATGCTTTTGATACTAATAAGTAGCTAATTCCACAGACCTGTTTATTTCAACAAATTAGGTTGTATAGATGATAGTGTTAAATAAATAATTATTTGCTACATTTTTCTAACTTTAATTGAGAGGTTTATATGAAAAGAACTCATATTTGTATATCAATAGAGACAATAAGAAAAACAAGAAAAAATAATAAAAAAATAGTGCAAAATTCTAGTCCATGTCAGCATGAAATCTGCCAGAATTTGATTCATAAATCTTTAAGTACTAACTTTATTTCATTTATTTATTTATTTATTTTTTTTTTTATTATTATTATTTTTTTTTTTTGTATGTGTGTCTTTTGGTTAAGATAACCAAGTATTTTTTGACAGTTTCTTATCTGTGTAAAAATAAGAAGATACTTAGGAATACACTTAGTTAAAACAGCTTTTGCTGTCATGTTTATTTTTCTACCAGTTGGTTTCTTTATCTTCCTTAAATATTTGTTTCTCTTTCTTACAATCTTCAGCTGCCAATTTTTGTACTGGAATGGTTTGATTATGCTATTTTCATCCAGTCTGTTTTGGGTTCTGCCTTGCAGTTCACTGTATTTCAGAATTCTAAACCTGTTTTCAGTTGTGCTAGTGTGTTTTCATCTGCTTATGAATAAAGTTTTTACTACTGGGAATTATGCTAAAGTATATTGGACTATGATGGCAAAATTTTGTTTTAAATACTGAAGATATATTTTGTAAAAATATAGATTGATATTACTATTTTCATCCAATCTACATGGCAAGCAGGTTTTCTTAACATTTTCAAGATAATTTCAGAATGATGAATCAAAAGAGTCTTCAGCTTAAGAAATTTTTCATCTGTATAGTAACCAGGTTGCAACATTTTCATGTCTACTTGTTCAAAATTATCATCAAAATCAGAAAAGTCTTCTGAAATATATGTTTCAAAAGAATTGATTTTATGAATGACTAATATCTATGAAGTGTGCTTTATAGGAATTAGCATGACTGGAGGACAAAACCACAAAAATATGTAGCAATTATCTTACTTCTTTGATGTTATTACTGTTCATCAGCAGACTTACCATATAAAGAAATATTCTGCAGTTGTTTCTTTTTTGCTTACATTTTTTGGCAAAAGTTTTTCATTTTATTCATGAAACGGCTAGAGCATATATGAAAAGTTTCTTTTTTTTCCTTTTGACGTGAAAAAACAGTCTTGCTGATATTCCGTGATCCAAGACAAAAACCATTGATTCACCACTTATCAGTTAGAGCAGGAAATATTGTTATAATCAAATTTATTTTTTCTTTCATGTCTGCTATTACAAATCAAATCTAACACTGTCAGCAGTGCTTCATTTTCACTAAACATAGCTGCAACAGGGATGCTCATTTTACCTTTTACTGGATGTTTTATAGCAAGTTCATTATATAAGAACTGCTTACCATCTTCATTTTTAGCATCCCAATATAAATAACACTGTAAGAATAAAGTTAATTGTGCCTAAGATGTAAAATTTGGCATAAAGTAATGGTGAATACGAAAGAAATATAATCTGTTAAGGGCTGGAGAATTGAGAGCAATGAAGGGATGATAATTTCGTTGAGGAATGTGTTGAATTTCGGTTTCCAGATTCAGAAGTGGCATATAATTATTAAAATATCAGACGTACTTCAATATATCTCCTATATTTTATTTTGCAATTCAGGTGATTTGTGTAAATTAAGTATCTAATATTAATATTTATTTATTTATTTGTTTGTTGTTGTCAATGCTTAAAAACAAACAAATAAATAATCACAGTTTTCATTCACAAAAATTATTTTGAAAATACGCCTCAAATGCCCTGCAAAATGTAGTATACTGAGGGTACTAAATGGCTTTTGGAAAAACGAATGTTTCAAATCAGTATCATGCGATATAATAATTTGTACATAAATATATTTATTGCCAGTGACCATAATTATATATATAGGCAAACATACACTGAATAAAGAAAATTAGTATAGAGACAGGTACAGAAACATACTTGATTACAGACACAAAGAAACCTGTTTTTAAATATATTAAAACATTTATAGGTATACGACTCAGAGGGCTAGGGGGCAACTGCAGGGCACGTCCAAAGGATTGCAGGTGCCTAGGCAAACTCAGCTGTAATGCATCTTCTGACTGAAAAAATTTCCTTTGTCAATTGTTTTTTGTAGTTTAATCACCATAACAGAAATGGCCGATAACCAGATTCTCGAAACTTTAAATCTGGTCAAGGAAAATTCATATTTTAGTTTTATAATTTCATCATCTTATTTATTATTTTTCCATTTTGTTTGGAAAATGCCTTCAACATACGAGTAGGTGCCATAGACGTCTACTAGAGCTACCGATGCTTTCATACTGTCATCCCAAACTGGACAAAAATCTGTAATTTTATGGACATAAATATTCCGTCTGTCTATTGCCATGGTTTGTTCATATTTATTTATTGGTCCGAAAATGGCAAGAGTTCCGAACGTTCCAGCATTTCTAACACATACACATATTTATATACAACTCAATTCCAATCTATAAAGCTTGTTCCAGATAATCAACTGGCGAATGGCACACTTTTCCTTTCCTCCCAATGTGGCGCCATTAAAATAAACTTTTCTTAACACTTACAATAGAAATACAAGAGTCTGCGTTAGGGTCAGTTTATTGGGTTGCGGTTATGGTTAGGGTTTGGAGTTAAGGTTAGTTAGGGTCAGTGTATAAGGTTAAAAAAAAAAAAATAATATAGTCTGATCACTTCGATATCGTATGTTTCTTCTACTTGTCATATACAACGAAGTGCTTTTCCAATTAATGTCATCTGCGTTCGGCCATGATGAATGTTCTACGTAAAAAGTCCTCCAGGTCTTTTACCGCTTACATCATCTTCATCACCATCATCATCATAATAATACTACTTAATAAATAAATAAATAAATAAATAAAAATGTTAGAGACGTAAGAATTTCCTATTTTTATAACACATTCTCGCATTATGAAAACGTAATTTGTTTTACATTTAATTTATTTAGCTATTTTGTTTGTTTAATTATTCATTCATCTATTTCACTGTTCATTTATTTATATATATTTTTATTATTAATGGGTTGATTTTTTATTTTATTTTAATTTATTTTTTATGGTAATACCAAAATTCATTATCAGATTTGATCTAAAAATATGTTTCGGAGAAATCAAAATTTGTCGTCTACTTACGTATTTTTTTTTTTTTTTTTGTTGTTTTTTTTTTGTTCCTTTTAAGTTTAAAAAAAAATTATTTAATTATTTATTTATTTATTTATAAACTTTTTCGACTTGTAGTTATTTTATATATACAGTGGTACCGTGACTTACGAATTTAATTCGTTTCGTGACCGAGCTCATATATAAAATCAGTTTTCCCAACTGAAATTAATTGAAATATCATTAATCCGTTCCATGTTTTTCTATGATTTGATGCTTTAATTCAATGGACATCATCCCCTTCTTCTCAGCACTGTCCTTTTGCACTCACTTTCTTACGAACCATGGTCAATAAAAAGAAATTTGGCAAAATACTGCACAAAACGCGAACACATCTGAGATGGTTCCGCGGCGAGGTTACCACGTGAAGTAAACAAGTGAGACGCGGGATGCTGGCCGGATGTTGTGTTGTTCGTTACGCCAACTAGCGGCGGCGTATCCGAATCTCGCTCATAACTCGGATTTTGGCTTGCAACTCGAAGCAAAAATCGACCAAGCGACTGCTCGTAAGTTGGGCACTCATAAGTCGATGTACCACTGTAATTATATATTGAATCTTTCGTCGTTTTACCAGTGAGTTAACATATTAAGAGGGTTTATTCTAAATATACAGTGGCTTTGTAAATTTTAAAATTCTCATATGATGTCTGTCTGTTTGTTTGTTTGTTTGTTTGTTATTGTTGTAAAAATAAAAAAAAAAAAATAATAATTATAATAATAAAAATAATAAAACAGCCGTATTAATTCAGTAAAAGCAGCCTTGTGATGTCAGCAATGAAATGTTACAATTATTTCGTTCAGATACGCTGCTGTTATTCACAATCTACATTTAAGAAATTATAAAAATGCTTTAAAAATAAAATAAAATAATGACTACAATAATAAAGATAAATAAATAAAAAAGAAATACCACGGAGTATTTTACAGTAATTTTTAAGCCTGATGTTTTATTCACATTTCTGAAAACGCGCTATGTAACTACTACGTTATAATAGATGAAATGTTTCTCTTTTACGTCTTTTTGCCGACTGCTCCCGATTGGAACCGAATGTAATGTCCAAATAAGAATTAAAAATAAATTAATTATGTGACGTCATATCTATGACAACCATTTCTTGCTTTAAATTTCTTTAAAAAATCTCTTTTCTCTCGAAAGAGGAAAATGAAAGAATATTATGGAATCAATTAAGATTTTCCGTGTAATTTATGTATTTACTTATGCATTTTATAACACGTCAAAATTCAGTATAATTATGTGTAATACATTTACAGGTAACCTTGCAGTTTAGGTTCTACAGAGGTTTCACTAAATATAATAATAATGATTTATAACTCTGTTGCTGCGAAACACTGCATGTCTATGGTCAAACCAGTCAATGTCGACAAGGCGTACATTTAAACTGCATGATTACCGATTTCTATTCATATGTCAGCTATTAATAACGTTTGTTATATACTGCGTTCTCTGATCATTCTCCCTTTTAAATATTAAAATTAGGAATTTATGTGATTGTTTTAAGAACAATTTACCATTACTAGTACCAGTACCACCATGAGACTATTTTAAAAAGATTTCTTAACTTTAATCAGAGCACTGACATTCATAATTAGTTCCATCAGTTTCAGTATTAGCCTATGGCTCTCGGATTTAAACTGCGAACGGGTGAAGGGAGATAACTTTGTCCATCCCACAACAACAACAAACAAATATACAGACAGACAGACAGACTGTAAACCTCCACAGAATTTAAACATTAACAATGGCTGGTAAAACGACGAAAGATTCAATATATAAATATATATAAAAATACTGAAAGTAGAAAAATATTTGGAACTTTCAAAAAAATAAAAAATAAATAAAAAATAAAAAAATAAATAAAAAAAGTCTTACCTAAGTAAACTATATGTTTTGATTTTGGTTTAGTCATAATATAACATTAATAATAAAAAAATAAATAAATAAATAAATCAACAGATTAAATAAATAAATAAATAAATAAATAAATACTGCTAAATAAATTAAATGTAAAACAAAATACCTTTTCATATTGGTTTCGTAATGGGAGAACATGTTTTTAAAATAGTAAATTCTTACGTCTCTAAAATGGTATTTATTTATTTATGAAAGATGATGTAAGCTAGGTGTCCAAGATTTAGAGGGGCATTTAACGTAGAACATTTGTCATGCCTGAATGCAATGGTTGAAAAATAGAATGTTTAAAATTAACTCTTTTTATATTTTAGCTCATGATAAAACGACGAAGGATTCAGTAGAGGTAAATGTATGAAATCAAATAAGTTAATACTTGTAAATAAAAATAAATAAGAAAGAAATTACCTTTTCATATCAAGTTTTTGATAATGGAGAATATGTTTTAAAAATAGGAAATTCTTACGTCTCCAACATGGACACTAATTTATTTATTTATTTTATTTATTAAGTATGGTGATGATGATATAAACTAGGTGCCAACGAGTATTGTGGACATTTTGGAGGACGTTTTGCGTAGAACATTCGTCATTGCCGGAACGCAGACGACATTAATTCAAAAGTAAATTGTTTAAAAGCACTTCGTTGCATAACAAGTAAAAGAAACATACGATATCGAAGCGATAAGACTAAATTATTTGTTTCGACAGAAATAAAGAATATTATTATTTTATTTTTTTGTTTGTTTTTAACCCTAACCCTACCGCTAATCCTAACTCTGAGCCTAACCCTAACCGTAAATAAGCCTAATCCTAACTAACCCAAACCCTGACCATACCCGCAACCCTAAAATGATTCTAACGCTAACCCTAAAGCTAGAACTGAGCCTTGTATTTCTATTGACAGAGGTAAGTGTTTAGAAAGTTTTTTTATTTTTTTATTTATATATATATATAGACACACATACACTCACAAATACATTAACAAAGAAGGTCTTTTTTCATGTTAGAAATGCTAGAACGTTGCCATTTTCGGACCAATAAATAAATAAATAAATATGAACAAGCCAGGGCAGTAGACAGACTGAATATTTATGTCTACAAAATTACAGATTTTTGTACTACGTTTTGTTTGTCCAGGCCGTCTGAAAGTATCGACAACTCTGATAAAAGTCCCTGGCACCATGTGCTAGTGGGCGCCTTCTCGTGAGTTTGGTATTTTCCAAACAAAAAGGAAAAACAATAAATAAGATGATGAAATATAAAACTAAAATGTGAAAATTCCTTGACGAGTTAAATTTTCGAGAATCTGGTTATCAGTTATTTCTGTTACGGTGATCAAACTACAAAAAACAATTGACAAAGGAAATTTTTTCAGTCAGAAGATGCGTTACAGCTGAGTTTGCCTAGGCGCCAGCAATCCTTTGGACGTGCCCTGCAGTTGCCCCCTAGCCCTCTGAGTCGTATACCTATAAATGTTTTAATATATTTAAAAATGGGTTTCTCTGTGTCTGTATCAGGTATATTTCTGTACCCGTCTGTATACATGAGTGTTTTTCTTTAATCAGTGTATGTATATATTAGGGTCACTGGCAATGAATATATTTATATACAAATTATTATATTGTATGATAGTGATTTGAAATCTTCTGTTTGTCCAAAAGCCATATAGTATCCTCAGGATATACGTTTTATAGAGCATCTGAGGTGTATTTTGAAAGTAATTTTTGTGACTTTAAATACAGCGCTTATTTATTTGTTTGTTTTTAGGATGCAGCAGTTCAGTCAAAATGATTATTCGTACCTGTTTGAATTAATGTAATTCCTAACCTTGTTCAGCAACATGATGAGAAGCCAGACATTAATTATTGATTATTAATCATCACAAATTGATATTTGTAATCTGGACAAATCTTTAGAAATCGTGCTAATATTTGATGGTCTAATTAATAAACTATTAAATGCACTGAATAGTACATTTCTTTTTATTTTTTTATTTTTATTATTTTTTTATTATTATTATTATTATTTTTTTTTTTTTTAAATGCAGAATAAAGTTAAATCTAGGTTAATATTACTATTATTTGAACTAATGACTGGAGATTTAAGTGATAAGAACAGTATCTTGATATGGGTCACAAAATGTGTAGTGAAACCTACATAACTGTAAAGAGAATATATATATATATGATACAAACACTACATAATTTGCAGGAAAAATTTTAAAAGAACTTTTGCAACAAATGTTTGTCCCTTGTTCTTGCAGAGATCAATTTAAAAAAATAATGATAATAAATTACAAATTATCTTACTTTTTTATTTGTATTTTTTTTATTTATTTATTTTTTTTAAATGTTTGAGTCTTTCTAGCACAGTTTGTGGAAATGCAAGATACACTGTCTTGTGGCACGTTTAATTTCACTGAAAGTAAATTCTTGGACATGAAAATTATTGACTGCATCATGATGCTGAACACCTATTTTGTCCAGTATTTCACTTTCTCTTAACCAACAGTGTTTTTCTTTCCACATTCAGTTTTTCTGGCTGCTGATCTCTGATGGACAATTATGTGAATGGTAATCAAAGGAACCTTGTGATTTTTATAATAAAAATAATTTCAGCTGTTTTTTGCCTTTAATAAGATCCATCATGTCAAAAATAATCAAATTATTTCTTTAAATATTAAATAATATATATATATATATATATATATATATATATATATATATATATATATATATATATATATATATATATATCATTCTAAGATGTACTAGGTGCAACAATCTGATTTCTTTCATTTTTTTTTCCTCGTTAAAAAAAAGAAGAAGAAAAGCACATTTTGAAGATTTTATTATTTATAAAATAACTAACAAAAATTAATTATAAAAATTTATTCTAGTTACTGAAATCAACGTAATAAATTTTCAAACAAAATTTGACAAAAATGGAATAATAAACTATTAATAAGAAGAAGAAGAAGAAGAAAATAAATCTATGATGTTCCACTTTTTATTTTTGTTTTATTTATTTATTTATTTTATTCGTGGTAGATACGATTATTGGTTGTTACATTAATGCTGGAACTGAAAAGGAAAAACAATAGCAAATACTTGGTTATAGAGTTATCTCTAATGACAGCTTGTTCCGTTAATCAACCAATAACTATGACGTAACGGTTATAAACGTTCTTATGCTGCACTTCAGCGTTACACGGGCATTAGAAATTAAACCGGAAACGGAACAAAACAAGATCTCAACAATTCACGTTAAACACGAGAACCGTTTTTCACTACCGTAAAGCAGTCCGGTTTCGCTGTCAACAAAATGGCTGTACAAGAAAAAATAACGGTTAAAACAGGTACAGCAGACTTTACTTTGAAAGGTCGAGTGTGCGAACTTTCAGCTTTTTCATTTGTTCCCACAGAACGTCATGATCCACCAGAAAGGACTGTGTTTAACTCTGTAGGAAAGGTGAGTTAAGTGAAAAAAACCGAGAAAAACGGGAGGGGCTTTTGTTTACCTTGGATACTGATTTTAATTAGTATGCTTAGGCGTTTATGAAATTTATATTTAAAAATATTAATAAAGTTTCTAAAAACTATTTAAAGGTTATAAAGAAATTTCTTTTGCGCTTTAAAATTGGTATTTTTAATGCTCTTTTTGGAAGGTAGAAAATTTGTTTTGTTTACAATTAAACAAATTGTATCCTAGAGCTCCACAATCCAGAAGGGCCTTAAAATAATAATAATAATAATAATAATAATAATAATAATAATAATAATAATAGTAAACTTTAAAGAAAAATTAGTGTAACAAAATTAGATATAAGTAATTTACAAATGCACGTTCTATTTGTTTGTTGGCTTTTCTCTTTCAGTCTTTTATATATATATATATATATATATATTATTATTATTACGTTTTCTAATAGCACACAAATTCCAGATTAATTATAATTTAAATAATATGAACTATATAATAATAATAAAAATATTAAATTTATGCATAGTAAATTAATTTCCTAAATTACAACTTAGAATTCATTTTTTTATTATTATTATTATTTTATTCAGTGTGATTCTTGTGTTTGGTTTACATTATGACACTTGTTATTTTAAATCTTAACAGTTGAAACTGATCCATGACCTGATGTCAGATTTCCATTTTAGTTATTATGACTTAGCTGAAATCACTCCATATAAAGCCTTTTTATAATACTGACATTGGTATTAAATTGATTATAATTACTACATGCACCAGACTCAAAACCCAGAAATGTTCCAGGGTTTGACCAGGTTTTCTGAGTTACAGACTTCTTTTTACTCACCATCTGAGAAGGTGCTTATAAACAGATGTAATAAAGAAAAGAAATGTGTTGCCTGTATTCTTGTAATTTACTTTTTCAAGACTGATTGTGTGATACAAAGTTTTTTGAAGTGACTGATATCAGTATGAAATCACATGCTGTTTTGCAGTACAAACTGAGAGGAAAGGGATAGGCAGGGCTAACAATTTGTGTCCCCCCACCAATATTCTTTTAAATTGTCAACTTTAATTTTTATATGAGGTTGTTTTGGTCAAAACTGAACTAACAATGGAAATGGACTGTCTATAAACAATTACAAAAATGAACTATTACTGGTATATTTTTCTTTGATTATGTTTTTCTTAAAACAAATAATTTTATTAAACTATGGCCCTTAAAGGTCAGTGATGCATCCCTCTGAGATCTAAATGGCTGCCTGATTGGCTGAATGATAGCATTAGCCCCTGGGGTAGGGATATTTCTTATGTAACATTATGGTATATTTTGATATGGATGTCTTAATGTTTTAAAATTATGAAAGGAATAAAAAATAAAATAACTTTATTTTTATTTTGAATTGCATAATAATGCTTTAACGGCTTTTCACTGTGATAGTGTGAGTATATGTCTCATGATTACATGTTCAGTGAATGGGCAATTGGCAGTGTACAAATACCTATATATACAGTTATACCAGATAATAAATACTGTACCACCTTAAAAATATTTGGTGTCATGCCTAGTTGATTTAAAAATACACTTGGCCAAATTCTTAGCTAACTTTTAAATAAAACTTAACCATTGGTTAATAATATTAATAATAAAATAAAATATTAAAAATAACAAAGTTTTGTGATGGCTTTCCACATATTTCTTACATTTAAAATCCCTGGTAATCATTAAAATCAAATAACAATTAATTTAAATGCCACAAAGCTATATATATATATATGTTTTTGTGTGTATGTGTGCACTATAAACAAATACACAATAAAGTATTAAGACACATTGTTTCAATTAATTATGCAAATTAACTTGAATTAATTGTAAGCAGTAATAATTTTAAAATAAACATCATTCTTTTAAGTTGTTGTTAATAGATTTATTTGATTTCTTTGAACTTTGCTGTTTATTTTTTTTTTCAATTTATTTATTTATTTTTTATTTTTTTTTATTTTATTATTATCTTTTTTAAATATTTATTATTATTATTATTTTTTTATACCTTTTCATTCTTATATAGCAGGTAATTTTAACATCTATTTATTCACATACTTTTTAACTTTTAATTTTCAGGTTCGTTACTCTAAATCAATATATGACAGACTTTTTCCACCAAAAGAAGGCTACAACAATAAATTACACAGATGTGATAGAGAACATGCCAAACTGATGGGGTTGTCTGTAAATGATGAGGTGAGTATCACACTGCATGTAATCTGGTCTTTTTAAAGCAGCAGCTATAACCCTGTTGTATTTGCCCATTTCAGTTATTGCTTCTACCACAAATGTTGATTATATATTGATAAGTATGTTTGATATATATATATATATATATATATATATAATTTTTACTGATAAGGAGACAAGCATAGTGTCAGTAGGTGGCATTGTCTCGTATCATAATTATACAAATATAATTTATTGATAAATTAATAAATATTTAATATGATCTAAATCCAATGTGACACTGTTTGTTCAAATTACACATTTTTACTAAATTTATTTTACTCCCTTCAGTCTGATTAGATGGGATAACAATTTTTTTAACTTATGAAATTAAAAAGTTTCTTTTCCATTCCAGGAAAAACAGAAGAAGGTCCCAACTTTGTCTTCTTCCATATATGGTCACCGTTTGGATAAAAACCTTGAAAAACAAGATAGATCACATGTACGAATTGCATTAGTGCAATCTGAGTTTTACAGAAGAAATGGAATTTCAGTTCCTGAAACTTAAATATGCACATTTTCTTGATTTTTATATGACAGGATTTTTGTAGTCTTTAACGGCAATAGAAATAATTTTAGAAAGTTTATAATGTTTGTATGTATGACACCACATTTTTTGTTTTGTTTTGTTAAAGTGGTGTGGAATATGTTGCCTTTTGTTATTTAACAAAAACATATATGTATAGTATAATTGTTATCACAGGTGTATTATTTAAAATGGTCTGCATTTTAATTACATATATACTGCTTAAAACTGTCCTTTATTTACATACAGTTTATAAAATTATTCATAGTCTGCTGTTTTTAAATATGTTTTTCTTTTTTAATATGATAACTACGTGAATTTTGGTACCAATAAAGTATTTTAAGCATGTGTTGAATTTCTCTTCATAATGTGAATATATGAGAGGCTGACTAACTTGTAAAACTCTGGAGCATTTAGGTTAGAAATTCGAAACTTTTTAAGAACTTGTGTAATAATCACCAACAAGATAAATCCAAGAAAGATGGTTGAAATGAAAACAATTTCTTTTTTTCCTGTACTTTATTTATAAATATTACTTTAATTTTTCAAAAAATCAATCATGTAGTATTTAAATTGGTATATAGACAATACATTTTTTGAGACATACACACACACACACACACATGCACAGATACATAAATAGTTAATAAATTACTTTTTTTAAAGTATCTTCTAAGATTTTGTATATGTAATAGTTCAGTATTGTAAACCTCAGCTAGTTTCCATTTACTTATCAAACAGGGACATTTATCAATGTGAGTACATAAGAAAAATGTCCTGATTAGGATAAGAAAAGGATTGTTATTAAGGCGTTACAAAAAGAATTAACTATATTACACAAAATAAATAATATTTAAACTAGCCACACACAAGAAAACGATTCATTTAAAAGATGATGCTTTTGTCCTACAATGACATTTTAAAATACCTCAGACAGGCAACTTGTAAAGTTCATTTATATGGGAGGAAAAGTTTATACTCTGGTTAGTTTAGACCCACAGTTTTGACTCTATTTTTAGTCTAACAGCATTTTGTTGAAGGAAAATATTATTTTGTGCCTCTTAAACTGCTTGCTTTTTTGGAACTTTTCATCTGTTCCATGATACCAGTCCAAGAAACCCAGTGTTCCATAGTTCACATTATATCTGAAAGAAATAACACTATTTATTTATAACTATTAGTTTTTCAAAATCCATCATGTGATTCTTGAAGTAGAAACTAAATTTTTTAACACCTATACATTATGTGCGTGTGTGTGTGTGTGTTTCTTTCATATATGTATATATGTATACATATACATATACATGTACATGTACATGTACATGTACATACACATACACATACACATACACATACACATACACATACACACAGGTATTAAATTATTTTTTTCAAATATCTTCTACGATTTTGTATATGTAATAGTTAGTAGTAACAAGAAGAAAACTAAAAATAATTATTAATAATTATTATAATAATTACCAGATACATTTACTTACTTCAAATGATGAAAATCATGAAACTCTGGGGAAATTAATACTGGCAAATGGTATCCAGAATGGTGAATTAAGGTTGTGAGCATTGCAGTAAAGTACCATATCCATGTAGTCACTAAATTTGACCCACATAATAGTGGTGAAACCACCAAAGGTAAAACATTGGAAAATACGTATTCAATGGGATGAGCATACACTGAAATCAAACTAATTGGTGCAGTCCATTCGTGATGTTTTTTGTGAATCCATTTATACAGCAATGGATGGTGTAACAATCTGAAGAATTTTCAAAATTACGTATCTTTATTTATTTATAATAAACCATTAATCTTGTTACAAATTTTCTTCTTCATATTGCCTTAACAGTTATGAATTTACAAGTTTAATAAATTACATGTTTAATAACCTGATTTCAACTGACTTTCATAATTCATTATGTTTTATCTGAACAATTGCTGCTGATATTCATAATATTCCTTACTTGTTAGGTGAAATCTTTTGGATTTAATAGAACAAGAAAAACTTGTGAACATTTTAAATTTTTTTAAAAACTAAATAATAAATAAAGATTATAATGCTAGTTTACCTGTGTGAATAGTAAAATCCCACTTCATGGATCACAGCACCAATTATAAGATCTCGGAGAAATGAAACAGGATTTGGTACAGAAAATGACAGATCACAACCACGCCATTTCTGTAGGCAGAAAACACCAACAGCAATTGGTCCAGAAATGAATATGAAGTTAAATAATGCTGTTGCAATGGGTTTACTCAACCTGTTCAATCGGACCTGCAATGATTGTATACATGTATATCATAAAGTATCATAAATGTGTTCTTTTAAAACTTTGCTGTTTAATACAGCCTCCTGACAGTTGATAAGGCAAGTGTGTGCATCTCTTTCAATTAGATTTTGACTGTTGATCATACATGTATGTCTATCTCTCACAGTTATATTTGACTGTTGATCATACAGGTACGTCTATGTCTATCTCTCCCAATTAGGTTTTGAATGTTGATCATACAGATATGATTTGACTGTTGATAATACAGGTGTGTCTATCTCTTACAGTTATGTTTTGTCTGTCGATCATACAGTTATGTCTTGATAATGCAAGTGTGTGCATCTGTTGCAGTTAGGTTTTGACTGTTGATCGTACAAGTATGTCTATGTCTTACAGTTAGGTTTTGACTGTTGATCATACAGGTATATCTATCTTTTACAGTTATGTTTGGTCTGTTGATCATACAGGTATGTCTATCTCTTACAGTTATGTTTGGTATGTTGACCATACAGGTATGTCTATCTCTAACAGTTATGTTTTGTCTGTTGATCATATAGGTATGTCTATCTCTTACAGTTATGTTTTGTCTGTTGATCATACAGGTATGTATGTCTCTTCAGTTATGTTTTGTCTATTGATCATACAGGTATGTCTATCTCTTACAGTTATGTTTTGTCTGTTGATCATACAGGTATGTCTATCTCTTACAGTTATGTTTTGTCTGTTGATCATACAGGTATGTCTATCTCTTACAGTTATGTTTTGTCTATTGATCATACAGGTATGTCTAATTCTTACAGTTATGTTTTGTCTGTTGATCATACAGGTATGTCTATCTCTTACAGTTATGTTTTGTCTGTTGATCATACAGGTATGTCTATCTCTTACAGTTATGTTTTGTCTGTTGATAATACAGGTATGTCTATCTCTTACAGTTATGTTTTGTCTGTTGATCATACAGGTATGTCTATCTCTTACAGTTATGTTTTGTCTGTTGATCATACACGTATGTCTATCTTTTACAGTTATGTTTTGTCTGTTGATCATACAGGTATGTCTAATTCTTACAGTTATGTTTTGTCTGTTGATCATACAGGTATGTCTATCTCTTACAGTTATGTTTTCTGTTGATCATACAGGTATGTCTATCTCTTACAGTTATGTTTTGTCTGTTGATCATACAGGTATGTCTATCTCTTACAGTTATGTTTTGTCTGTTGATCATACAGGTATGTCTAATTCTTACAGTTATGTTTTGTCTGTTGATCATACAGGTATGTCTATCTCTTACAGTTATGTTTTGTCTGTTGATCATACAGGTATGTCTATCTCTTACAGTTATGTTTTGTCTGTTGATCATACAGGTATGTCTATCTCTTACAGTTATGTTTTGTCTGTTGATCATACAGGTATGTCTATCTCTTACAGTTATGTTTTGTCTGTTGATCATACACGTATGTCTATCTTTTACAGTTATGTTTTGTCTGTTGATCATACAGGTATGTCTAATTCTTACAGTTATGTTTTGTCTGTTGATCATACAGGTATGTCTATCTCTTACAGTTATGTTTTCTGTTGATCATACAGGTATGTCTATCTCTTACAGTTATGTTTTGTCTGTTGATCATACAGGTATGTCTATCTCTTACAGTTATGTTTTGTCTGTTGATCATACAGGTATGTCTAATTCTTACAGTTATGTTTTGTCTGTTGATCATACAGGTATGTCTATCTCTTTACAGTTATGTTTTCTGTTGATCATACAGGTATGTCTATCTCTTACAGTTATGTTTTGTCTGTTGATCATACAGGTATGTCTATCTCTTACAGTTATGTTTTGTCTGTTGATCATACAGGTATGTCTATCTCTTACTGTTATGTTTTGTCTGTTGATCATACAGGTATGTCTATCTCTTACAGTTATGTTTTGTCTGTTGATCATACAGGTATGTCTATCTCTTACAGTTATGTTTTGTCTGTTGATCATACACGTATGTCTATCTCTTACAGTTATGTTTTGTCTGTTGATCATACACGTATGTCTATCTCTTACAGTTATGTTTTGTCTGTTGATCATACAGGTATGTCTATCTCTTACAGTTATGTTTTCTCTGTTGATCATACAGGTATGTCTATCTCTTATTATGTTTTGTCTGTTGATCATTATGTCTATCTCTTAGTTATGTTTTGTCTGTTGATCATACAGGTATGTCTATCTCTTACAGTTATGTTTTGTCTGTTGATCATACAGGTATGTCTATCTCTTACAGTTATGTTTTGTCTGTTGATCATACAGGTATGTCTATCTCTTACAGTTATGTTTTGTCTGTTGATCATACACGTATGTCTATCTCTTACAGTTATGTTTTGTCTGTTGATCATACACGTATGTCTATCTCTTACAGTTATGTTTTGTCTGTTGATCATACACGTATGTCTAATTCTTACAGTTATGTTTTGTCTGTTGATCATACAGGTATGTCTATCTCTTACAGTTATGTTTTCTGTTGATCATACAGGTATGTCTATCTCTTACAGTTATGTTTTGTCTGTTGATCATACAGGTATGTCTATCTCTTACAGTTATGTTTTCTGTTGATCATACAGGTATGTCTATCTCTTACTGTTATGTTTTGTCTGTTGATCATACAGGTATGTCTATCTCTTACAGTTATGTTTTGTCTGTTGATCATACACGTATGTCTATCTCTTACAGTTATGTTTTGTCTGTTGATCATACAGGTATGTCTATCTCTTACAGTTATGTTTTGACTGTTGAGCATTATAGGTATATTTTGACTTGATAATGCAAGTGTGTGCATCTGTTACAGTTAGGTTTTGACTGTTCATCGTACAAGTATGTCTATGTCTTACGGTATGCATCTCTTATAGTTAGTTTTGACTGTTACAGTTTAAAAAAAATATGTTCATATAAACACTGATGCAGGTTTTAAATTATACATTTAAATTTTTGTTAACTGTAATTGGATATTAATGAAATAAGGAAAAACAATAAACTCACCGGCTGGTTGACTCCTGGCTGTGTTTTATACTTTGTAACCCACTGTGGTCGGCCAGTTATATCAACAAAGAGGAAAAATGTCCCTAGTGTCCAAAATGTTACAAACAAAAGCAGTAAGGAACCTTTAATTAAAAAAAAAAAAATTGATTCAAAAGATTAATATTCAAGTTTAGAATTCTTCATTGTAATTAATATTATAAACTGAATTAATGAGATTCCTTCCATTTTCTTAATGACCTGATAGGAAAAAGAATGGACTATTTACCTTACTGAGATATTCAAAATATAAACTATGCTAAAGTTAATCATCCAGCAGTTACTTGCTGAACTGTGTGAGCAGGATTACTTTAAAGAATTGTAGTTACACACAAAATACAAATATCTGACAATCATCTTACCTATTATTGAAATTGATGCAAAACTGTCACCAAACATCAATGTTAATTCTTTATAAACCATCATTTATCAAACTCCTTTCACCTGATACAGTCAGTCTACCAGTGAAATAAGGTTGTTAAGATGTCAGATACGATATGTGAAAATGAAATCAAAGTCCAAATTTATTTTCTATTCTGCATAAGCAATCCTCTGATAAAGGAATTTATCACAAGTATATTATTATTATCTGCAAAATAACATTAAAATTAGGTACAGTGATAACAGCCACCGTTATAAAATATTATTTGAAATACTGTTGGGGAATACTGTTCAGTAACTACGATAACTATTATTATTATTATTATTATTATTAAAGGTAGCAACAGAGAATCAATTACTTGGTAAATGATGCTACTCCAGCTCACTGGGTGAAAGACAAACACAAGGCTTGACCAACTTTCTGGGGCTACCAGTTATAAATTCATTTATTAAAACTATTTATAACAAAATATATTATTAGGAATGACATGCAGTTATGAAAACTACATTTACTACACAATGTATTAATGAATATTATACAACTATGAAAACTATGTTTATCGCACAATAAAGACTAATAATGTAATATGTATTTATGAAAACATTTGATACAAGTTTAATGATGTTGGTTACAGCTCATTTTTTCTGTGCATTACAGCGTGGGATCTGCAATAACAGTGAAAACATCATTCCTTTCACACCATTATTCCATTTTTTTATTTTTCTTAACTAAACTGCAGAACTTTTGATATGAGGTTTCTACATGCAGAGCAGCGCTTCTCAACCTTTTACTCTTGTGAAACCTTTGAAATAGTTTTCATGTCTCAGGGTACCCTGCATAAAAATCATTATGTTATTATTCATATCTTTCTCTTTTATATTTTTATTACAGCTTATGTAGTAAATATAATTTTTTTAAAATTCAACTATTTAGTTTGTTGGCAATACCAAAAAAAGAAAAGAAAAAAGGTAAATAAATAAACAAATAAATAAATAAATAAATAATAAATAATAATAATAATAATAATAATAATAATAATAATAATAATAATAATAATAATTTTAATAATAATAATAATAATAATAATAAATAAATAAAAATGTCAACACACACACACACACACGTAAATAACCAATATGATGACTATCACATTACCGAGGTCTGTCCATGGATGTGTATATAAAAAAGAAGAAAAAGACGAAAGAAAGTCCGACGATGTGAAATGAATGACGTTTTCGCGGTTATCGTGGATCCCACATCGTAATGTGTAAGAGAAATGAGCTGTAATCAATGGCGTTAATTGTTCCTCTGGACAGTCGATAGCGCCGGACCCCGCCCCCCATTTAAATTACTGCGTACGAGTCTGTGTTATAGTTGTAATAAATAAAATAAATTTCATCCCCTAAATTAGTAAATACTATACACTCAAAACATGGAGAATTCATACTCTGAATTTACTTTCATTTGTTATTAAGCATCAATAAGATAAATGCTTCTTGCTAATTTTAGAGCGAAAAAAAAATTATGAGAGGAACTCCAAGATTGTATGTTTTTATTACTGAAAATCACTGCAGCTCTGTTTCATTCCCTTACAATGGTTCTTTAGCGAATGCTTTCAGAACACACTATCCTTTTTCAACGTCCGGTCGGGATATTGACTAAAAAAAAATAAAAATAAAAAATGCTCAGATTACACGAGGTTACATTCCAATACATTTATGTTATAACACTTAATACATTAATATTATTTCGTTTTGATTTTGACATGACAACAGAGCAAATTACTGCAAATCTGTAAATAATACGTATGCAAAGCATAAGAATTATATACATCAATCGGAGGTAAAATATTTATAATTGTGTAAATAATGTAATAAGAGAACGTCGTTATGAAAGTAGTAGAAATCTTTCGTCGTCCTAGAAATAAAACGTACTTTTTGATTGGTCAATCTGTGATTGACGGTTGAAAAATAGGTTAGCCACACCTCATTTTTGTAAGAAGATGGCGCCTCCTTCTTCGTGAGGTAGATAGTCACGATGATTATTAGAATATAGTAATTTACGCCGAAAAGAGTCCTTAACCGCATCTACCTCGTAAGTTGAAATGTATGAAATACGTTTCCAGTTTGATCTCTTTGGGAACTGTGATTATGTATCGCAGTATAAATATCAAACGTCGACTGAAATCTTCCCAGCCACCGGAATGATGTGATTTTTACAATGACCGGTGTTTTGGACGAAAACGGGTCATTTCTACCTCATGAATGAAAGTGTTAACCTATGGCTGCCGCCGCATTTTCCGACTCGTTCGGTGAGCAGCTGTCATGTCCACTGTGTCTTAACAGATATATAGATCCAAGAGTTCTTCCCTGCCTGCATACATTTTGTTTGAAATGTTTAGAAGAAGAACTGAGAGATAGTTCTGGTGAGCCACTCCCCCACGGACCAGGCCCTTGCGGAAAGTTGACTTTACGTTGTCCGACTTGCCACCAAAAATTTCCATTAAATTCCGGAGGTGTGGAAAGCCTGCCATCTAATTTCTTTATTAATAATATAATAGATGTAATGGTTTCACCAGATGATGATTTTGAAAATGGCAAAATTGAGAGGAGAAATGGTGTTGGACAGAACAGTAGTGGTGTAACTCACTGGTGCAGCTCTTGTGATGAAGGTAGCAATGCATCATCATTGTGTAAAACATGCAATGATTTTCTCTGTGACAATTGTGTTAAGGCACATCAGCGTGTTCGACTGACGAAAGATCATCATATAGAGCGTCTGAACATTTTGCAGTTTTCTCCACCATTTCATGCAGTCCAGTCACCAAATATTTATGCTGATCGATCTCAGAGTTTTTGTGAAAGACATGCAAATGAAATTCTGCGTTTATTTTGTGACACTTGTTCTCAGGCTATTTGCAGGGAATGTACAATGTCAGAACACATAGGACATAATTTCATTTACCTTCAAGATGCTATTGAAAATTCCAAACATGTTACACTAAAATTACTTGCTGATGCAAAAACTGGCATTAAAACTTTGGAAGAGAGCATCAGCCTAACTCAGGGAATGGCAGAAAGGGTAGAAATACGTTCACAAGCAGTGATGTCTGAAGTGCGAAACGTAACACGGAGATACATGGCATCATTAGAAGAACGCGAGCGTGACTTGCTGCGACGTGTGGAAAAGATTCGTCAAGTTAAGGGGAAGTCTCTACACATTCAGGTCGATGAACTGAAACAAGGACTTTTAAAGCTGAACCAGGCTGTTGAAGAAGTTGAAGTGTTAATAAATACGGGTACTGACATTGATATTTTAAAAACCAGAGATCGCATGGTAGATGAAATTCAGAATTTGAGGCAGCTTCGAGGACATCTTCAACCTCATGAAGATGATGACATTTTATTTACACCACCAGATATGGCTCTTTACAATGCTATTAGCAAGATGGGTTTTATTAGCAGCAGTGCCTATGCACCAAACTGTATTGCTACAGGAGAAGGATTGAAACGTGCACTAAAAGGAAAGCTGACCATGTTCATGGTACATGTAAAAGATCACCATGGTGAACCACGTGTAGTAGGAGGTGACCCACTTGAAATCATAATTCAGAGTCCAGAAGGAGCTCTCTATCGCTCAGAAATCATAGATCGTCAGAATGGGACGTACACAGCAACTTACCGACCACAAACAGAAGGTCAGCATATCATCTCTATAACTGTTCGAGGTAAACACATCCACGACAGTCCATTTATGGTTAATGTTCGCAGTGGCCGAAATTATTCATCTATTGGCCAGTTGATCTTCCAGTTTGGTGGTGAAGGGGATGCTCTTGGAAAACTCTGTCGACCATGGGGAGTATGCTGTGATAAGGAAGGACACATATTTGTAGCAGATCGAAGTAACAATCGAATTCAAGTCTTTAATCCTGATGGGTCTTTTAGACACAAATTTGGATCTCCAGGATCAAGGAATGGTCAGTTTGATCGACCAGCTGGAGTGGCCATTGACCATCAAGGACGAGTAGTTGTTGCTGATAAAGATAATCATCGAGTGCAGCTCTTCAGTTTTGAAGGTACCTTTCTGTTGAAGTTTGGTGAGAAGGGCAACAAGAATGCACAGTTCAATTATCCCTGGGATGTGGCTATTAGTTCTGAAGGAAGAATTCTGGTGTCTGATACTCGCAATCATAGAGTACAGCTGTTTACTTCAGAAGGGCAGTTCATCAACAAATACGGGTTTGAAGGTCCTCTTTGGAAGCATTTTGATTCACCTCGTGGTGTTTGTTTCAATCATGATGGTCACATCGTTGTTACAGATTTCAACAATCATCGGCTGCTTGTCATTCATTCAGATTTTCAGTCAGCAAGGTTTCTGGGAACAGAAGGGAGCGGTAATGGACAGTTTCTCAGACCTCAAGGTGTTGCTGTCGACCAAGAAGGAAACATAATTGTTGCTGATTCTCGCAATCATCGGATACAAGTATTCCAGCCAAATGGAAATTTCTTGTGTAAATTTGGTTCACCTGGTTCAAATCCTGGTCAGATGGATCGTCCATCTGGGATCTGTGTGTCACCAGATGGTTTGATTATTGTTGTTGATTTTGGAAACAATCGTGTCCAAGTATTTTAAGAATGTTATGTGAAGACAAGTAGCCATTGCGATTGTTTCAGGTCAGCTTTTTATCCATTGTGCTCAGGCAAGCTTACTGCATCTCAGGTTTATTTAAATTCAAAATAATAATAAATTTTAAAAAAATTGTTATTGTGGAGCCAAAGGCTTATCTATTGTGTCAGCTCAGGGATAATTTCTACATAAAAAATTAGAATCTACACCTGTGTTACATGGGTTTTTGTAAAAAAAAAAAAAAAAAAAAAAAAAAAAAAAAAAAAAAAAAAAAAAAATTATTTTTGTCTGTATGTGTCTACATAACTGCAAAATATTTTACTGTCACAGGCATAATGTACATTTTTCTGTTGTAAACTATTTTGTTTTGATTTCATTCCTTGCCTAAACACATCAAATTGCATCATGAATAAATAGATTAAAAATAGGTATAATACATGATGAAAATTAATTTTTAACTGCAAAATGACAAAAATATTTATCTTTCTAAAAGTATTCAAAAGTAAGATACACTACATATAATGCATTATTATAATCATGCAGATATTTCAAATATTTTCACTGTTCATGATGTAGGTTGACAGGTGACTAAAGCCAGGTTCAGAAATCAGAACACAGTAGTAATTTGGATTGAAACAAGATTTCTTTGTGACAAAAAGTAGTTTATTTTTCAGTTTGTCACAGTTCTGTAACAGTAGCTGTTATCTCCCTTCACCTTTGGGAAACTTCTGTCATATTTGGAATATGCATCATTTCGGTTTTACTAGCATACTTCAAAAGTAAAAACTGACTATTTGGCAGTAGTTTAAAATGCATTTTTAATATATGATGTTCAGCTTATTCAATTAAGCTAAAGCTTCTGCAGGGTTATGCTGCATCTATTTACAAGATGGCTATTTTTCTCTTAGCTTAATTAGAGTGTAGAATAATTTTTCCATATATGGTATAAATGTAGTAACTATTATGAAGTTTTCTTTTTTCTTTCTGGCATTTAAAAAGTGTTAATTTTTAAAACTGCAGGTTATTTTATACCTCTTTACTTCTGGCTGATGAATTATTCTCCAAAGTTTCTTTAAAAGCATTTCCATTTAGTTATTTAGAAAAGCCACAAAGACATCCTATAACCTAATTTTGAATGTTATGTTTTAAATGTTAACCAATAAAAAAACTGTACAACTTCTAATATACTAGTACCTGTTACAGACAGAGAGCTATTATTAGGATTATTTTTCAACACTGGTGTTTATAAGTGCGTGTTGTCAAATATATGTTTTGTTTAAACATTTTAATTCATGTTACTGCTTTTAGCATAATCTGTATCTTATTTTATGTATAAGTTGGTAAATTAAATATGAAACCAGAAATCATACAAATATATTTATCACAGATGAATTGTGGGGTTCTGAAAGAAGCCATTGTTATTATTATTGTATTTCTATTATTAATAATAAATCTAGCTCATTTTTATATTTCACGCAGGTCGGGTTTAACATAGTTACCATGTTCCTTCACTGACATATATAAGACACACCAAGGTCTACCTCACTGGACCCAGTTTTTATGTTTTATTGTTACAACAACAGTTATAAACTGTTTTAAATATTTGTTTTTATTATCTGCCAGGCAGAATATCAGGCAGCAGGTGCCTCATGCCTATTTGTAAGTACAAATCCTTATTTAGATAGCCTCATAAGTAAAAGAAAAAATTGCATTAGAAACACGGCTTATATAATTGTGACTCATCAGAATTATTCATTGTTGTGTTTAATTTTGTACTAATATATGTTCATGATTTAGGGAAAAGTTTTTGAAACATGTATTAGTTTACAATGCTTTAATGTACATTCTTGCTTTAGTTATATTCCAGAAAGTAATATAAGTTTGGTATTGTTTCTAGAATCATATTGAAAGTGATTTAGGCTTAAATTTCAAAAAAGTTATGTAGCTTTTTTTTATTATGTTTGTCAAAGGTACATAATATACAAAAATTAACCTAATTTAAATTTTAAATTTGTTTAATGCTTGTGAATGAAAATGTATACTTTTTTTTATTATCAATAATAAAACCTGAAGATCAATAATTATAAAAATAACAAAATTACATGTGGTAATTATTCTTGTTAATCTTGTTTTATTATTTTATTTATTTATTTATTCATTTACCATTACAATTTTTTAATTATTATTATTGCTATTATTTTTAAGCTCTCTTACATGTAGCACAATTATTTCTATAATTACATTAGAAATAGAAAACAAATTGTAGTGAGCAAAGACATTTTCAAATGCATTTGAAAATTCACTTTTATTGCTTCCAGGCAGAAAGATTAATGAAATAGTTTAAAAGAGCAAAACAAAGTCATGTGGTTAAAAACAACAAAAACAACTTACATTTTCTGCTTCAGGGAAAACTTGCAGAAATTGTAAGAATGTTTAAGATTTGCATTTTACTTCATGTGTAAGTATTAGAATTATATTTTTGTTTATAATAATTTTCTGGTTTTTAAATATATTTTTTGAAAGTTGAATGGTTTCTCATACTCTAATGTGATTATTTGTGCTACCTCACAATTATAATGATAATAGTTACAGTATTGAATAAGCTTTCAAACTGATTATTTGTATAGTTCAAGCACTTGTAATCACCTTTTTTTTCATATGCTGACTGCATTTTTAAGTGATAACTGAAGTACTGTGTGCATATCACAAAGTATGCTCATAATATCAATAATAAAGTTGTCTTAACACTTCCAAAAAACTATTGAAAAAGCTTTAAAAAAGCTTTGAAATGTCAAGTTATAAAACTGTCATGATCTATTTTTAAACATATAAAATAGTTTTTCTTTTTGAAATTCTATTCTGACTAATAAGAATAAAAGAATTATTATCCTTAAAAAGCAAGACTAAATATTATTATATTGTTATTAATGTATAAGTAAAAAGAAATAACGTTGATTGTTCTTTGCTTCAGAAACGGAAAACAAACATTGATTAACAGATTTTAAAGTAGTTATATTACTTTATCAGATGTTTCTTTTCTCTTGTTAAATAATTTGTACATTAAACTTGTGTGCGGACAACATGATAGCTGTCCATAAAAGTTTTTGTTTTCTACAGACTTAAAGGAACCTTTTATGTGTGATATAAATATATAATTTTATACACAGACGTTTTTGTGCTTAAAAAAAGTTTGAAGTTATAATAATATGGTGTAAGTCTTTTACTTTCCATGTATCTTTTTGTTTAAAAAAAAAAAAAATGTTATATTACATACACACACATACATACATACATATATCAGTGAGGTACTGATCTGCATGCCACTTCTAACCACTAAAGTAAATTTAAACTAAACATGTAATACAATACTGTTTTACTTTATAATTTATCATAACTTATAAAAATAAACCAGAAATTTTTCACATTATAAAAAAACCAATGACTACATAGTTGTTAGGAATGTGCCTGAAGGAAAATCCATGCAACCCAGTTTGTTTTTAATAAAAGTTTTGCAGCTATTATACTTTTTTTTTTTTTTCTGTTGATAATTAACAAATGCATTATGAATTTAGATTTCTGCAAAAATGTATATTTTATTTTGATTTCTGCAAAAATGTATATTGTATTTAGATTTCTGGTGTTAATTAGTGTACATTTCATGTTTTTGGTTTACATTTTTCTCTCTCTCTTTCTCTCTCTTTCTTCCCCATGGTTTTAAAAGTTGATTATTTATTTCTTAGTTGGCCAAAAGGTTTTTAATGTATAAATTTTATATCATACTTTTATGTTTACATTGTAGAAAAATATGCATTATTGAAATAATCACTAAATAATTTATGCTGATCTTCTAAGCACGAAACATAGATTGTGTAGGCTTTTATTGTAAAATATTTCATGTTTAGACATATAGGTGGTGCATTCTGGTGTTCCAGTGAAATTTGAAATTCCTCTGAAAGCTATATGAGATGTTTTTGTCACACTGAGGAGTGGGGTGCAGAAGTTGATTATACTTCTGAAAATTCTAAATTTTATTAACCTGTAAAGAATATATATTATTTTATTATTGTTTTGTTATTGTTATTTTTACTATTATTTATTTATTTATTTATATAAAATCTAATTGTATTAAATAAACATTCTCTAATTTCAAATTTGTTGTGTAAATGAATGAAATCATGGTTCATGCAGTTTGTAAAGGCTTTATGTAAACCAGAATTCAGGCTTGTAAGGAAACAAATGATACAATAACAGCATACATTGAGCATTTTCTGCTTCAGCTACTTTCAGTATTTTAATCTGTGTAAAACTAAAACCTTTTGAAAAGGTTTGAATCATAATGTATATGCACACTGTGAAAAATTTACATATTAAAGATAAGGTGATTTTAAAAATCAGAAGTAAATATGAAAATGTTTTAACGCTATCCTATATGTCAAAGTTTTACTTTATTATTAAGTATGAAAAACATCAGTTTTGAATCTGAAGTTTCACTTATAAAGTACATTATAAAGTACACTAATATATGAACTTCACAGTTTGCTGTTTTGTATGCATTAGATTTATCTGTGGAAGATGTAGGTGATAATTATCTGAATTTTTTATGATTTACATTTTATCATAAATTGTCAATCCTGTTATTGTTGAATTAGTGTAACTTTGTAGTTGTTACTTTCTTTAATTTTATATATATATATATATATATATATATATATATATATATATATATATATATATATATATATATATATATATATATATATATATATATATATATACATGCATACATATATATATATATATAACAAATTGTAAGACAATTTCAGTGATTGCAGATACACAGCTTATAGAAGTTAAGGTTTAAAACCTTATAAGAATATATATATATATATATATATTTTTGTTTTGCTTCACATCATGTACATGTGTGTGGCTTTTGCCTCGTCACAATACTACCTCAACAGTTACAGCTCCGCTTATTGGTGTTTCTACCTGACGTAATAATGCATTGACTTTTTCTACTGTATAGGGCAGCTTTTTATCTGCTTTACAACAACATTTTAAAACCATTACCTTTACCCTAATAGCTCTAACTAGTTTTCATTTGCACAGTACATGCATTTGCTTTTTATGCATTACATTTTTTGGATATTTAAAATGTAATAATGAAGCTTGTTTGTCCGTTTGATAACAATAAATTAGACAAGATTAGATCATAAATTTTATTCAATATTATTTATTATTATTATTATTATTATTATTATTTTATGTCATCTGTATTCACTGTTGAACAAGCCAGATCAATTGTATTTACATTTATATTTTATATTAACTTCATAAAATTAATGTACAATTATTTCTATTTGGTTTTTCATACAGGTATCAATTTTTATGAGGTGTAATGGATTTTGTACATTATTTGTTAATAACATAAATTTTTCTATAGGTTTTCCAGATGTACAACAAAAACACAGGAAATAACTTTTGATATGTTTGCAGCTGCTCAGTTACTAATTACATTACGGATATTAGTTTGATATCAGATTGTCATTGTTATTTGTTACAGATATAATTATGTGAATGGTTATTTAATACATTTTAACAATAACAGTTACTGAGTATCAAATATGTTTTTGAATTTATTTTTATTTATTATTAGAGAGACCACAGGAATTTTTTTTATTGATTTATCATAAGAAGTGTTTTATACATGCAGTTTGTGAAGCTGGATGGGAAATATGAATGGGTGCAAACTGCATTTCATCCTGGCATTCTCTTCTGTCGCACCTTTTAGCTGTAGGTGAAAATAAAATGTAACTGAAACAATGAAATTGGATTAACACTGTGCCATTTTTTTGTTTGTTTTTCTGTTTTTTAATTTTTTAAAATTAAAACTAATATATATATATATATATATTAAACTGATTTAAAGGTAGTTGATTTAATTCATGAAATTATAGCTGTTTAGATCTGATATGATTAAATAACCCCCAAAACATTAAGTATTTTTTTAAATTGTAAAACTTAAGACAGACTAAAAACTGTTACTGCTAAGGTCATTTCCTTTATTTTAATTTTTTTGACTGAGACGAGTATTCCTTTTGTACAAAGTCCATTATAACCTTCTAATCCACTACAAGAGTATTCATAGTATTACAATTATAGTTAGTGTTTTTCATCCATTCGTGGCATGGTATACTTTTAAAACAATAAATTAATAAAAAAAATAAAAATTGGTTGGATATCTTTCAGTTTTATTATTATTATTATTTTTTTTTTTTTTTTTTTTGTTAATGTTATTTTGCTTATCGGATTATCTACAGCAGATTAAGAATTATTTTATAAAATAACGTTCCTGGTGATTTTTGTTATGTGCATGATTCATTTTGACTTATTGATAATAGTGATAAATTATTCACTTGTGTATTTTGAAATATTATTTCTCCTTTTATATAATGCAGGCATAAATAAATTTGTTTATATATTTGGCAACTACAGTTAGAAAACTGTGTTTAAAGTAATAGCAACCAGGCTCTTAGTGAACATCAAACATTTAAATCCTCTTTTGCTCTTGTGAATTGGGTGCTTTTTTTTTACTTCTTCTTTTATCTTTTTTTGTAGAAATTGTATTTGTGATGTTACTTTATTCCGAGTTACTGAAATTTGGCACAGCCATTTTGACATTAAAAAAAGCTCATTTTATGGTTTGCCATACAAATACAGAGAAAATGTGCTTAGCACCAGTCTCTCTAATGCCAGTGAATGTTTTAAGACTTTTTAAATATATATATATAAACAAAACTTTTTTTCTTAATCTTTTATTATAATCTAAATATCAATAAATGTTCTATTATTGAAGAATTTCAAAGAAATTATTTCATTAAATAAGGAAAATAAGGTTATTGTAAAATTAACATCAGTATGCAGTGTCTTAAAGTAAACCCAAAGTGTTGTGAACAGAAAGTAATGGAAACATTTAGTGGTTGAAATGAAGTGTAAATGGTATCAACACATTAGATTATTATGTAACTGTCTGAATAACTGATTTCATAAAATCAACATTTTAAACTGAAAACAAAAACTCACTAATAATAAATTTATAAGAAGAAAAACAAACAAATCACTATGAGAACATTCTTTATTTAAGAGTATTTTATCTATTTGTTAGGACATGTCATTGAGTAGTGCACTTTTAAAAAATATATATATATTGTTTTTCAGTTACGTATGAAAATTCAAAATGGCCTTTGTTAGAAAAAGAGGGTTAATTTTATTTCTTTTATTACTGATTCACTTTTTTTCTTTTTTTTTTTTTACTTTTTTAAATTTACTTAGCATTTGACTTAAAAGTCAAGTTTTCTCAGGGTGGAAAAGCATATGTGATGGCTGATAATTTCAAAAATTTGCAATGTGTAGTAACGACTCATCAGTGATGAGGTGTGCCAATGTTTGTTAAATATTTTAGTATTCTATATGCTCTCTCAGGACACCTGCTGTGTTTTGTTCTGATCATATTGCTCTAAAGAGTTAATTTTTAGCTTCTCTTGCTTTTTGTATATCACATTCTCAGGTCGTATTCTGAAAGAATTCATTCAGATCACATTGCTACTTCAATATGCCCTCTCAAATCATGTGATCTGTTACTACTTTATGTTTGCTTCTCAGGTCACATGATCTGGAAGAATTCATTCAGGTCATTTTGCTACATTATGTTTACCTTCTCAGATCACATGATTTGAAGGAACTCATTCAGGCACAATACTGCTTCATTAGCCTCAAGTTGTATGCTCTGAAGGAATTCTTTCAGTTTTTGTTGCTACTTCATATCTGTATCCTCAGGTTATGTGCTAACTGTTGCAATTTTTTGTGCCAGTGCTTGTTAAAAATCTAGCATGATAATAAATAATATTGCTAAGCAGAGTTGTTTCGGTTGTTGATTTTTTTTAACTTTATTTATTTATAATCATTATAATAATATGTTTAATCAGCAGAGAAGTCTGAAATGATATTATGGAAGTTAGCAATGCTGGTGGAACCAGTTTGTTAAAGGACTGATACACATATATTCAATTAATGTCCATTTATGTTCTGAAAACAACAAATTAGAATAGCTGTGACAGATGTTCTTTAAATTACTATTATTTATTTATTTATTTATTTATTTATTTATTTATTATTATTTATTATTATTATTATTATTATTATTATTATTATTATTATTATTATTATATTTCTTTTTGTTCTTTTTTCATAAAGTAGTAGTTAGGTTTGGCTTCCATTATGTTCATAAACTTATAACATTGGGCAAGCTGAAGGAAATTGTTCAAATAGACTGAGTCCATACTAAAGTTTTTAATCCAAAAAATTATCTAAATAAAAATATACATATGTTTTGAATTGATTTATCATTAAAATTTGTCCCTTTGACACCTGAACTTCCACATAGAAATTTAACCCATTAGTTCATGGGCAAAATTGACAAGATTTTCAGTATATATTTTCAGTCTTTAAAATACTGGGTATTGTGGCTGAATAACTAAAACTGGGTGATATTAAAAAAACAATACGTAATAAAAATATTAACTATTCAGGTATAATCATTTATATTTATATTTATTTTTATTTTTTATTTTTTTTACTTTTAATTACATTTCTAACTTGGTTACAAATAGTTAAAGCTTGATCTATTGTGTATGAGTTCAAACAGTTTGAATTTTTTAGGACAAACCTGTTCCTTAGAGTATGAAGTAGCTTTTTGGTGTCTTGGACATTCTGTTGCTGTTTTGTGCAGGGTTTTAAGTGTTTTCATAAGAAACGATCACATGACAATGAGGTGTGGTGAACTAGCAGCAGTCAATGCTATTTCTTCACCCAAACCAGGTGTTCAGCAGACTTTCAACAAGACACACAGGAAAATGTTTCATCTTGATGAAAACAAAAGTTTTCTTTATCATCAGAACACAAGTTCAAAAATACAATAAATGCCAGTAATGAGGCCAAAATGAGGATGCATGTATAGTTGAAAGCACATACATATTGTCTTAAACAAGCATTTTAGTAAAATTAAGAGTATGATATGTAATGTAACAAAAGATCTATTTATTTCATGTTTTTTCAGTAGCAAAACATTTTAGGAATATTTTCTGTACATTTTAAAAGACCCTCCTCAGAATTAAATTCAAAACTTGTTCTGTCTATTGAAATGTATAAATAAACTAATACCAATCATAGTAACAGAACTGATTTCAAAAAAAAAATAATAATATAAAATAATGAAAATAAAAATAATTATTATTATTATGATTATAAATATTATTATATACATACACACATTGGATATATCTAATAAACGATATTAAATAAATATAACTGATTTTATTATTTTTAATTATATTTTAAGTATTAATGAAATTTAGTTTTTGAATTTAAAAATAAAAATAATCTACAAGCTTGGACCTTGTCACACACGGTTAGCGCGACAAACCTTGTCACGCCACTAAATCACACGATATATTTTGTAAATATAATTAGCTCGGTTTTAGCAGATAATGAATCGTTTTAACTGTAAAAACAAATACGAAATATAAAATAAGGAATATTCATGATATGCTATTCATTTATCCGGTTTTTAACAGCTTACAATGTAAATCTACTGGTAACTTGTTCCCCGTTACAGTAGGAAAGCGAAATGTAATTTGCTTACATTTGTCCTAAAACTGACAATATTGTGCAAAATTAAAGTTAAGAAAAAGTAGTCATCGACAATTTAAAACATCAAATTGCCAAAAAAAAAAAAAAAAAAAAAGAAAAAAAATAGAAAATTAAAAATAAATCTTGGATAAATCAGAAAATCTTCCATTCCACGTGTAAAATTATTGATAATAGTAACTGCTGCTGCCTTGATCGCATGACTTAGTTATGTCCCTTTGTTGAAAATTTACATATACACATATATAAAACTTAAATAAATAAATAAAATCATATTTTGACTTAATTATGACAGGCATTCGTGTTCAGGCTCAATTTTATTTTTGTTATAATATTTAATATTGTATTGCGTTTTAAAATAAAAAACTGAACACGACTGCGCTGATATTTTTCCGACACTTCAAAGTAACAAACAAAACAAAAAAATTAAAATGGCTAATAAGAATAGTCTAAAATCGATCACTTCGGCATCAGATTTATAATACTTTCGATGAAAATCACAGAAAAATATGTGTTCTAATAAAAAATTAAAAGCTTAACATATTTCCAACAATGCCATTTAAAGTCATATTGCGAATTTAATTTTGTCGATATATTGGGGAGAGGGTGCAATTTTATTATTATCGTATCTAATCCAAATCTGCAAGCCTGGCAATCATTATTTTGATAAAAACCATACAGAACGTGTTCACCTTTATGTGTGTCAAACGCCCTGATAGCAGAAAACTACATTTTTATTTGTAACAGATCACTGAAAATCATAATTTTTAAATACATACACGTTGAATTCAAAGAAAATAGTAAGTCGGTTCATTCTTCCGTGAACTTAATCTTTTAAGGATATTTATAATGTCAATTATCTGCAATAGAGTGGAATTTCTTAATCTGTTTATTTTCAATTTATAATCTTAAAATTATTATTTTTCAAGAGAACTTAACTGTTACATCGTTTTTTAATTTAAAGACTTGGATTATAATACTTATTCTTAGTTAAGCTGTTATTGCCATGAAATAGAAAATACTGGCTGTATTCCAAACTAATCAACTGGTTAGCGATCATTCAATCAGCCACTTGGAAAGTGTTAACAATTATCTTTAAGCAGAAGTCGGCACTGAAAACAAAACAAAACATGACATACTCAACAACAAACCCTACTATCCTACAATGGTAGTTGGGAACAGGAAAACGTTATGAAGCCGTACCCGTCTGCGGAAAATACGATGATAATTGTAATTCTGGTCATCACTGTTCTGTAAACACTAACACGGCCCACCATCGCCAGAATCTATTAGCATGCGTATGCCTAATTTTAGCGGAAATAACTTCAGAGTTCGAGCATGTGTTCGTGAAACTGCACTGATAAACGAATATCGCGTTCGATGTGCAGGCTCGAGAATGCAGCGAGAATCTCGGCGAGTAAACATTCGAGTCTGGTGTAGCGCGCGAGTTTGTTCGATGGAGTTTTATTAAAAAATTGTTTTTGTTGTTGTTGTTTTTTTAATTCGACTTCACTAACTAAACCAAAACAGTAAAATCTTTGGTCGACTTTTATTTTTATATTAATTATTATTATTTATTTATTTTTTGACTTTTTTTATATTTATTTATTTATTTATTTATTATTATTATTGTACATTGTGCTAACTGTGTTTGTTTTAAACTAATTTAAATGGGTTTACTAAAGATATATATATATATATATAATATGTATGCCTTAAGACTGAGATAATTTGATTACATACTGTAACACGAATTCTATAAATACAGATGTCCAACTTACGTCTAACTTGATTTACGACCAACTGGTCGGAACGGAAAGTAGTCGTAAGTTGACGACAGTCAGTTCTGAGATTACAAAAATATTCAGTGGGAAATCTGTTATTTATTTATTTATTTATTTAATTATTTATTTATTTTTACTTCACCATAAAAATAACACCAGCTTGTGTTATATTTGTAGGCCTATTTAATTACTACTATTTAACAAGAACATGCGAAGTCATGAAATTAATTAGTTTTTCTAACATCTGTATGTGATTAACAATATTTATTATCGTATGTCAACTTCTACTACCACAAAGGGTTACAACGTTTGACTGTTTATTAGAATAAAACTTAGAGTAATAGCAGTGGTGGTGATGGTAGTAGTACTGGTAGTAGTAGTAGTAGTAGTAATACTAGTAGTACTGGTAGTAGTAGTAGTAGTAATACTAGTAGTAATGGTAGTAGAACTAGAAGTAATAACAGTAGTAGCGCAAGTAATAGCAGTACTTTATTTTTTTTGAAAGGGCGTACTATTATAGTTCAAGATTAGTCAGTTTCAGATTACTAGTAAAATACTCGTCTAATGAAAATTGTAGTCCTACTGCAGACACTGTGTGACTTTCTGTAGGACATATACACAAATACACTAATCGCATAAACACATAGTGTAATTCAGATAACTACTGTTAGTAAGATTAAGCTGAAATCTTCATTATCATATATTTTCCTTTTTAGTTTTAACATCTGCAGAGATCAGCTGATTATTATTTGTTTTGTACATTGACTGTTTTTTCTTTCTTTTTCTGTTTTCGAATATGTAAAGAAAATGTACTAATTGTGTTCTACTGCCGTTTTAAATTAAACTATAAGTATAGATTATAGATTATTTATTAGAAATACAGATTTAAGGTTTAAACACTTTGATATATATTTAATAAAAACCAACAACCCGAAAACAATAATATATATATTCTAATAATAATAATAATAATAATAATAATAATAATAATAATAATAATATTATTATTATTATTATTATTATTATTATTATTATTATTGTGGGCTTTTTTTCAAATTATTTTTATTATTATTATTATTTTTTTTTTTTTTTAAATAAAATAAAATATTTCAGAGAAACTGTGTCAAGATATTTGTTCTTGTTGTTTTCTTAGCGGGATTTATTGCGAATCTTGGTGATAGGTACCAAGCCTACCCAACACCTCCGTTCATACAGTGCGGCCATTTTGATTTACAACATTTTCTGATATTCGCCAAATTATATCTTTGAACATTTTGAGTATGGCATTTATTCCGTTACAGGCTGTTCGGTTGGAAAATTTATAACTTCAAATTCTTTGAAACTTGCCCTTTGAGAAGGTACGTTAGATTTAAAGCTTAATATTAATTTAACTACTTATAAATCTTCCCTACTTATTCACATTCTTTAAATCGATCATGAGGTCCGTTCACGTCACAGAATTCAGTTATACCAACAGAGCTGTAGACGAAAAAGGTAAATATGACAAATGGTTGTAGTGTTGACGACGTGGCGACGAAAGTAATAATAAGCATTATTATTTCAACGAAGGGTTCAAAGACTACGAACACGTACTCACATGCACAAAATAAGACTCTTCAGAATCATTTATAATAATCCGCGCTTGACAGTCTCTCTCTCTCTCTCTCTCTCTCTCTCTCTCTCTCTCTCTCTCTCTCTCTCTCTCTCTCTCTCTCTATATATATATATATATATATATATAGTGTACCAGTGTACCTTGATTACGAGTTTAATTCGTTCCGTGACCGAGCTCGTGTTTCAGTTTGTTCCTATATCAAATCAATTTTCCTATTTGAAATTAATTGAAATACCATTAATCCGTTCCAACCCCACCAAAAAAACCCACCCCATTATTATTGTTTATTATTATTATTATTATTATTTTAACGTGTTTTTAAGTAAGAAAAATGTATTTATAAACGACAAATAGTGTATAAAAACAAAATAATAGAGAATGTAAATAAATAAATTGGTTTTGTAAAGTGTATTCATCTTGGATACCAGTCAAATAATTTTAACTCCTTTGGTTGGAGTTACAGCCTTTATCGACTTCTTCAGCTTCAGTATGGTACAAGTAGAAGCACTATGCTCGTACTTGCCTAGCCAAGTCGACTATATGCACACCTCGCTCATGTTTTTCTGTGATTTCATCCCTTAATTCAATGGACTTCGTCCGTCTGTTCTTCTCAGCACTGTCCTTTGCACTCACTTTCTTAGGAAAAAAGAAATTTGGCAAAATACTGCACAAAACGCGAGCACAACACAACAGAGATGCTTCCGCGGCGAGGTAACCACGTGAGGTAAACGAGTGAGACGTGGGATGCTGGCCGGCTGTTATGTTGTTCGCTGCGCCAACTAGCGGCGGCGTATCTGAAGCTCGATCGTATCTAGGATATTGGCTCACAACTGAAAGCAAAAAATCGACGGGGCTACTGCTCGTAACTCGAAAAACCCGTAAGATGGGGCACTCGTAAGTATATAGACAGACAGACAGACAGACAGACAGACAGACAGACAGATAGATAGATAGATAAAGTTTTTAAATAACCGATGTGACCCTGTTTTCATTTGATCAGAATTGCTTTATTTGCAATTCATTCAAAAATATCATCTCTCTCTCTCTCTCTCTCTCTCTCTCTCTCTCTCTCTCTCTCTCTCTCTCAATTAAATTAAAATTTGATTTATATTAAATCGTCATACATCGGTTATTTAAAAAAACACATTTTTAGCAAAGGAGAAAGAGAGTAAACAAGAGGTGTTGTTAAAAGACAGAAAAAAGATAGTATCTTACATTCTTACACTGAAAAATAGAGATACTTGAAGAGGAAGTAAAAGAGATTATTAAGAGAAAGTAACATTGACAAACGGTAGAAAAAAGAAGAAGTTTTTTTTACATTGTTAAACTATTGATTTAGACCGAATATTACAGTCTCTTTGAAGAGAATTACCAAACACATACACACACACACACATTTGCATACCAAATATTACAGCGTCAGTATGCAGATACAAAGAGAATGAAAAAAAAATATGTACACACACACACACACACACACACACACACACACATGCACACACATACATACACAGCGACACGTCGGTGTTAGTATCTCAGAGGATTAAGTTACACACAACAATCCAAAGGTCTGTCACCGTATTTCTCAACTTTGTTTTATCCCGGCAACACCCGACATTTTGAAATTCAATCGCGCACCAAAAAACCCCCATCAATTTTCAGTTCACATTATCAGCTACTAATTAATTAAGTAACTACGACGATTAATAAAAACAAGTTATTGTAAATGTAAGAAATTATTTTAAAATTTAAAGTGACTTATGTTCCTTGCTTCTTCTCAGACATGTTTGAAATCCGGGGCTTAGTTTTCAATGAGAGCGTTTAGAGCGTTGAGAAGTCACTGAATGATAAGGAGTAAATAAGAACTGAACATTTGCACACTTTGATAGTGCTGGAACCTCTAGTGCGATTGAAATGTCTGCAAACTACTAATTATTACCTTGTATAAATATGTTTCTGTAATTACTGAAAAATTTTGTTAAAGAAGAGAAACCTGAAATCTATAAATATTCTTGTATTATTACTGTTCAGAATATTTATCAGAAACAAGTTAATATCGTAGCACATACACATTTCTTTTCTACTTTTTTCTTCGTATTTATCTTAGTGATTACCTTTTTCTTTCTTTTTCTTTATTTATTATTATTTTAATATTTTATAATAATTAATTTTCTCCTTCTTTTAAATATCATTTATCAGTTCTCGTTACGGGTCTGCAGGAATGCTGCGCTCTTGATTTGTAGGTAAACTCTAATTGGTTAAGAACATTAGGAATCAACCAATCGAAAAATAGCTAAGACTCTTACCTATTACAGTGGGCGGAGAATCATATAATCAAAAAAAAAATATTTTGATTACTTCAGTGCCTTTTTGTCCATTCACATGTGACAAATAAACAAAAATAACAATTACACATGACCTCTATAAATAATAAATTTATTGAATAATATTTGATACTTAAACGAAGAAATAAGCTGTCTGTTTTAAATATCGCCTGGCGTGCTAAACATCTCTGAACTATGTCAAACCCAGTCATTCTCAGATGTTCAGCTTTGCCTAATCAGGTAAATTACTATTATTATTATTATAATTATTATTATCGTTGTTGTTGTTGTTGTTGCTGTTCTTGTTAGAAAAACAATTGTTATCTTCAAATCTTAATAGTAGTAATAATAATAATTTAAAAGTTTATTTGATAGATTTATTTAAAATTCTGTGGCATTAATTTATTATATGCAGAAAAAGATATAATTAAAATTAAAGTAAAGATTTAGTATATGTGATAAAAATGTTGCTTTACTTCATATTTACTGATTATTTTGGAACCTTGGGCAATCTCTCTGCGGTCTGTTTAATTTGAGTTCATACTTTGTTTCCAGTTTCAAAAAAAAATCATCATCAAGATATGATGAAGTGAATTTAAATAAAACAATTCAAATTTTGAATAATAACAGCATAATAATAAACTCCATCATAGGGAACAAAATTCTATTGTTAAAATAATAAAAGTAAACTAATAATAATAATAATAATAATATGTAATGTTAATAAACAATAATTAAAAAAAAATAATAATAATAATAATAATAAATGACGCAAACCATATCGATTCATTTGTTATACGCTTTGTATTAGCTAATTTCTAACTTATTTTAAAAAATTATCAATAATCGTTATGATGCATTACACCAGCGTAGTAGACTGGTTTACACAAACTTGTGTATGTGGGTCTTTATTACAAGCCTACTTCGCCACGCGCGAGTCAGCAAGGTCATATTTCAGCTAATCCTTTTGTGTTATAAATAAATCATTTGGCTGTATTTCTTCAAACACATGCTAATGAATAAATTATAAATAAATAAATTTGTTTTAAAATATCGATGGTTTATGTTTTACACTTGAAAAGAACAAACTTAAATGAATAAATAGATAAATAAATAAATGAATAAATAGATAGATAAATAAATAAATAAATTACGAACAGGGCCTGCGATACTGATAGAAGTTGATTTGAAACTTCTCACCTATTTTTTTATCTAATATTCTTAGCCAATTAAAGCCTCCATGGCTTTAATTGGCTAAGAATATTAGATAAAAAAAAAAAATAATAATAATAATAATAATAATAATAATAATAAGACAGAGATAATAAATAAACAATATTTATCGAAATTTCGAATTATTACCTTCTGTACGCCAAGTTAAAATGAACAAAGTAACAAATATTAAAATTAAAAAAAAGAAGAAAAAAAGAATAACAAACAACAGTGATATTATCTGCACGCGATAATAAAATCTAGTTTCAGTTGTTGGACCAAACATCTGAGGAAATATTTGCTGTTTGCTAGTTTAAACAGCTTTTCATTGTTACAGAGCAAAAAAAAAAAGAAAAAAGAAAAAGAAAAAGGAAACGTGCGTGCGTGTCATTTCAGTTATTTTATCATTCACACTGACTAAAAAACAGAAGTAAAAATAAAGGTATCGTCTGCAGATTGCTATTTGTCTAGTGTTTAGTTAGCTGTCCCTTCTTGCTGTATCATCTTTATTGACTCTTGGTTAGGAAAGAAAAGGCAAACCATAATACGATATTATCTGAAAATAAGATTCTGTTAACTGAACTCGGTGTTGTTTTAGTAATACTAGAAACTGAATAATTAAATTCGTCACACATGTAATATTGGACCTGACAAGCTATTTAATGTAACCGTTGTTTGATAATTAAACACATAAAGACTGTAGATTTCGACTGAAATCGTTTCACACTGTTGTTAGATTAACTCAGTGGTTACTGTGCACCGCACGTGTAGCGGGGTCCACTGATCTTTTTATCGCTGAGATGTAGATTTTTCTTTTCTTTACGTATATTAGTTACATCTCTGAGGGTTTTCATTTGTTCTTGTTAATTAGTAAGTTTAGTTTAGATAATGTTCACATTTTACCATCATGTAAAATGGTTTTACTGCACTGAGGTAGTTTTATGTTTTGACCTTTTACTTTGACCTTGTAGTCCATATGAAACATTTAGGCCTACATATTTTCTACACACACACACAATATATATATATATATATATATATATAATGTATTTGTTTAGGCTAATAGAATAGTAGATAATCTGCATAAAATATTTGAAAAAAAACCGCTAACAAACAAGTTTTGTCACGTACAACAACAGAATATAGATTCGTTATCTTCTTAAATTCTTCTATTTATTCTATTATTATTATTAAAAACAAAAAAAACAAATGGAGTGTAAGCACGCTGAAGAGTTGTACAGTAGGTAGAACAGTTGGCTGAAATGTGATAGTACTACCGCTACAGGAGTAGCCCTACAGTAGTAGCCCTGGCTCAAGCGTCATCCACACGTGAATTTCTGACGCCAACTCACCTCAACCAGAATGTTGAACTAAGCGTACGTTTAATTATAGTGTAGGTATTTTGTACTAATCTACCCGCTAAAGAAATATGAGAACAGACTATAGCAGTGTTACCCACATCAGCTGATAGCGCGAAATAATCCTTTCAGTAAGTGACGGAATGGCGCTCTACAAGGACACCAACGTTGATCCCTCTGTAACAGAATTTCTCATTTCTGATGCTCGTGAAACCAGTATAATTGATGCAGACAACGAAGTTAAAAGAAAAGTAAAGGTTAGTTATTTGTCATTATTGTAATGTTTCTCTTCTTTAACATCTTTAGAGTCCAGTTAATATATATATACACACAAACACATACAATACAATACACATATATATATATATATATATATATATATGTATGTACACACACACACACACACACACACAAATACATATAATATATATATAATTACTCGTGTGGGACCTTGAAGTCTCTATTAGTATACCTAGTTGCCTATACCTTGTTGCCGTATTTCGAATATTTATCCCATGTGCTACCAATTCTGTAAACAAGAGCTATTTATATATTTGTAAGATGTTCTTATTAAATCTTCTGCAGTTCTTGCGGCTGAAAAGTATCAATACGGTATTATGAGCTGGTTTATAAATTGGCGTACGCAATAACACGTTAAAGCAAGTAGTTATTTTGTTATAACAATAATGGTACTTTCACCGAGTTCACTGACGGAATACCAGGCCACTCTCACATTATGTGTGATTTTCTAAATCCAGTCATATGGAAGAAAATAATATCAGGTAAAATTAATATGAGAGAGTTCAGTTTATTATAGTGACAGTTCACATTTATTAAAGGGAATCGTTTTACTTTCATGCTATTAAATGTTGAAAAGGAATTGTAATATTTGTAATTTAAAAAAGGTGAATGAATCATTTAAATGGATTATTACAACAAGTGGAAAGGAGAAATAAAAAAATATATTTCCAAACGTTTCCATTAATAGTATTAGATCAGCACTTGTGATCTGTGCATGTGTGACAAATCACTAAAGCACAGACAAATGCTAGTCTTCAAAGCGTATGCGGTTGTTTTATGCAGTGTTTCAGGAAAAGGAAGAAACGTTTAACCTCGAAAATAAACAAAACGTTCGGTGCAGAGACTAAAGAATAGGATCAACGTCAATTTTTGGCAGGAATCAAAAAACGAATAAATAAATATGGCGATCTCTTTGCGACCAAAACAGAGCATACGTTAACTGGATATGTAAAATTTAAACTTTAAAATAATAAATAAAAAAATAAATATTATTTTTTTATAATTATTATTTTTTTATCCTGTGTGTTACCTAATTTGGTTCTCACTGTATTCTGATAAGCTTGCGATGATTTGAGTAGAAGATAACACGGTAGTCGCTATCTGACGATAACTTTGTTTGCGTATAAATGTAAATAAATACCCTGTCATTAATAAGTTATGTTGTTAAACTGTTTTACGTTTATTATTATAAATGTATTTTGGTGTATATGCTAATAAATGTATAATTCCTTTTAGTTATGGCAAAATATAAATACTTACGTGTTTAATTACTAATTAAATGTAGTTACTAAAATATAAATACAGTGACTTAAAAACAAAATACACGTTATCAGGCATATTGTGAACTCAGAGTAATACTTGAATATGCTGAGAATTGTAACAGAATGTATTTCTGTATTAATAGACTTCATATTTGGAATGCTTGCTTTCATCATTTCATTATATCACTTTAACCCTTCTCTCTGGTCCATTCCTCATTTTTCTGTTTTATCATCTTCTTATATCCTCTGTCCATATACATCTCCATTTTCCTTTATATCATATTTTTCTAATATTTCTTCATCAGTATCCTGGTTTCATTCATCCTAATATATGTTCCTTCCAATCTCAGTTACATTTGAATTTTTTATATTTGAAATGAAAGAGCCATACAATCATATCACACGCAGAGTCATGTTAATTTATTGTAATGACGTAAGTTAACAGTTAATAATGAACAATGAAATGAATTATAATGATATATTTTATTAATTTCAAGATTTTTTTATTGTTCACATTAGTCTTGTAAGTGGTTAATACTAATACAAATATTAGTAAAGTTTACAGTGTTGGTCTGCTCATGTAGAAAGTTGTTATCTCAGGTAAGCTGAGGTTATCTGAAAAATTTATGTATTCACTGACACTAGTGCAGATATGTGTTTTTATCACCTTAATCTTACATGTAATTGTTAAACAAGTTGTTCTGAAACGTCTAACAATTTTATCCCTTTTATTTATTTATATTTATAAGATAATAAAAAGTATCTAAAGAGAACGAAGAGAAATTGTAAATTTAAACTGATATTGATGTTAAAACTTTTTTTATTTAAAATTTTACATACCAGTTTTCACCTTGAGGTGTAAAATAGTTTATACTTTATATCTGGATACTTTTAATTCAAAATATATATATATTTTTTTAACATTTGTATTATTTAGATATTTATTATTATTTTCTTTTATATTTTTTCCTCCTTTGTATTGTTCAACTTTTTAAACCTTTTGTATGAAGACTTGAAAATCATGTTAGACTTGGTGATGTCAGATACTGATATTAGTGAAATAACACACCTATTTTAAATAATATTCAAACCATTTTTTCTTTTTTTTCTTTTTAAAACAATTTTAATTCAGTATAACAATCCAGAAGACGTCACTGGAAATTATCTCATCTGATTAAATCATTGTGAACTTGTATAGTGTCTTTTTTTCATTACTGTGTTTTGAATAGATTTGTCTTAGGCTGTACCTGTATTCAGAAAAGTCAGTGGTCTATTACATTTTTGATACACTGTTTGCTCTCTGTTTGTCTGTATTTATTATTCTTTATCAGTCATTAATTGCAATTTTAGTAATACCCATGGTGTTTCCGAAAATAAAAATAATGTTATGGGTGATTGATTTGCAGTGTGTGTTATAGTATGCTCTATAGTTCTGTTTCTGACAACTCAAGCTATTGATACAAATTAAAATTTAGAAGAAAAAAAAAAAGAAAAAAACAGTGGTTATTAAAATTAAAATAAAAATTTTAAATTATTTGTTTAAAAAATTAAATAAAAATCTACCAGATATAATTAAAAACTTTATAAATAAGTTTAAAACATATATGAAACAGAAACAAGAAAATAAATAATGGTGAAGTAGGTATAAATGCCATATTAATTTACAATTGGAATTTATGATTAAAACACAAAAAAGACAAAAACAAATATTTAAGTCAAACAGAATGACCTTGGACCTAACTGATTTGTTTGAATGGTAATTGGGTCAGTTTGATCTTCTGTTACTTTTTGTTACAGATTACAACATGTTTTCTTTGTTGGAACTGCATGTTTGTGCGGACATTTCTACACTCGTGTAAACACAATGCTGTGCACTTTTATCAAGTTCATGCACAAGGACTGTTTAAATTCTTTTCATGAGTGAATTTGTTAATCACTGTACTTAACAATAATTTTAAAATATAGAAATATGTACAAAATATGTAATACATCACATTTTTTTTAATTTGGTCTATCATTTTATTATATATTTTATAACTGTTTTTATACAATTCAACTGCATAAATTTTTGAATTGTCTTTATAGCTGTTAAGTTAGTTTAAATGATGTCAGTTATTAAATTTGTTACAGATATTTGGAATACATTATTTAGCTCTTAAAAATTAATTTATTTGTCTTTTTAAATTGATGTAATCATAACATAACAGATAAAGAAGAATAGAATTAAAAAACAAAAATGAAAGAAGGAGAGATTAAAAATAACTTTATTAATATTTGTCACATGGAAAACAATTAAATCAAATTTAATACTTTAAAAAATATATATATATATGGTAAATCTGTGTAAGAATGACTTCATAGTTTTAAAAGGCATTATATTGTTAAGAAGATAAACACTAGGGATATAGACATTAATACTTAACAACCAGGCTATTATCTGCTTAAATTTTTCATAAAACACCATAGGCAACATCTTCAGTGTCAGGTAACACAAGTGTAGATATCTTCTGAAAACGAGTGAAACTGTTGAGTTGTTTTTTAAAATGTAGGTTAATGGAGGCATAGCCAAACACTTCATGCTTTTTCCATGGCAGTGGAAAAATGTTTTAAAAAATATACACCCCTAGTGTTTAAAACATATTTATTTAAAACGTATGTACAAAGTAACTAATATTCAAATTGTGTCTTTATCCTCAAGTTCATGCATGAGGACTGTTTAAATAATGTTTTCTCTTGTTTATTATATAGCTTTTCAAAGAGAGAAAAATGCAAATAACAAAGTTAAAAAAAATTAAAATGCTGAAAAAGAAAAGGTGAATAAAAACATAAACACAAATTGTTAACATTAGTGTTTAGTTAACTTTAACATTCTCTATGAATTTCTGCATAAAACTGATTCTGAGTAGATTAACAACATCTAACAATGGACCACTGTCTATATCCAGATTAGTATTCTGTATCCATGGAAAAATATCATTTTTAAAAGTAAAAATGTTAGTAATACTTTTAATATTTAAAGATATTACTGATAATGGTACAAATCTATTTTCTTTTCTTTATTGCAATACTTGTGATTAATATAAAATACTGAAAACAAAGTTTAATATCTTATAAAAATTATTGAAGATTATCCTTATTCTACTATTTAAATTTCAAAGTAGTTGTTTTTTAAAAGAAATCCTACTGTTTAATAGTTTTAGGGTTTTAATTATGTTAATTTTGTTAAAATAACATTTTTATTATTTTTTTTTAAATATAAGACAATTTTCTTGCAAATTTATAATCTATTATAAGAAGATTTAAAATGTTGGTGAAAAAATTCTTATCAACCTGAGTCCTCTTTGGTATTCGTATTCGTCAGTAAAATTGCATGTTTTCAAAACAAGAAGAAAAACTATTAAAAGAATTAGTCATGAAGCTATGAAAAGTTTGCTGTCACTTTTATATTTATTGAAACCAACTGAATTTAATTCTTAATAATTAACTTGTATGAATTAACAAACAATAATAAAAAATGTACCTCTTTAACATATTACAAATACAGAGCAGCAAATACACATGTTAACAGTAAAGGAACACTTTTAATAAGTATTTGAAACAAATAATACAAGTTTTATTTTCATCTACAACAAAGGAATGCCAAGACGATATTTAGTTTGTACTCTTTCACATTTCCTGTCCAGCCAGTGTTGTAATGGTTAATCAAAGGCCATAGTAAATATTTTTCTGTGTTTGAGAATGTTAATATATAAAACACTAGATGCTGTAAAATCAGTAAGCTTCACTTGTGGACAGTGTTAATCCAGTTAGCTGTAGACAGTGGTCTGGTTGGATTGGATAGTGATCCACTCATAAATGATATTTTTCCATGGATACAGAATACTAATCTGGACATAGACAGCGGTCCATGTTAGATGTTGTTAATCTACTCAGAATCGATTTTATGCAGAAATTCATAGAGAATGTTAAAGTTAACTAAACACTAATGTTAACAATTTGTATTTATGTTTTTGTTCACCTTTTCTTTTTCAGCACTTTTATTTTTTTTTTTTTACTTTGTTATTTGCATTTTTCTCTCTTTGAAAAGCTATATAATAAACAAGAAAAAACATTAAATTGTCATGTTTATATTTATTTAAATCTTTTGACAGAAAACATGATTAAGACACTTATTCTGCAGAGACACATTTAATACATTATAAACTTCTTTTTTTGTTTACTTGTTTATTTTCTAAAATATTTCTTAGAAAATAGTTGTTACTGTTATTTTTTTCTTTCTCTTTTTTGTCTGCTTGTTTTCTAGAAAACCAATTAAACAAAACATCTTAAAGAAATGTTTCCTGCAGAAACTTAAGTAACAAATGAAACCATTTATTATTAATTGTAGAAAGAACTATCTTACATGCATTTTGATCCTGCTGGGTGGTAACAGTAATAAAATATTGCATCTTGGTTGAATGAATGAATGAATGTTTTATGACACCCCAGCAGTAAAAACATATGAGCTATTGGGTGTCAGTATCTTGTTGGAAGACAATATTTTAAAATGTAATTGTCATATTTTAAATTAGACTTGTATCTATGTATTTTTATTTCTGATTAGCTTAGTCACAAAAGGATGCAGAAAGTAGCGTCATTTTGGCACACTGTGAAATTTTGTGATTTCTAAACTTACCTGAAAACTAATATCAGTGTGATGATCAAGCAGCTGTGTTACTGTAAATCATCTGTTTGTTGTTTTACCATATCTTCTGTTACTGTAAATCATCTGTTTGTTGTTTTATCATATCTTCTGTTACTGTAAATCATCTGTTTGTTGTTTTATCATATCTACTGTTACTGTAAATCATCTGTTTGTTGTTTTATCATATCTTCTGTTACTGTAAATCATCTGTTTGTTGTTTTATCATATCTTCTGTTACTGTAAATCATCTGTTTGTTGTTTTACCATATCTTCTGTTACTGTAAATCATCTGTTTGTTGTTTTACCATATCTTCTGTTACTGTAAATCATCTGTTTGTTGTTTTATCATATCTTCTGTTACTGTAAATCATCTGTTTGTTGTTTTACCATATCTTCTGTTACTGTAAATCATCTGTTTGTTGTTTTATCATCTTCTGTTACTGTAAATCATCTGTTTGTTGTTTTATCATATCTTCTGTTACTGTAAATCATCTGTTTGTTGTTTTATCATATCTTCTGTTACTGTAAATCATCTGTTTGTTGTTTTATCATCTACTACTGTTTGTTGTTTATCATCTGTTGTGTTACTGTTTTATCTGTTGTTTTATCATATCTTCTGTTACTGTAAATCATGTGTTTGTTGTTTTATCATCTATTGTGTTACTGTAAACATCTGTTTGTTTTTTTATCATCTTCTGTTACTGTAAATCATCTGTTTGTTGTTTTATCATATCTTCTGTTACTGTAAATCATCTGTTTGTTGTTTTATCATATCTTCTGTTACTGTAAATCATCTGTTTGTTGTTTTACCATATCTTCTGTTACTGTAAATCATCTGTTTGTTGTTTTATCATCTACTACTGTTACTATAAATCATCTGTTTGTTGTTTTATCATATCTTCTGTTACTGTAAATCATCTGTTTGCTGTTTTACCATATCTTCTGTTACTGTAAATCATCTGTTTGTTGTTTTACCATATACTTCTGTTACTATCTTCTGTTAAAAATCATCTGTTTGCTGTTTTACCATATCTTCTGTTACTGTAAATCATCTGTTTGTTGTTTTATCATCTACTACTGTTACTGTAAATCATCTGTTTGTTGTTTTATCATATCCTCTGTTACTGTAAATCATCTGTTTGTTGGTTTATCATCCACTGTGTTACCGTAAACATCTGTTTGTTGTTTTATCATCTATTGTGTTACTGTAAACATCTGTTGTTTTATCATCTTCTGTTACTGTAAATCATCTGTTTGTTGTTTTATCATATCTTCTGTTACTGTAAATCATCTGTTTGTTGTTTTACCATATCTTCTGTTACTGTAAATCATCTGTTTGTTGTTTTACCATATCTTCTGTTACTGTAAATCATCTGTTTGTTGTTTTATCATCTACTACTGTTACTGTAAATCATCTGTTTGTTGTTTTATCATATCCTCTGTTACTGTAAATCATCTGTTTGTTGGTTTATCATCGACTGTGTTACTGTAAACATCTGTTTGTTGGTTTATCATCCACTGTGTTACTGTAAATCATCTGTTTGTTGTTTTATCATCCACTGTGTTACTGTAAACATGTGTTTGTTGTTTTATCATCTACTGTGTTACTGTAAACATCTGTTTGTATTTTATCATCCACTGTGTTACTTTAAATCATTTGTTTGTTGTTTTATCATCTACTGTGTTACTGTAAACATGTGTTTGTTGTTTTATCATCTACTGTGTTATTGTAAACATCTGTTTGTTATTTTATCATCTATTGTTACTGTAAACATCTGTTTGTTGTTTCATCATCTACTGTGTTACTGTAAACATCTGTTTGTTGGTTTGTCATCCACTGTGTTACTGTAAACATCTGTTTGTTGTTTTATCATCCACTGTGTTACTGTAAACATCTGTTTGTTGTTTTATCATCCACTGTGTTACTGTAAACATCTGTTTGTTGTTTTATCATCCACTGTGTTACTGTAAACATCTGTTTGTTGTTTTATCATCCACTGTGTTACTGTAAACATCTGTTTGTTGTTTTATCATCCACTGTGTTACTGTAAACATCTGCTTGTTGTTTTACCATCCACTGTGTTACTGTAAACATCTGTTTGTTGTTTTACCATCCACTGTGTTACTGTAAACATCTGTTTGTTGTTTCATCATCTACTGTGTTACTGTAAACATCTGTTTGTTGTTTTATCATCCACTGTGTTACTGTAAACATCTGTTTGTTGTTTTATCATCCACTGTGTTACTGTAAACATCTGTTTGTTGTTTTATCATCCACTGTGTTACTGTAAACATCTGTTTGTTGTTTTATCATCCACTGTTTTACTGTAAACATCTGTTTGTTGTTTTATCATCCACTGCTTTACTGTAAACATCTGTTTGTTGTTTTATCATCTACTGTGTTACTGTAAACATCTGTTTGTTGTTTTATCATCTACTGTGTTACTGTAAACATCTGTTTGTTGTTTTATCATCCACTGTGTTACTGTAAACATCTGTTTGTTGTTTTGTCATCTACTGTGTTACTGTAAACATGTGTTTGTTGTTTTACTATCTACTGTTTTATATCTACACATACAAACACACATTCAGATACACACACACACACACACACACATGCATATGGTCAGATATAACAGTTTACAATAGCTCACTGTGAACCATTTGTTTGCTGAATGTACAAAAGTGTTGAAAAGTTTAATCAATGTGTACATATAACAGGTCTGTACAGAATTTCTAAATTTACATCACAGTTAAAGTTTCTGTTTACTGACAACTTATAAAATAAACTCTCAGGGGTATGTACTGAAGAAGTAAGAGTGAGACAAGCTACTGGATGGTGAGGTGAATAGATTAACAGTTTGGTGCTGCTACCTGGTAGAGAGATTTTAGAAATAAATTCAGAACATGATGGGTTCAACAGAATTTAATTTCTTCTGTAAATACCAGATTGTGGTTCAGTTGAAAAAATTTTGTCATCTGGTGTATTTTATTTACTCACTGTATATGTGTTTTTCTGTTTTATGTATCACTGTGTGTTTCTGTTTGTTGTGTGTGTGTGTGTGTGTGTGTGTGTGTGTGTGTGTGTGTGTGAGACTATATGTTTATGTGTGTTTGTGTGTGAATGTATGTGTGTGTTTTGTGTGTGACTGGATGTGCATGTTGTTGTGTGTGTGTGTGTGTGTGTGACTGTATGTGTGTGTGTGTGTTTGTGTTTGATTGAAGGTGTACATAGGTGCCTGAGTAAACAGTGAGCAGAGAGTGGAGGACAGAGTTGTGAAATAAACTACATAGAATAATCTTATAAAAGATTATGAAATAATACATTTGGTTTATTTTTTTGTAAACAAAGCAGATACAAAAATGATAAGAATATGTAATTGTGTTTTTGTTATTTACTGGGTTGGAACAAAAGTTTGTAGCATTTTTCAATAGGTGGTGTTGAGCACATTATTTTATTTCACACATGACTGAAATACATGACTTGTATACATATTCTGACTGGTGAACAAAAGGCATGTATGTGCTTGAATAAACCTGTGTACAAATAACTTAATATTGTCTTTGAATGTCACTTAAAAATTGCTATATACTTTTATTCCAACCCAATATTTTGAGCTGTATTTATATATTATGTATTTTATGTACTGGGTGGAAATTATTTATATTGATTATGAAAATGTTTTAAAGTCTGTGGGAAGGACATATAAAAAAATTAGAGGTGCTAAATAAAAAAAGAACAGCTGGTGCCTTTATTATTTATAACAAATGATAAAAGAATTAATCCTTAATATTTAACTAAACTATTTCTTCTTCATCCAAAAAGATAAAAAAGGATAATTTTACCTATAAAGTTATATATGTTAAACTTGCTCCATTGAATTACATGTAGATACTTGTTGAATTTAAAGTGTATATTTGTGCAGTCTTATTATATCACATTTCTGCATGGTCTTTGTCATTTGTCTTTGAAAACAGACAGTTAATCCCTGATGCACTGCAAGTGAATTTGGCTGATTTTCATCCAAGCCATTATGTTCTTCTAGCTGGAAAGGTTTTCCTTCAATAAGAAATAAATCCTTAATGATGTCAGAGATAAAGATCTTTTTCAGAAGTATGTTATTTAAAGAGGAACCACCGCTGTAGTTTTACTTTAACTGGATTAATTATTCAATGATAAAAAATGTATTAAATAAATACACACGTGGTTACCAAAGTTTTTAAAATGTACAACTCAAATTATAAAACTGAAGAACACAATTCATTTGCTTCAATTACAAGCTGTTTATATTTAGTTTTTGGCTGCTCTTCTGCAGTTATATCTTCCATTGATTTGTGTTTTAACTTGCTTTCAGTTATCAATGAATAATGTACTGTCAGGAATAGGAAAGTGTGTTGGGCAACTGTTTGATATGAGCTGTGTATCAACTAGTGCTGCAGTTACCAGTAGGGTTTCTTACTATTCCATAAGTGAGATTGATTTGTGAATGTAAAATAATTCACTACAGCAGACAGACAAGAAACTGTGTTTGATGATTATCAAACAGCATTGAATAAATTTCTGGAACTGTTGAAATTTCTCACAGACTTCTGGAACAAACTGTTTTTGTTTTATACACACACATTAATTTCTTTCGGAAAAGAAGAAAAATGGTTTGTTTAAAGACAACAAATCAGAAAATCAGAAAAACGTCATCAACATGGTAACTGAAATCAATGGTGTGAAATACCAGAAAAGAAGCTAGATGATTTTGTCTGTTTTTAAATATTGCTACATGTTTAGCATTACTTATAAACATAATGAATAATTATGGACTATAATACAAGATAGCTAACTGCAATGGGAAAATGTATACCCTATCTAAGATTTTCTTTAAAATAAGACTTTATGAAGAAAAAACCAGAAGTCAGCTGTTAATCTAATGATGATTAAAACAGCAGTGATTTTCAAGAAAACAGTCAAAGAAGAGGTAGGTGCTTTTGTCATCAGCGATTAAACTGGTAAAATACTCAACAGCAAAAAACATTTAAAGTTAACAAGTCTTTATTGCATGTAAGAGATTAAATCAGATCCTTGCTTTTTATTGTTTTCAACAAATTAACAGTACTTGTACTCCATGATCTTTTTTTATTCTTCTGAAAACTAATATTTTTCACTTGTTTCTCGAAGCAATAAAATACAGAAAATAAACGCCCTTCCACATAGAAAAAACTATGAAATGTTTTTAAATTTCTTCAAGTTAAATGCCATTTTTTTTATACAACTTTTTGAAGCTGTACTGTAACAAAATTATAAATAAATTAAAAATTAAAAATACTGAATATGAAACATGCTTTACTGAAATAATTTTGTGATAAGTTATTTTTTTGTTATAAATTATTTTGATTTATATTTATCAAATGCAGTTTGTTTTTTAAAATAATTTCTAAGACAAGGCAATATATTAATTTCATCTTTTTATTTTTATTATTTCTGATTATCTGGAAATGGAATACAATCTAGAAGTGGTGTTGAAAAAAAAGCTATTTCATATACCAGCTCTTTTTGCTACGTTATTCACTTTTGTGAATGGAAAGGTTTCTTTCAAGATATAAATACCTGCAGTTTTAACTGTTTCTTTCCCATACTCTGAAAATGGAATGCTATGAAAACATGTGTAAAATGTGCAGTATTTGTTGTGTTACTTGAGGAGGTATGTTGATAATGATAAAAAAAAAACTAGGGATGTACTACAGATTCAGAAAATGTTTATCATCACATCACTTTGATTTCATCGTCTGTAAACCTTAGTTATGCAGTCTGAGTATAAAGTTGTTATAACATTAAAATATATTTAATAAAATTATTAAATATAAGTTAATTACATTTAATCATTATTTATAAAAATAAGATTTTGATTTTTATATATGTTTTAAACCCTACTTATTTGACTATAAAATTACATACTTCAACAAATAATGAAGCTGGACAGTATTCTTGCATTAACTTTGAAATTTAGAAATTACAAAAGTTACTTTAAAAATAATTAAAGAAATATTTGTTCTTCCTCTACAAAACGTATTTGAGATTTTTAATTATCTTTTTCAATAGATAGTATCTCTGATATTCCATGTGTTGATGTGGTAATAAATAATTCACTTGGTTCAGCAAGTCAGGCTGGATTAATAAATAACTAAGTTAACCCTTGCAGACATTATGATATTAACTCTTTTTCAGGACAGGATCACTTGTTAGAAGCTTTGCTTTAAAAATATTGAAGGAATTAAAATATATCTGCTTATGAGAATCAGTATGCTTTCTTGAAAACTTATCAGTTTTATTTAGCATTTAAACTTACAAATATTTATTATTTTATAACAGCAATGGGACTATAATTAGTATTTCCAGTATAATTTGTTTAATTCTGATGTATATTTTATAAAGTAAAACAAATATATATAAACACCATACTTGATACTGTTTAAATATAGCTTTGTCATTCATGTATTAAAATATATTGATCTGTTTTGTTTAGACACTTAGTTCTTAACAGAAAAAGAGTTAAAATCCTTTAGTCAAGATCGGCAGTCTACTGCATACCAGGAAAACATTACTGTGTGATGTTCAGTTTAATAATATATCAAGATCAATCAATTAAACTGCTTTCATTATACACATCATGCTCACTGTTACTTTCACCAGCTTTTGAAACATTTTGATAAAAGAATGCTGATATTTCTGTACATTTTGTTACACAAATACAATGATAAAAGAGACAGTTTGTTATTCATCCCAGGAGAGATATTCACTGCAAAATATTTACTGTTATCGATGAATCATTATGGCTGCTTCTCTGTCATTTTTTATTGCAGGGACAAAAAATAAAACTGTTGGTGTAGTAAACATGGAATTCTGTTGCTGTTATGGGCCATTCTATTCCTGGTATAATCAGCTTAGGAATCTTTTGGGTTGAGAGGTATACTGTGTTGTGATGTATCGATGTCAGTTCTTTACATTCAGTATCAGACCAGCAGGTGGTCTGTAGATGAATGCTAACCACTCTTACCATTCTCCGACAATACAACATAAATTCCCAGTGTTGCTCTGACTGTGAGGATTTCATCAGTTATAACCACATCTTATAGCAACCATATTTTTCTGATATTCTGTATGTTTCTTTGTGTTGTCAGCATTTTTCAACATTCTTGTTATCTTTAATGGGTTACAGGTGTTTTGATTTGAGGCTGATCAGTAACTGTCTTTGAAAAGTTTCTTGATTCATTAGTGTGTGGTTACTATCAGAAATATTTTAGAAGCCATTAATGTATTAGACAACAAAAATGTAGTAAATAAACTAGATAAAATTCATTGACAGTGATGAATGTAATAATTTATTATAGAAGAAAGATTTTTCTCATTAAAACTGCCTCTTGACTAGCATGTTATTTTATATACCAGTTTTACTGAATTAACAACATTTGACAGTTTAATCATATTATGTTAACAAATTCAACTCATCAAAGTGAATCGTTTGTGGTCATAACATTAAAATAATTACTGTGTTGAAGAAAATTAATATGCATAACAGGTTGTCATAGTATTTATTTGTTAATGAAATAAGCAAACTTTAAATTTAACAAAATAAAACACCTGTGATATATAAAAAAAATCAAAACTAAAATGATTACCTGTTATCAGCATTATAATCTTCACAAGTGCACAAGATGATCAGCATTATAAATATTCATCAAACAAATTTATTGATTTGTGGAAAGGTCAGTTTGTAAAAACCAAAATGTTACAACCATGGCTTACACTTGTTGTGTATTTTCTGGATAATTAGAAGTCCTTGTTCATTTGGTTTGATATGTGATAAAAAAAAAGAGAAGAGATGTAAGTGAAGTGTTCAGTTATGATGTCTCCAGAATTCATTCTGCCATGTCACTGATTGAGTTAGACACCTTCAACAAAAAAAACTGTCAGGTAGGTTCATTAAAAACCTAAATTTCTCTTTCTACTCTTTCTATATTAGGTTGTATCAGTTTTTCAAGTTTTAATTTTCCTTTTCCCAAAGAGGTGGTATTTTAGGAGCCTTAAAAGACTATAGCAGTAGACAGTTTTATTTTTTAAATGCTTTGGATCCTCAGTATATAACAGAACTATTGTATTATTAAACACAGGCTAATGATGCAAATAAGAAAATTACATTTTAAGTTTAAGCAGCCTCACAGATTTGTGTGAATTTTTATATTTAATCCAAACAAGTTACTGACAACAGATAATGTGAATGAAAAGTACTGTCAGATTAGTGTCACAGTTACAATGCATATCTAATCGATGTTATAAACAGGCATTTCACCCGTCTTATTGCTATGGTTTAATAAAACCAAATAATTTATAATTGTCTTCCAGTAAAAACAACCCAAGATAAAGTAACAAATAAAAAAAAAAAAATAAATAAACGAAGAAAAAAAGAATTAAATAAACAGATAAACCTTTAAAATCGGTCAGTATTTTAAAGTGTATTATGACTGTACAAAATAAACTGGTCTAATGAAATTCTTATTTTATTGTTTATTTATTATTTTGTTGTTTTGGGGTGACCTACAGTGTTAGAAAACAGTTTACTGAAGATGTGGTGTCATCAGATATGAGGTGGATCCAGATCTGTAGATTTCTTAGGCTGGAAGTAATGACAGAACATACCAACTGACTCTGTACATAATTACAAAAATCATGCAGCAAATATTTGTAAACTGTATTCTTTCTGTTGTTTATTTTGCTACAGTGACTGGATAGGTAAATCGTAAATAAAACAAAACAAGAAGGTATTTAGAATATACTTAAATTTTTTTTTTTTATGAACTGTTGATGTAATACATGTCAGTTCAATGGACTAAATGCTTAAGTCAAGTGCTTCATCTTTTTCTTTTTTTCTCAAATGTTTGGATGCTAGCCATAGTTCAAGTAGGCTTGATAGGTAAGCTACATGCAGGTAACATCTTCAGTATTTCAGCATGTATCATTTAATGCTGAATCTGTATGTTTACAATCTTTTAGTGTTCTTAATTATTTTATGAATATACAGTTTTTTTTTTTAAACTTTCTGCCTTCAACCATTGATTTCCTCTTACTTTGAAAGTGTTCATTTATTCTTGACCATCACTATTAGCAAAATATTGTGTCATTAAATATTTAAATATAAAAATAGTGAGTAATAATGCCATTTTAAATTAGTAAAATATTTAAAATTAATACGTTAATATGTTAAAATTTTAAAACATTACATTAGAATGGTCTTTGGCAATAACAGACATACTTTTCTGAATTGTTTTGGGTTTTTAAATTGAACTTCTACTGTACTGCATTGGAATTGAATATTTCCTGTTTTACAAACTTGTTTTATATCTATAAATATTTAATTCCTTTTTTTATCTAATTTTTTTTTTTATCTCCTATTTTTCCAACGTCAAGTAGAAAAATAATTTTAAAAAAAAATGAAAATAAATAAAATAGTGAAGATTCATTATAAATTTGTTGAGTTAAAAGTTACATTTCTAACATTTAAATGTAATTGTTTATTTTGATTTGAGTTGTATGTTTTTACTGGAACAACAACAAAAATAATAATATGTGACTCACAGATGTGTAAAATAAATAAATAAATAAAAATCTCTAGAGAAAGAAGTTACACAAAGAGAGAAAGAATTAGATCATACACAGACATTTTCTCTTTGTTCACCATTTAGTTATAAACCAAGCTGGTACTTTAAATAAATCGGCCATAGACCTCTTAATTAGATTAAGAGAAGTTCAAAAAAGTTGTTCATTGTTAAATATTAACATTCTCAGTGTCAACAGAGAGAGTGCTCCAATTAGCTAACACCAGTTGTTTTGAATAATCAACAGATAACCACACAGTCCTAAAGTTATCCACACTTTTCAGATACGACACTTCAGTGCTCTGAAATATTTACATTTGTGAACGTCAGTTTGCATTTATTTTCATAGTGAGAAATGAATCTTAACATGTTATTACTGGAAACATTCCTGATGGATCAACTGTAATTTATTATTTTTCTATTTTGGGTTTTCTTGTAATTATAAAGTGCTTAATGCAAATACTGAGATAATGTTATTAAGCACAAATGTATTAATGTCAGCAGCTGTTAATTTTTTTTCATGTTTACTATAAAAATATAGAAATCGCAAGTTTCAGTGAAGACCATTTACATTATAAATAAATTAGTAGGAAGTGAACACAGTGCAGTGTTTTGTAGACAGTTTCACTGTCATTCATTCCCGAGTAAGCCTTCTTGTATTACTGGTGATTTTCTTCTCAAGTTTAATTCTCCTCAGAATATTTTCATTTAGCTTTTGTATGCACCATCCACAAGTTTAAGAAGCAGAGAAATAGTGCATATCATTTAAATGGCAAAATGGCTAAACTAAATGGCAAAATTAAAAAAAAACACACACAAAAAAAATATTTTATAAATATATATATATAAAAAAGTTAAAAAAAAAGAAAAATAACAAAACATAAAATTTATAAAAGTATATAAAACAAAATAAATTAAAAAAACTTTCTGATAGTTGTAAAACTAATTAATAATCAGATTTATTCAGTATCATGTTTTCAGTTACTTTTCTCTTTCTAGTTTACTGTCACTCCAGTGAAGTCAGATTCTAACTTGTGTGACATCCAAGTACGTGGCAGAGAGGAAACAAGACACAATGATGGGGCAGTTTCCAGTAGAAAATATTCTGATGCCTACACACAGTTTGAGCAGGAGGACACCACTCTCACCCTCACACCAACAGACACCCTCCTTACACAAAGCAGCATCACAGCACTGCTGTCCTCCAAATTTAAGGTTAGTAACTTTTATTTGAAAAAAACAAATGAATTTCAGACAGAAGGTCAAAAAGGTAAAGTATATTCCTGTCATTGTGTTTCATTGTAATTTGTAAAAAAGTTGAAATAATTTTTTTTTAATAAGTAGTTATTTCTCAAAAATTAAACATTGATTATATTATTTATTCTTCAAGAGAACATTAACATTAAATCTGTCTGTACAGTTTTTATTTGTAGTCATAAAAATTTATATTAACCAGAACCTTTCTAGTATCAGCAATGAGAGAGTGTTTAAATATGTAATTTACTAAAATTCTTTTAATTCATTATATTTAATCAAACTTTCACAACCTTCCCATGATAAATTTTACTAGTTACTTAATTAATAAACTTGATTATTATTTTTTTTTTTATTAAATCAGTTTTGCCGCACCAGTTACTAAATATTTACCTTTTTTTTATTTCTTAACTATTAATTTTAATACAGTATTGCACATTATCTGGTTTTATTCATTTTAAGCTAAGCAGCTAAAAAAAAAAAAAAAGTTAAAAAAAAAGGATAATAAATAATTTTAAAAAACAATATTTGAATTCCTTTTACTCTACTAACAAAGAATGTCAGTTTCCATCACATGCAGCATTTTTGAAAATGTATTGGAAGCATGATGCACGTGCCTGCCAAAGTGAATTTAGTTATAACAGTCACACGCAAATGGTTACTTTATTTCCATTCGGGTGATAACCTCTGCTGACGTAACAGTTGTAGTTCACTGTGACAGTTCTAATTCCTTATCTCAGGAGGTGCCTCACTCGCATCCTGGTGTATTGACTTTTTATGTACATGTTTTTGTTCTTGCTATTTTACAATATAATTTTGAACATTGTTATGTTATACTGAAGGGAAATCTCCAAAATATGTAACAGATTATCTCCAGTATGTATTAAAATTCTTACTTTAAACAATTTGAATTGATTTATTTATTTATTATTATTATTATTAATTTAAATCTGATTTAAACATAAAAATGTATAGAAATTTTGTTATTTCTATATATATATATATATATATATATATACTTTTTTATGTTAATATGTAAGTCCATCAATAACTAAAATTAAACATTTTGTCTATGTAAAAATACAACAGGAAGTAAGCAGACACATAGGCTTACAGAGTCAAAGCCGCTCATTTTGTTGGCAGAAAAGCCAACATGGGATAAAATTAATAATGAAATATAAAAGACATGGACCATTTTGCATAAATTCTGATGCTAGTATTGGTTCAAGTTGATGGAGTGAGTGTAGAAGACATGATTTATGTCGCGTATGTATTAGTATACCTTAGTTCAAACCATTTGGGTTTTTTTTTGTCCTTAAAAAACATGATAAACTCTTTGCAGTGATCTATGTTTTTAGTTTTTAAGGATGATGCTTCTTTAAGTCTTGCTTTAAAAATCCAGCAAGGAAAAACCTCAAAATTCTATAGAGTGAAAAATTGTCTGGGAAAACAACAGACTGTACATCATTGCATATAATGTTATAGCTAAAACATATATAGTGTCTAAATCACTACTAGTGATTGCTAAACCTATGACAATACAATTTAAAACAAATGATGAATGAAGAAAGGAAAAGTTATTCAGTTATTATTATTAAAATTATTAAACATATGTAATTAAAATACAAATTCTGAATGCAACACATTAAATATAAATCTTAACAATTAATTAAACACAGCTTTGGATAAGGTGGGTGTGAAATAAAGATGATTAATTGACAAAGATTTGTTACTGTGGTGTGTGTCTGCAAGTTTTCTTGGAATGCAGTGGACTGCTGTTAACCAGTGAGAAATGAGGATCATTCCTAAACCCTCCAGCAATTAATAATTTATTAGAATGTCAGAAAAATGATACCTTCTCTTGGAACAAAATATTGTCTTTTTTGAAGAATATAATCTCAAAACTGTGGATAAACCCACTGCAGAGATCTATTTAGATCTTTTGCAAATGAGGGCTTGATTCATGTAGCAAAATTAACATCAGTTCCTCAATACAGAAACTTTCAAATTCCTATATGGTAAACACATCTGGATGATGCACCCTAAATACGCTATAGAAAAAGACAATTACCAATTACACTTTTTGTTCCATATAGGTTATTACTGAAGATACTTTTCTCGTTTTGACACAGTAATTATGCAGTGTATTTTGTGTCACTGTTGGTGTATTTTTTGAATATATATAATATAATTATCTCGAATCTCCTGTGATCAATCCAGTCTTTAAATAAGTTTCAGTTGACCAATTCCACATTTTAAAAAGGTTTCTCCAAAAAAAGTAAATTATTGGTTTTTAATTTTCTTTTGTATTTTTACAAAATATGTTTGTGAATTAATAAATAACTCCATGTGATAATAAAGTAATCTTTGTCATAGCATTTCTAAACACCCACAGCTGTCCTTAGTTGGTGATAACAAGCACATTAGACATATGCTCTTTGACACTGCAGTTTCAACTTCCTATCAGCCTATCAAACAAACAGGCTCTTGATAAGGCTGACATACTTCAGCAATTGTAAGACGGCTTCTGGATATTTTTTACAATAAACTGTTAACAAAACATTAAAATCAGATGACCAAGTTTCAAACAATAAAAAGGGATAAGTTTTTGGAGCCAGAAAGGCTGTTTGGGAGACCTGACCCATGTACCCGTATCTGCTTCCAATGGACAATATCCTCGAGCTGATGACGCTTATGCTTCTCTGATGATGACAATGAAAGCTTTGAAGCGTTAGGGCTGCAGGTGATTGTTTGTTAGTTGAATTTTATTTGTTAATTTATTTTCCTTTTTTTTTTTTTTTTTTTTTTTTTTTTATATATATATTTTTTAATGTGTTATTATTTTATATATTATTCATTCATTCATTATTAAACGTAAACGAATCGAAACAGGATTGTTTGGGGCTTTTATTAATTCTTTTATAGTTTTTATGACCCAAACATTTGCGAGAAGTAAAATAATTTAGTTTAGAAAGTGTACACCATCTTGCCATTCAAGAGTCGCTAGACACTTTCGACTTCAGCCAATGTCAGAAGAGTTCATTACCGCCAAATCAGTAAATGGCAGTAAAACAGATCGGATTGTAATTAAATAATTTAATTATTTATTTATTTATTTTTGTTGCTAAAATGGGTAGATAGTAGGGTATATCGCTCCCAGAATAGGAACAAAATAAGATAAAATAAAAATTAAATTAAAATTAAAATTAAAAATAGAAACGCATCGGCAAATTTTTTTTTTTTTAATTTCACGAAATCTTTTCGAGAAATATGGTAGAAATAAATAAATAAATAAATAAATAATAATAATCAATAAAATGATTAGCTTGACAGACTTGGGTGGAAGTAATTACATTTTCTTTCTTTTTCTTAATTTTAAGATCATTACTCAAAAATCAGTATTTAATAAATAAATAAATACAAATCAAATTTATCCGGTTTCTTTGAAATAGCCGGAATTATTTTATGCTGATGATTAAATATCTAAACTGAAATTTTATTGGACCGTAAAATATAAATTTAATCTTGAAATTCACATCTGGGTCTGATAATGGGCCACCTTTGCGTCTGATAAATGCGCTAACTGGGTTTTAAAAGTAAGTTCGGCTAATTTCTGTCAAGCATAAATCAAAAAATAAAATAAAATAATAAATATAAATAAATAAGTAAATAATGCATTTTTTTTTTTCTTCCAATTTTGGTCAACAGAGTAATTTAAAGATTTTAAAGTTGCTATTTATATGCTGGAATCCACAGAATGATATTTATACATGTGCGTAATCATCACGGATGTCATTGTGTGACCTTGACCGCACAAAAAGCTAGGCTGAACTAAAAATTGAAATACGTTTGTTTATATTTATCAAATAGTATTTTGTTTACTATCATCAATGTTCAAGATTTGGAATTTCGTTGGGCTTGGAGAGCTCATTAAAAAGTTTGTGACTGTAAGACGGAAGCGTCTTCAACAAGCATTACCCACTCTAGACTGGAATACAATATGGTCATAAGAAATTTTTATATTCATAATTGATAATCCATAAAAGATTATGTCAGTTCCAGTGTTTTCCATACAGCTTTAATAATAATAATAATAATAATAGCAACAACAACATAAAAAATCTCTCTCTCTCTCTCTCTCTCTCTCTCTCTCTCTCTCTCTCTCTCTCTCTCTCTCTCTCTCTCTCGCACACACACACACACACATGGGATTGAGGTCATTTCGCTTTAATTTCATCACTTTTTAGGACTGACCCTTTCATATTTCCATAAAAAAAAAAAAAAAAAAAAAAATTGTAATAATGTATTAAGTTGCTGTTTAATCATATCCTTTTTGCATGATAATCCCATGAGAAATTGAAGTTATTATTTTAAAAAAAGACCAAATTTTGAAGTGTTCTCCTTTATTGATTCATTGTTTAATTTGTGCATTGCATAAGTGAACTTGTTTTTGTGCTTACAATTTACATCTAGGTCTTAGTGGTAGGTTTTCTTGCATCGTGATGGATTGCACTGAAAGTGGATGTGCCCCTGTTACTGATATGTGTGGGATACAGGCAACTCTTATTTTAATGAATATAAAATTAATAAAACTATAACTGTAAATATTAAAATAAAAAAAATAAAAATGCCCCCTCCAAAAATATGTACACACACACACACACACACACACACACACACACACACACACACACACATATACACCTACACATACAGATATTTGTCAGTTGAAACATTCTCTCCTTGCTCATACTTTAATAATGTAAATTTGAGAAAGTAACTATTTATTTTTGAAAATTTTCTTTTACAATTACACTGTATGATAAATGCATTAAAAATGCTTCAGTTAATAAAAATGTTTTAAAATTAAAAATATGTTTTAGGATTTTCATAAGCGGATGAAACAGTATGGATTAGAATCTCCTCGTTTCAGAAAAAGGCTTGTGTCCAAGTGGGAGGTAAGTTTCTCTTTCAGTTTAATCACAAACATAATTGCAGATTTAAAGCACAATAGAAAAATGATTCATCTCTAAAAATGTTGCAGCCAGTAGCAAACAGTTAGTGGAATTATTACTTTAAAAAAAAAAATCCATATGTAACAAACAAAATAAAATGTATATTGCTGTGAACCCCCAAAAAAGCCACTTAACAAAACAGCATTTTTATATATTGTTACTTTTTCTCTGTTAGCAATGGAAAACTAGTTTTTATTGATGATAAGGTTTCTTTTGTTAATGTAAATAAATACTTGTATCAAACTAATATATGATTAATACATTTTAATATGTAAAACAATAATTTTTATTTTTTATAGAGTTTGAATTATGATATAAATGAATGTGATTTATATCATGAAGAGGAGCAGAAGTTTCGATCAAAAGTAAGTGAGATTTTAAATTTTTTAAATTTTCTACTTCTAATTATTAAGACAGCAGATTTATAAGTATATTTATGATATTATTTCTAGTGAAATAATTAATAAGTATATTAAAACAACATTATGTTAATTCTGTTATTAAATTATTTTTCAGTATTGCTAATAAATAGTTGAAAGAGAAATATTAGAACTATATTAATGCTGTTTATTAAAGAATTCACAGAAGCTTATACTGTTTGACAAATTGAGATTAGTTGATAAAAGATAAATAATTTATTTAATCTTTCGTATTAAGACATTGTATTCTTTGTATTACATTAGTAGATTATTTAGTATAATTTTAAAAAAAAGGCTAGAATTTTATAGCAGAGAGGTGTAGTTTGAACACTGTTTTTTTCAATAGAAACGGCACCTCATCAAGACCATCAGTCGTTGGATCATAATGTTCATTGTTGGAATTGGAGCAGCTGTCTTGGCAGCAGGAATTCATATCATTGTTGAGGTTGTTGCTCACATGAAGTTTGATCTTGTTCAAAAATGTATCCTTTTTATAACAAACAGGAACAAATATATGATCACACACACACACACACACACACACACACACACACACATTTAAAATAATAACATAATTAAAATTGACCTTCCCAGAGTTACTTATTTCATAAATTAGAAATTATGGAAATATGTGACCACATCATTTAGGAAAATGTGTTTATGCAGCAACTGTTACTGTTGGCAATGCAATTTGGTATTAGGCAGTTTGTAAAGAGGTATTCCGAAGTGGCTGTATTTTTGACATACCCTTTTGACCTATTTTTTTTCAGACTTGCAGATTCAGTAGCTCTGGGTCTCTCTAGTTCATCCAACTGTTCTGTGGGATTGATGTCCAGCAATACTACTGGTGTAGGGTCAGACATGCATGCAATACAATACACATGCTGGCAATATGTCTTATTGGAACATCATGTGTGGAAGCACTGTCATGTATGGAATTATGATGGGAGCCATTAGCAAACACCTATGAGGTCCCCATCAGTAACAAACAGATCAGTTACACTTGTCTGGGTATTCTGCCCACATTATGACACAGCTGTCCCTACCCTCACCCCTATAGTAATACAGTTTTTAAAAGAAATGATAAGAAATTATTAAAAAATTCTCTTTTTTGTTAATGACTTAAATTTCTACACACATATGTCAGCATGTACATATTTGTGTTAAAATAGATCTATAGGTGTGTTTCTATATGTATTTTGTGTTTGATGAAAATAATTTCTTATTGATTTTAAGTAAATTAGTATATGTATTTTGCTTGTTTTGGCTGAAAAAGATTCAAGAAATCAGTCATCATAAAAATATTAAAAACTAGTCCAAAGAGAAATTATGAAAAAATAATTGATATAAAAATTGATTATGTGCACATATTTCTTTGGGATTTTTTCCATGACATTTGTTTCAGACATAGATAAATGTGCCAAAGAAAACTGTTTAATCATTCCAGTTCTTATATGGTCAGGAATTAATGTTGGCATATCTTTATTAGCAGGAGCAATTGTCACTTACCTGTCAGTATGTATCATTTGGTTTTACATTTTTTCATATTCTATTTATATCAGTTGCTATTCCATTTCTACATTTTGATGTGTTGAGGTATTTATTGAATTTTTTTCAGTCTAAATAGTCAGTTTCTTTTCTGAATAGGACTTAAAAGAATTAAGATAATTGAACAAAATAAGTATTTTTCACTTTAATTTGTATATTTAAGATAATTTAAATATATGTATTTTGCATTTTCTGAGTGTAGCTGCTACAAGAAAAATATTTAATGGTGGGGGGCAGGGGTTAGAGGAGAGTGAAAGACAAAATAATCATCATGTCCTAAGGAGAAACAAACAAAACAGGGTTTTAAATCAAATGGCTTTAATAATGGATAACCAGTGATAACAGAAACTATGTTGTAAAATTGGAACAAACCAGAAACAAAACCAAAAAAAGAAAACAGTTATAAACATACATACATACATATATATCTCTCTCTCTCTCTCTCTCTCTCTCTCTCTCTCTCTCTCTCTCTCTCTCTCTCTCTCTCTCTCTCTATATATATATATATAAAAGAAAAAAAATGAAATATATATATATAAAAATATATATGCATTATAATCAAACCTGAAGCTAAGTCAAATTAAATAAATGCATTTAAATATTAATATCAACTGTTGTCAAAGTTCAGTAAAACTGCTACAGTTCAGTATTCCATCTCTGTGTTATTACATTATATTATTATCATGCATTCGGCTAGAATTGAATTTATAGAAATGAATACAATTTATTCTAAAACTAAAATTTCCAGTACATGTAAATTAACAATTACACATAAATACAAAACATATGCCATTTTGTAACTAGTGATGTCATTAACATATACCCCATGTAACAATTATTGTCATCTGAACAAAATTAATAAATGTGTATCAGCTATGTTTACCAAGAAACTACTCAGTATATTAATCATGATTATTTTTGAAGATATTCCAGTGTGCAGATTAATACAGAACATGTTAATTATTATAAATTGTAAACACTCTTGTTATAATGATTATTATTTCTTTAATCTACAAATATATAAATATGTTTCAGCCAATGGCAGCAGGAAGTGGCATTCCTTTAATCAAAGCCTACCTCAATGGTGTAAAGATTCCAGGACTTCTGACTCTGCAGTGTTTTATAGCTAAAACTGTTGGGGTTATTCTCTCCATTCTTGGTGGTTTGGCCTGTGGGAAGGTATTACAAAAACAGTGTTGAAAATCCTAACATTCACTTCATTAAAATATATATTTTTTAGTTATTGTCATTAACATTTTTTTTACTTTTGTTAGTAATTGTTCTTTTATGCAGTATTATTTGGTTAAGAAAATTTTAAGAATTATGTGTCTGACCTATAGACACTGTACTTGTTAATACCTATCTAAGTTAAGATGTCATTGTGTTTCAAAACATTTCAGGAAGGACCAATGGCTCACTCAGGGGGAATCATAGCTGCAGGTTTGGGCAAAGGCAGAATACATTGGTGTGCTAAGAAAAAGAGGGAAATCAAGGTATTTATAAACTATTGTTTCAGCTTTCTCATAGAGGTATCAAACCATTTATTCTTCAGAATACCAGAATTCATTGCTTAATGGAATAATTTTTAAGCCTTAATCAAGAAATTTGAGTCATCTCTGGTCCTAAGCTAGCCAGATAATTTACTTTTAAAAACCCCTGCAACAACAATAATAAGACCTAACAAACCCACCATTACTTTATATAACTTTGTTTCTAACTGAGTAACATTTGTTTTTGTGTTTCTCATATTAAATCATTTTATGTTTTCAAAAATGTACATCTGAAAAAAAGCAACTTCTTGTTAAGTTTGGATAAGGCTTCCTGGATGTAAAAATCTTTCTTTTGATGACATTTTCACACACACACACACACACACACACACAGAAAAATATATAAATATATACAGATTGATCTAAGTTGAATTTTTATATCTACATATGGTTCTATCATTTTTTTATGAATGAAAACCCAACTATTTTCTTTTAGCTATTAATGTGGTCACATGAGGTAAGATGAGTTTTCAGTCAGTGGTTTTAATGCATTATAACTGTTGTTTTATTTGTTTTATTTGTACTAATTTTATATTTATCTCTTTATTTTAATTAATGTGTTTTGCATGTTTTAAATTGGTTATTGGTGTATTTGTTCTTTTAAATTGCACTTCATCATTTAAAAATATACATATAAAAATAACAAGTGAATGTGTTTAGGTATATAAATTAATTAAGCTGCATAAATTCACCTTTTTATCAGCAAGCATTGGCAAGCAGTTTGTTAATCTCAGAAAGGAAAGTCTAAATTTGAATCTTCAGGCATTCTTTTATAAGAACAGTTTGATAGTAGCAAAATTGCATTTTACACATCTCAATAATTTTGTTTATATTCAGTTAATAAAATGTTTCATTTGTATTAAATTTCATGAGTGTGTAAAAGAACAAAATAATATTAATTACTGGGTGTGCCCTTCAATTCCAGTTTAGTTCATATTAGTATCCTTTAAATAAAATTAATATTGTATTTTTCACGGTTCTGTTGATGTTGTTCAAGTAGTTTGTTCATATTATCATGAACTTCACAGATTAATTTGGAATTGTTGTGTGTTTAGCTGATTGTATAATATCACAGATTAGTTTTTATCACTCAATCCTTCACAGTTCAGTTGTTATTATTGCATTCTTCACAGATTAGTTAATAGTTTGGACTTCACAATTTAACTGATATTATTGCTTTCTTCACAGATCAGTTAATATTTTGGACTTCACAGTTCAGATGATATTGCATTCTTCACAACTCAGTTAATATTTTGACTTCACACTTCAGTTGATATTACTGATTCTTCACAACCCAGTTAATATTTAGACCTCACACTTCAGATGATATTATTGCATCATTCCCAGTTAGTTGGTATTACTGTCCTTTCCAATTAATTGATATTATTATGTCCTTACATCTTTAATTGGTATTATGATGTTCTTCTGGTTAGTAATAGTAAATATTTAGGTGATGCATGATTATATATTACTTTCTAATAATTCATAATAACAAGACAATGAATAACCAAGAATTAGACCAAACTAGTTAAACTTTACACTGATAGTGGATTACACTATTGATGTGCATGTTAATACTAACATTTAGTAATGTCACTAGAATGGCAGGTTGTTACTAACATTTAAATAGATGTTTCATTTTCTCATGAAATTAGTTGCAGTGTTATACATAATTTTGTTTTTGTAATAGTCACAGAATAATCTTTAATGTGTTCAAATACCAGTACTTCATCAGGACAGGTCAGATTATTGACTTGATTAATATCTTGGTCAGAACTGAATCTATTTCACTGATGTCTTAACTTTTGCATATGTTTTTCTTTCCCAATAATCTGATTTAGTAATAAAACACTCATCTCTACTGGTACACAGGCTTATTTAAACCATATAATGTGTGCATTTCAGCTGATAATTTCATAAAATTAACTAAAGAGGCAAAATCTGATACCATAACTATAATGTTCTCTCTTTGGTATAAAAGACTATTCAAACATATTTTGTTTAAAATGATTATTGTTTAGGAGAAAACTATATACTTTTAGTTTTTGTTACACTGTTTATTAAAACTTTAAAATATATATATGCCATCCTAAAACAGTGACACATACACACACACTGAGAGAAAGGTACAAACAGAAATATATAAACACACATCTATTTTTTAAAGAATAAATTAAATATTAATATATATTGACTATATCCTATGTCTATGTTACAGCTAAATATCAGAGAAATTTCCCAATGTGGATGTATTTTATAGAAACCCCTGTTTTGTTTAGCAGAACATTTTGGGGACGTGTAAGACAGATTTCAAGAATATATACATTAGCATAGTTGAATATTAAAAAACCCAGTTTAACTGTGAAAAGGAATATAAGTTTGTTATTTAATATTTCTAAAGGTATTTGAGAGTTTCCGATCTGACCACGAAATCAGGGACTTTGTGGCTGGAGGTGCAGCATCTGGTGTGTCTGCTGCTTTTGGAGCTCCTATAGGAGGCACACTGTTCAGTGTGGAAGAAGCAGCAAGTTTTTGGAATACAGAACTTGTATGGCGAGTGGTGGGTTTTTAATAAGTTTATATTTAACATGTCTCGTTTTTTTTCCTGTTATTTATTGATATTGTCCAGAAAATCATATTAGCTATTATATAAATACTTAATGAACAGTAATAAATTTATATTTTAAATTTTCAAAAAAGATACAAATTGTTTATAAAAATATGATAATTTCTGCATGTTAATGTGTAATAAATATACTGAGTTGGCCAACAGGAATATGTTGCTTATAAATCAGAACAATATTAAGAATTTATATGATAAAAAGTTTGACCTTAACAATGTACATATGTCAATTATAACTTGTGTCTTTTTTTTTTTTGAATGATTTCAAAAATACTTTCAAATTTGAAACCTCTTTTTGGAATAAATGAGTGTCATGTTTATTATGTCACTCATATATGCATCTTCTTAGTTTTTTTCAGCAATGGTTGCCTGTTTTACCACCAACTTTTTAATTAGTGCCTTCAATGGTGATCCAACACGTTTGTCAAATCCAGGGCTGGTCCGATTTGATACATTCCCTGTGAGTAATCAGTTTTAATAAAAGATTATTGAATTTTTCTCCTAGAATTAAGTAATTTCATTTCTGTATTTTATAAGAAATGAATATTGGTTTGATGCAGCATACTATTTTAATTTGTCTGTTTTAAATACACATAGAACCTGCCAACATCAAACACAAAGAAAAATAATTATGATAAAGATGGAATGTTTTCTGCTATAATTTTTAATTGGGAGGTAATGAAGTATATTTAATGTGTGTAATTTATGTATAATGTAAATGCAGTTTTTTTCTGGATGTTTTATTTTTTCAGAATCTGTCATTTAATTTAATTGAGATCCCTGTCTTCATGATAATGGCTGTGATTGGTGGTCTTATTGGTGCACTCTTTGTTGTACTAAACTACAGACTGACTGTCTTTAGACAGAAGTGAGTGTAAAACTCCAGTACAATTTAATATTAATACGATATTATGAGCTATAAACTATATAGTTTACAGTAATGGTGATATACTGACACATACAATTACAATTACATTTAATGCAGTGATGTAACGTTTGGTTGATGTTTTTTCTCTTTATTTGAAATATAGTTTTAAATTTTTTTCATAATTTCTTTCTATTACTAAGATTATATAATGAAACAGTATTTGGTTTTATGTTAATTAATTTCTTTACTGTAGATACTTACATCGATACAAGTGGATAAAGGTTTCAGAAGCTGGGTTGGTTTCTATAGTCAGTGCTATTGCCGGTTTTCTGCTGATGTTTGGTGTGAATGAATGTGTCAGCATAATTCCTCACAACAACCATACTATAACATCCAAGGTGAATACAGTTTTTGTTACCACATTCTTTACAGCTGAGTGTGGTAGAAATATGTACACGTTTTAAAATAAAGTTTCAATATATATTTTTATTTTTTTATTGTTTTGTTGACATTACTTAATTTCTTTACATACAGTTTGTTAAAAACATTTATTCAGTGATTATGAAATTTTAAACCACTGACATTTCTTTGACCACAGTTAAGCTTTGAATAAATTCTAATTAGTCAGAAGAAGGTTTTCTTGACAAAGATGATAATTAGAAAGTTATTTTATGTCCATCTTTCAATTATTTTGTTTTAAAGGTTGTCTAATTTTGTATTGAGTTTTTCTGCATTTATAGTTTTGTATAATGTGTTGTCATTGCAGGCAGATGTTTATTTCTGTAGTTGTCAGAAACTGATGATTTATTAATGAAAAAATTGAAAAATCACTGCAGTACTTGTATTTGATAATGTAGAATACGTTGTTTTTACTAATTTTATACCATTTCAGATGTTCTGTGATGGTGACAGTTTTAATTCAATGTCTACTCTGTTTCTGACAACACCAGAAGGATGTTTAAAAGCCTTGTTACATGATCCAATAGGTAGATATTATTTTTAACAAAGAATTATTTGTAATATGCACTATTTTTAATTTAACATTTAGATATCAGTCATCATTCATGTAGTGTGGTATAGTTCAGGAATCTGACCTGCAAATAATAGCCATATCCACTGTTGCTATACACAATGTTTAAAACTGATTATATATTATAGGCTGGGTGTAAAATCAGGCAGTCTGATGAATGGCTAAATATTTCAGATATTCTCTGTAGATTGCCTAATTATTTTATAAATATAACATATTTCCTGACCTTCAGTGTATTTTTTCCACATGTTGCCAAAACTGAAAGATCTGTCTTACAGAGACAGTAACTGTTGTAACAGTAATGACTGCAAGTGAAAGGATGCTGTAATATTTAATAATCTCCAGGAAGACAATCTTTAAAAAACAAAAACAAAAAACTAACAATTTAACATTCAAAAAACTTTTAATCTCACTCTTCATCTGATGTATTTTTCTAAACAATTATTGTGTTAGAAAATAACTGCTAAGCAGTTTACTATTGGACTATTACCTGAATTTAAAGCCCATTGTTTCGCTGTTATAACAATTATAATTTTGTAAGTCCACTTTTTTCCTTTTCAGAGTCATATAGTCCGTTGGCACTTGTAGCCTTTATTCTGGTGTTTTTTGTGCTTGGTGTATGGACTTATGGACTTAGTGTGTCCAGCGGAGTGTTCATTCCATCACTGGCTATAGGAGCTGCATGGGGTCGGCTGGTTGGTTTGGGAGTTGTAGAGATGTATCCAAATCAAGTAGGTATTTAAAAGTTGTGTGCTTAAGCATAAACACACACATCTTGTTACATACAATGGAAAAACTCTAAATCAGGTGAAAATATAGAAAATTAATTGAGCATTTTTTTCTATCACATTAGTTTCTATCAGAATTAACGGCATCAGCCTGTGTTTAAATCCTGCTGTTGATTGTGCTCTCAATGTTGATGATTTTCAGATGTTCTGTAGATCAGCAAATATGAAAATAATTGAATGTTATTTGCAGTTTTTTCTGAATAAATTTGACAGTGGTTTTCAGTTTTCTAGCTAATCAAAAACTTTGCATTTTTACAAGAAAATAAGTCATACCTGCAGATGCTTGATCCCATATACAACTTCAGACTTTTTAAATACTATTAAAAGTGTTTGTGTTGATGCACACAAACCTATCTTGGTTCTAGGTCTATGAAGTTATCTCTTGAATTGCCAAAACAGCTTACCAATACTCTTGTGTTTTATGAAACTGTGACGGGTTATTTGATATGAGCTTGAATACTGTTCACATCAAACAACTGTTAACTTTAATTAACTTTAATGACATAATTGAAACATCTTCATATTTTCTTCTTCCACTGTGGCATGTCAAACCATTTGATACTGTGTCAGATCTGATGCATCTGAATAAAATTTGTACAAAACTGTGTAAACAACATTTCATAGAAATCAAATATGATGTTTTAATCCATGTTTAGACGGATAGCTTATGAGATGGTAATACTGCAGCTTCTGCTGCTGTATTTCATTAGAAACAATATGGGCAATCATAAATGCCCTGGAAATTTTTGTTCCATTGAAATCATTCATATTTACTGGTGTTTTTTCCTTCAGAAATACAATTATTTTTCCAAGCTTTATATAATATAAAGTTACAACATCGCTTAACTGGTGGCATTTTATCTTCTAAAATGGAAATAGCAGTTTGTTGGTGCCTGCTGATGTTGGTATTAGGGGCACTGAAAAGGCAGTGCATGCTGTATAATGATTTTAAACATTCTGTTAAGAATGTGTTTTATCTGATTGGCAAGAACATCTGAACAATGTGAGAACAAACAAACTCCAATTTTACCCACAATTTTTAGAAATAGTTTTAAAGCAAATGAGCTTTTAGCACAAATTTTTAAATAATTCTGTATATGTGGCCGACAGAGATTATTGCACAGAATATTTTGATGGATTCTGCTTACCACTCATCTCTTATTTTTTTTTATGCTCTCCCATTATCCCTCATCCATGATGTAGCATGAATATTATAGTTGTGGGTTAGGAGTCCCAATCTTTCATGACAGAGGGGAAAAAAAGCATGATACATGATTACGTTCATGGGTGAGTTTAATATTTATGATATATTTACAGTGCTTAACTAGCACACCCAGAATATATGCCACACTATATTTTGAATTTTATATTTAGTGTGTTTAGTTTAAATAAGCTTTTGATACTGATTTATATTTAAATATTCTCTTCTTATCATTATTATGACCACTGAATGATACCCGGTAGTAGATTATTTTAATTTTATTTTTGTTAGGGTGCAGTCAGACAGTTATTTAGTAAATCAGTGAGAATGCTACTTTTAAATAATTTTTGTTCGTCTTTTTTTTAAATGTTAATAATAAAAATAAAATAAATTATTACAAAAAGAAGAGAAAATGGTAGACAAAAAACAAAAGAAAATTTGTAAGACAGTCAGTATTTGAATATTTTGAACACTTTTCTATAAATTTCATTTTATGTGTTTAATGCCAAGAAAAATATGATCAGTTGCTTTTAATTTAAATTAATGAATTGGGTTTATTTTGAAATAGTCCTTTCACAATACAACAGGCCATTTATTAGCAGTAACAAGTTACAAGGTAAGCAGTTACTGTTTATTGATATTTTCATCAAATGTGTTCATAATGTGAATTAAAAATATTTAAAAATAATAATAAGGAAAAGCTCATTACTAATTATTACACAGAATCTGGCAGTATATTGTTACAATAACTGAACTAAATTCAAATAATTTATGAGAAACCTATACAGTTTCCTTCATTCATTATAAGGTTAAGATAATATTTTTTAATCACATAATTACAGTGCATATAAAAAATAATTATAATTGTTTTGTGATAGTCATCTAGATATTTATGTTATTGTTTCATAGTAAAAATACTCCACTATTAGCAAAAAATAAAAAATAAAAATAAATAAGTAAAAAAATAAGTAAAAATGTCAGTTCAAAAATCTATTTGACAAAAAGTATTCAAATTCTAAATATGTTAAGAATGTGGAAAATACTGTTTTTTCTGTCTGTTTCTTATGTGAAAGACAAATTTATCTTTGTTGATAAATATATTTTTGCATTACACTATTATGCTACATGCCATCTAAAATGGTAAAACACAGTGTTCAAAATGGCCCCTACAGGTGGCTTGTGGAAATTCAAAGATATGTTTTTAAACCAGATTGATAGTGTGTAATTATAATAGTAGCTTATTGTGCATGTCATAAAATGAAACAACATTTCATAAAGTATTTGTTATAAATGATGTGTTACAATAAATACATTTTGTGTTTAGGAAACATTTCTGTTTATAATAATAATAATAAATATTTAAATACTAATAATAAATATTTAAATACATCACTGTTTAATTAACTGTTAAATGGTGAATTAAATAACAACTAAATCAGATTAGATTACATGTTTATTTTATTTTAGACATCTATGTTTACAAGTGATTCAGTATCAAAGGTGGGAGAATTGTTTTTACAAGCTGTTAAATGTTTTTAATTAAATCATTTGCTGTTAATTTTTCATAATTTTTCAGTTATCTTGAAATATTTTTCAAACATCGTTAATTTTAATTCATTTTATATTCACAAATCAAACTGGATTTTGAGGTCTTTACAGTTATTTTGTTTATTTTAGTTTGTTTTTACTGTTATGTTAAAAACTAATGAAACAGATTTTTCTTTGTTTTGATTTATCTTTATTGAGAAATTGTTTTCAAACATTGTTAATTTTAATTCATTTTTATATTCACCAGTCAAACTGAATTTTGAGGTCTTTCAGTTATTTTGTTTATTTTGGTATGTTTTTACTGTTATGTTAAAAAACAAAACTGATTTTTCTTTGTTTGATTTATCTTTATTGGGAAATAGTTTTAAAACATTGTTAATTTTAATTTATTTTAATTCACAAATCAAACAGAATTTTGAGATCTTAACGGTTATTTTGTTTATTTTGTTTTGATTTTACTGTTATGTTAAAAAATAACAAAATTTATTATTATTAATAGTTTAATATATTCAGTGACACAATGTGAAGGGTAAATTGTTATTATTACCTTTATGAAATTTTGTAATTTGTTCATGCATTGTTCATTTCATTAAGAATCAGATGTAAAATATTTGTTTGAAAAACATTGAACTGTCATATTTATGTGAAAAGTTAAATAAAGAAATAATTATTGTTGGCAGTTAAACTGTGAAATATTGCATAAATAAACATGTTTCTGCTGTGAATCCATAATGTGAAATTGAGGTGTGAAATTATTTACATAAAACTTTTTTATTTTGATACTGAAATAAAAGAATTCAGTATACAAGATATTGAAATAAATTTGTTCATTGATTCTGTAATATATAATTTATAAATTTGAAATTATTTTAAAGAAATACTTTTTTCTTTATTTTTACCTAGTTAGGTTAACTTGAAAACTAATTAATCTACTCAAAAATAAAAACATTTTTGTTTTAAAATGCCATCATGTTTATTTAACTCTTTGATTTACTTTTCTATTATTATTTTCTAACTACAACAAATTACATAATGACATTATATTGCAGTTATTTTGTATGACAACTGAAAATATTTTTAAATTGCATGTCCAGTTAAAAATTATTGGTACCCCAAAAAGCTGGACTTTTAAAGCACTAAACTAACAGTAGATGAAATAAGGATGCACTAATATCTTATTTTTACTTATGAATTTATGTTTATTATTAATTTTTCAGAATTGTTCATGCTGGTTTATGTTCTACATTTGTTAACTTTCTGTATCCATTGCCTTATCGTATTTTAATTTTTCCGTTTAAAATGTATTCATTTTTTCTGTTTTTCTTGTCAGGCAAAAGATGTAGGAAAATATGCACTGATTGGTGCTGCTGCTCAGTTAGGAGGCATCCTGCGAACCACAATCAGTTTGGCAGTTATCATAGTTGAATGTACAGGCGATATTTCATTTGGTTTGTGCATCATGATTGCCTTGGTTGTCTCCAAGTGGGTCGGTGATTTCTTTACCACAGTGAGTTACACAGAAAACAAACTAACTTTATCATTAACTTTATATTTAGAACCAAAGGTTGTTTGTAAATACTAAAAATTACTGCAGTTGAAAAAAAAAGAAAAGAGAAAAAAATCATATCTATACAAAGTAGCATTTATTTGACTCTTGTTTTAAACTACAATGGATGTATAATCTGAGATTCTTGTTTGTTTAGGGTCTTTATGACATGAATATTGAAGTCAGTGGTATTCCTCTGTTGATGCCAGAACCTCCTCCAATGTGTGAGAATCTCAAAGCTAGGTAGATATTTGAAAGTGAATTGTTAATGTGAACATAGCTTGAAAAAGCCAAAGACTTTGTTAATTTTCATATTCTTTTGATAATGACTTTTTAATTTAATGTTATAGAATCAATGTTCCTGATTTTTGGGGGGTGAGGTTTTTATTTTTGTTTGCTTAATGATTTTTTATTTTATATATATATATTTATATAAGTATTAAAATATATATATTATAGAGAGAGAGATATAGATATATACTTTATCAATATTTTATAATTTACTTCAGTTTAATTTTGGTTTAAAATGGATTTTAAAATGTATTTTCCAATTACTGAGCTAGGATTAGGCTATGTAGTACCATTATATTGTGACTTGTGTGATTTGTTGTTACTCATTTGCAGTGAAGTGATGAATCAACCAGTTGTATCTCTGTACCCCAAAGAGAAAGTTGGATTTATAATTGATTTATTATCAGCAGAATCATTTTCAGGCTTTCCTATCATAGAACCTCGAGTAAGTAAACTTTACTGAAATGTCCGTAAATCATTTTTTATTATTTCAAATATACATGTACATAAAAAAATAATAATAATAATAACTAAAAGAAAAATAAATAAATAAATAAAAAATACAATATTTGAATAATAAATTTATTATTCATCTATGTAGATTTTTATTTGTGTAAATTGAGTTTAAAATAGTTTTATAAATCATTAGTAAACAATAAACAAACTTGATGCTGTCTGAAATGATAAACCATTGTTCAAGAATTTTACCTGTCAGGTGACTTGAGAAATCTGATCCATTCTCATCTATTTCTTATTAACAATTCTAGCATGTATCATACATTTTATTTTATTAATTATATTTTTTAATCTAATAATTTGAACTGTTGTAGAAACACAGTGATCGCACAACAGGAAAACTAAAAGGATTAATATTGGCTAACCAGTTGTTAACATTACTTCGAAAAAAAGTAAGTTTTATAACATAAAAAAAAAATAGTGAATATGTTTTTGGTTATAATTTATTTTATTTGTATTTGTCAAACATTTACAATGATGTCAGTCATCTTAACATACTTTAAGTAAACACAGTATTCATCCACATGCAAACTGATACAGTTAAAAACAGTATGTCGAATTTATTTCTGTAGACCTATGCACCTGAAGGAATGCTTCCTCCATCAAATGTTAGGATGAAAGATTTCAATGATCCTTTTCCAGAACAAATTTCTATTGAGGTAAGTGAAATTGATGTGCATGTTAATAGTTCAAATAGTTTATTTCTTTTTTCTTTCTTGAACGCAGCTAAAATTTGATTATATTTATTTACATATTCATTCATGCTTTTTATCAGCAGAATGGATGGATGTATCATAAAGAAATAGGAAAAAAACAAAATCAACAAAAATTCTCATGCTAAACTAATTAAAATTCTCATGCTGAAACATTTAAAATTATATACATAAATGCATCCACTCATACATTATAAATGTATATGTGTGTGTGTGTGTGTGTGTGTGAGTGTTTGGGTGTTTATGTGTAACTTATTTGTAAATCATTAACTTTGTGAACTATGGAATCCTTATCAATTCTTCGCTGCAGTCTCCTTTGTTTAGTTTATGTATACATAAGTGTTAAAATAAAAATCTTTTGAGCATAAAAACATTCATATATTCTCCACACATGACATGCTTCCAGCTGTCTGTCTGTACATAATACAATATGCTTAAAGATACATCTCAAATACACCCTTATTATATACATACAATATATAGTGGATTGTAGAAGCTGTGTGGTTTGTGTTTTTAAGGACATTGATGCTAAACTGACAGATGAAGAAAAGGAGTACATTATGGATTTTCGTCCATACATGAACAAAACTCCATACACCGTATCACCAGTAAGTGTGTAGCCATCCTGAATTTATATAAATGAAGCAGATTTATTGCAAATATAGTTAGCTGAACTATCAATTTTAATTTAAATTATCCGGGTCAGTGTATTAAATACGATTGTTGCATCAATTGTGCAGTTATTTCTGAAAATTACCAATCAGAACATTTCTTGTCACTAGCAGCATTTCCTGTTTTAACATGCATGTAATTAAAATGGGAAAAGCTTTTTTTTTCATCACACCATTCACCATGCCTCCTCTTTTTAATAATATTTTTGATATTAGAGTTATAGCTCCATTCTTATTCCAGTAAACTATCTGATAACTGACCTGTTTGAAAAAAAAAAATTCCATAAGAAATACTATATAGTGGATTAATCAATTCCCGAACCAACCCCTAAAAAAAATTATTCATTATAAACCATTTTAAGTAAAATTATTGATAAATGCATTTGTCTGTCTGCAAATGAATGTGGTTGATGTATATCAGTTATATGTGTAAAATGATCTGTAATGTTAGCTGTTTAGAAAATATTTTTTCTGTCATTAAGCAAGTGTATAGAAATTATTGTTATTAACACTGTTGTTTATATAAAAATAAAGCTGTGGTGATATAAAACATAGTCCACAGCAATAATTTGCTTCTTTGCTTTTTTTTTGCAGAATTTCTCAATGCCTCGTGTGTTCCGCTTATTCCGAGGTCTTGGTTTGAGACATCTTATTATTGTCAATGATAAAAATGAGGTAATGTGCATCACACCCTTTTAGAAAATCACTTTATAATACAGCTTTAAAGTACAGGATAATCTTGTAATAGTTGTGTTAGTAATCTTGTTTGAGGCTGCTGGGCTGAAACAGGATCCATAAACAGTTGAGGACATGAAGCTACTTAAAACAAAGTTAGGTGAACATTAGGTGTTGCTACATTTGAGCAAACTTGCAACTTTTGTCTGGAACTCAGTGACATCACCACTTTGATTCAAATTTTGTTTTCAAGATTAAAGAAAAATATTTTATGCGTGAATATGTTGTTATTGGTGAACCTTTTCTGCACTTGATACCTAAAAGCCTTAACAGCTCAGGCTCAGATAGTACATAATTCAGCTAACTGATGGTTGGGAAACAGTCTGAGATGTAGCAATATCACCTAACAGTTATTTAGGAACATCACTTGTGTGCATAATGCTAGCTACCATGTGTTGGAGATGTTCAGCACAAAAGGGTTTGAGTTTATTTCTGATGCCCAAAAAAACAAAAGATGTGTAGTCATGACTCAGTTTTTCTGTTGTGATCTAAAATTAGCATTCCTGTTTGTTTATTCAGTAGTATTTAGCTTTTTATTTTATTTTTCTGCAGCTGTGGCAGTGCTGTGGAAATAATATTGTAACTGGTGACAGACCACATGTTTAATTAGAGAACAATAATAAAAATATGTTTGAAACTTTTGTTCAAAGCATACTATATACATAATAAATAACAACAAGTCACACGGTACAAATTTCCGTATTCAGTCTCTACTGTGGTTTGACTTTGCTTCATGAAGTCTATTTCCATATTCAAACAGCTTCTCAGAAATATGTATTCAAGTCACTTCATAAATATTATTCAAGTGAAATTCAGCTTCTGCTCCATTTACATTACTGAACTTGTAACTTTTTAAAGTACTATTATATAGTAAAGTGTATGGAGCCCTCTCAGGAGGAAAGGCAGCGAGTCATTCTTTTTATTATATAACCTTTACTAACACCTTTTTTGTACCTGGATCTGAAGAAAACTGCAACTTGTTAATAGAAAAAGTTAAACCTGCTAAAAATTAACATTTCAGACTTTCTAAAATATTCCATCTGAAAGTATTTCATCATCTAGATCCTTTCAAATATGATTTATTTGATATAAAATCTGTTCAGAGCACAAGTAGAGGTGAAATTATGTATTTTCAATGACTTTACCTACTTCAGTTTCACATATATCTGTCGAAACAATTATACTGAATATTACAACACATATGTGTGATATTGTCAGGGACAATCTTGCTGCAGAGTGGGCTTTTAAAAATCAAGATTTCTTCAAAAATGGCAGTTGTGTGCAGCCAGCCATCAAAATTTAAACATAATAAAATATTCATAATTTTGGAACTGTTTGACTGACAACTTTTGTTGTCACTTGAATCAGGATTAAAAAGATCTACAATTATCACTCAACCTTGTTTTATTTAAGCAATAAATTACTTTCATGCAACCAATTCTGGGAATGCATTTCAAATTTGATCTTTATGAGTCTTTTGTTTTGTTTTTTTCACAAATAATTTTGTTTATATTGCAGCCTGTTGGTATGGTAACTAGAAAAGATCTCGCTAAATTCCGAGCAGAATCAAAACGGGGCATGCTCAAGATAGAACAGCTGAAGATTGAAGATAATTAACTACTGAAGTTGTCATGTATATGCTGTATTTGTGATAGACAGCTTACCAAACTGCAGCTTTGTAAACTGCAGCTCAAAACAATGTACCAGTAATGCAATGGATTCTTAAATTACTTATGTCATTTATTTTTACTAACCTTCAGTAGCATTCTTCAATTAAGAGTATCGGAAAATGCTTTGGTTTAGATAGATTCTTGTTTTATTTTTATTTGTTGTTATTATTTCTTAATTGTTTAAACTAGTAGAGATAATTTCACATATTTTTTTTATTTGTTACTTATTTATTTTTTAAACAGGTTTCAGCAGTATCTATTTTGTAAGTGATACTGGACAGTTTCTACAAAATGTTGATTTGCTACATTTTTAAGGACTTCTTGAAGCACATTTTGTAGACTAGGAAAAAATAGAAGCAGTCAGCTGTCTAGCAGCTGAAAACAGTATATGTGTTCACTTAAAAACTATTAATGAAACAGGAAATTTATTATAATGGAAATTTGAAGTATTTTTCTAATCCATGTTGAAAAGGAATTGGTTTTATTTTTTTGTTACAGCAGAACGTTAGGAATTCTGACAAGTTTTTAAATAATAGTATAAAAAGGTCGATTTTTATAACCAGTTGATTTATTTCACATAACAATTTGCATTTAATTTTAACATCTCTGCTGAGATGAGGTATTTTAACTAATTAGTTTTTACTCTACTTGTATTTAATCCAGCTATTTTAATAACCAGAGTTTGCATGTAAACAGGAATTATTTAATGGCTTGGTATTTATTTTATTTATAAACTATAATTTTAATTCTGTTATGCAAAACTTGTTTTAAAAAAGAAAATAAGAATAGAGCATGCAATAGATTGTTCTTCTTCAAGCCAAAATGAAATTATTACGGACAGCAATCATGATAATGAAAACCCATGTCCTAGTAATTGTTATTGAATAAATATGTAGTTATGTGGGATTTTTTTTGTAATTGCATGTTGATGTAAACATACTACTAAAGGTGAAAATCAATTTTTATACAATGATCCCTTTTGACTGTGATTACAAGATGTTCAGTAATGCAAATGTCTTTTTCTTAAGAAAGATGTGTTAAAAACTGATTTTAAAGATTGTTAGTGAGAATATGCAACTGTCTGTTAAGTAATCACCTGTGATAAAATTACTTGGTATGAATCTTGGGCAAGTTTGTTACAAATATCTATAAATTCAAGATTCAGCCATGTTGTCTGTGATGAAAATCATGTACTGTTTTCCAATTTTAGTTGTTTTCCTCAATTCCTCTACATTCCTTTTAGCTGAACCGTATTTATAATTGTTGTAGAATAAAGGAATTAATATAATTTATCCAATACATTAGCAATCAACTTGTATAATCATTATGTAAATGTGCTACAAAAGTATAATTATACCGAGTATCTGTGTAATATTGGAAGTAGAAAACTTTTACACATTATAGGACATTTTGATTACATTCATTTCATTACACGATTCTGTTAATTCAGTTTTATCACTGAACTTATTTTATAAGCGTAAATATTATTTATAAATTATTTATGAAATACCCTTGTGAAGTCTTTATATTGATAGTTAAAACATTGAATATGCTATGAAACTAGAACCAATACTTTTGATTTTCTAAATGCATACTCTGCAACTTTAGCTTTCTTGTTAATTAAAGTTACTGAGCTGCATTTCCAAATTAACTTACTGATTTTCACATTTTTCCTTTTCAAGCTATTCACCAGTAAAAAGAGATGTTGATCTGGCAATTTTTTATTTTTGAAACGCATTTCTATTCTTAAAATTCATGTGTAACAGAATGCAAAACACAGACTGTTTTAATAACACCTCATTTTTATACTGAATAAAAATAATCAGTTTCTTGTATGGGTTTTGTGTATTTTTTATTTAATTTTAATGATGAATACTATTTTTTTTAAAGAAACTTATTCCAACATTACAGAATTAGTAACTCATCAGATACAGATTTACAGGGGTACCTTGCCGTATGAGTGCACCAACTTACAAGTTATAAGCAGTTGCCCGGTCAGTTTTTTTATTTGCACCGTGAACCAAAATCTGAGTTACAAGCAGATATACAAGATATGCTGCTGCTAGTTGGCACATTCATTTACTTCATGTGGTTACCTCAGTGTGGAAGCATCTCTGTTGGTTCTGCTCATGTTGTGTGCACTATTTTGCCAAATTTCTTTTTTCTAACCATGGATCCTAAGAAAGTGAGTGCAAAGGACAATGCTGAAAAGAAGCAGATAATGTCCATCACAATAAAGCATGAAATCATAGAAAAACATAAGTGAGGTGTGCGTGTAGTTGACTTGGCTAGGCAGTACAAGTGTAGTACTTCTATATATCATACTGAAGCAGGAGTCAATAAAGGCTATAATTCCAGCCAAAGGTGTTAAAATAATTTCTAAGCTGCAGACTTAAAGAGACTCTAACCCTAACCCTGAAAACTTTACAAAACCAATTTATTTCTTTACATTCTCTTTTATTTTATTTTTATACAATATTTGTCATTTATAAATAGATTTTTTTTATTTAAAAACAGGTTACCAAAAATTGGGATGGTTTTGGTGGGGGGGGGGCTGGAATGGATTAAAGGTGTGATTGCTGCCATGTTGAGTACATGCATATCTCAGTATTCCATGTATTAATTCAGTGGACATCACCCACTTCTTCTTCTTACACTGTCACTTTCTTAGGATCCATGGAAATTTGGCAAAATTCTGCACAAAATACAAACAGCACAATACAACAGAGATGTTTCCACTGCGAGGTAACACATGAAGCAAACAAGTGAAATCTGGGCAGATGTTGTGCCAACTAGAAGCGGCATATCTGAAGCTCGCTTGCAACTCAAAGTAAAAGCGGGCAACTGCTCATAACTCAAGGTACCAGCATATATATATATATATATAAAAAAACAACATTAATATTTGATGAACATTTCAAAAAGCTCAACAGAAAAGAAAAAAATACAAAAAACAGTAACTGTCACTTCCAACTTATTACCAATGTTTTCATATATTTCTCAAAATTTAGGTATGACCAACATCTAATAATGAATTTCTAACTGGAACAAGCATTTCTACATGTACTTTACAGCTATTGTTTTTGTTTTTGAAACAAATTCCATTTTATATATATAAAAGTCAGCAAAATTATAAATTGCTTACTCATTTTCACTAGGTTTACTTTCATGAAACTTCATAGATTCACATTGCTATCTATAGTGTGTATCAGTTAACATTTTATTATTTGTAAAGCAAAGTCTGTTATTGAATGTAACTTTTAAAATGAACGAAATTCTAAATTAATGAAGAGAATGTACATAGTTACAAAATAATTACAATATTAATTAACTATCAAAATTCATTAACTTCATATTTCACAGTTTGAACAGTTTGTTGATCAAAACTAGGTGCAGAGTCGAATCACTTTGTTAGTTACAATGAGAAAGTCTTCATCTTGAAGTTCACGTAAAGCATCATCAAACATGTCCTTTGTTATTGGCTGAAATAACAAATACATTAAATGATAACAAAGAACTGTTTTTAAAAACTAAATTTTCAAATTAAAGTTGACCTTTATTTTTTTATGATTATAAAAAATAATATGATGCCTTTCAGCAATTCTTTAACATATTTAATGCAATGTCACATACGACATATAAAAGACAATCGATCAATATCTCTCTCTCTCAACACACATATTTTAAGACCCATTAGAAATCATAGTGACCAATGACTGAACCGATTATAATACACTGCTCGACAAAAATGGTGGGAAAGATTGAAATAAGTCATGGTTATCAAATCAACTAGATTTAAATAAAATGAAATAGGTAAATAAATGGTATGTCTCTGTGTGTGCATGCATGTTATTTATCACATATTTGTCATTCAAATTTTAAAATATTTCCAAATCTGATAAAACGTAAACAAGAATTATCACTACAATTGGGCACATTTTATCTACTTGTGCTGATTAATTTATAATATAATAATACCCAATCTTTTATTGAAAACTGTCTGAAATAAATATGAAATATAATTACGAAGTCTGATTTCTCTCTGAATTCTTCATACAGTTTCTGATGTTTCAGTGTTGCTACTTTCCCCTTTTCTAGTACAAGTTTTTTAAGAGCCTGAGACACTTCTGCTTTTCTCTTCCTAGCTGCTCCACTGATTCCTGTTGTCAGAATAGTGATGTCAATTTTACCTGTTGACGGATCCACAGCTGCTTGTTTCAGAGCTTCTCTATACAGTCTACAAAACATTTAAAGAGAAACTTTTTACTTCCTGCAACATAACTGCTCATCTATCTATCTATATTGTAAATTTATTAGTAGCTGTCATTACTGGGTTTCAGATCTGATTAGCAGTTGAATTTTCTTTTACATAAAAAATTAAATGTAAAAAGATAATGGTAAAACAGGACACAGGACTGTGGCATTAAGTGAAAATCTTTTTGTTACTTGTGACATATTTAACATTCTTGATGTTACATAACTATAAGTAAATAAGGATATAAAATTATTTACTATATTTTAGAATTATTGAGTAACTGTAATAAAATATTAAACAAAATCTTCTGTGCATGCACACTATTAGAAGACAGAAAGGAAATCCAAAATTGGATGAAGTTTTAATATTAATACTCTCAATTCAAATAAATTTAGTCAAAATAATTTAAGTTACAACCTTCTTGCTTCTTCAACATCAGCTATTTCAACAACTTCCGACAGTCTCATTCTCGCATGTGCTTCTGCTAGTCGAATCAGTGACTCTAACTGTCGAGGGTAAGCAGAAATCTGTCCTCGACTACTTCCTACTTTTCTCATTTCCACGTAGGCCTGGATGAAAGCCTGTCCAGCCTCATCACTGATTTTTGGCTGAATGTAACGTTTAGCATAGCCAATGTATTCCTTCAGAATATTCATATCCTGAATAATAAAAAAAGTTACTAACTGTAAAAATAAAAATACCAACAAAAACAGAAATTAAAATTAAAAAGCATATTCTTCCTTTAATTTAACTGAAACTGTTATTACAAAACAAAAATAAACATTCTTTCTCACTGTACTTACAAATAACCATCTATTCTTTTTCATTAATAAATAAAAACAATAACAACAACAATAACAAAAAATAAAAAACCCAACAAAACTTGTGTTTGTACCAGATACTCGTCTTTGCTTTCTTCTGGACTGCGGAAGTACAGAGACACAAGATGGTTGGCAAGATGTCTGTCAAACTGCTCATCCTGCGGGTCAAGTATCAGAAATATCAAGTCAAACCTGGAAAAATTTAAAATAAAATCTATTTATATTAATATTCAAATGAATACATTTTTTTTTTTTTTTAAATACCTGGACTGTTTATTGTTATTATTATTAATTTTTGTTTACTGAAACAATTTGAAACATTTTCAGGACAGTCATTTACACTTTTAAATTTTATTTTATAAACAGAAACTTACAAGATTTAGTTTTGTCTCTCTTACCTTGAGAGAAGTGTATGAGGAAGCTGGATGTTGTCGGTGATGGTGCGGTTTTTGTTCCACTGTGACTCTATCGGGTTTGCTGCTGCTAGGATGGATGTTCTTGCATTCAGAGAACAAATTATACCTGCCTTGGCTATTGACAGTGTTTGTTGTTCCTAAATAAATAGTAGTAGTATATATATATATTATTTTTTTTATCATTTTCTTTTGCATTTTTTTTTTTTTTTTTTTTAAACACAAAATGTTTTTTAAATGAAAAATCTTTCATATTATGTAATTTAATTATAAGAAGAAAAAAAATATATTCAATAAAACCTATTCATATAGTAGAAGATAACATTTAGCGGAATATATTACAGCCAGAACACACAGAACAAAAGCAGAAGTAAAATCCCTATGGTGTGTAGTAGATTTTAGAAAATCATAGACAGATGAGTGCTTCACTGATTTAAATTTAAAAAAAGAAAACAACTACAACACATGCTTGTACCAGATATGTTCATTTCTTCTTTCTTATGAAGTGAAGAGATCGGACTGCTGGAAACTAACTATGGAAAATTAAAAAACCCAGCACTAACCATAACTTCATGTAGAATAGATCGAGTGCTGTCACTCATCTTGTCAAACTCATCAATACAGCACACACCATTATCACTGAGAACCAGAGCTCCACTGTAAATCATAACCATAAAAAAAAAAACTTGCTTAAACAATAACAAATAATGGCTATAAAATTCAAAGACACTGTGAAATAAAAAGGAGATATCTTTTTTTAGTGTTAACAAAATTTTTGTTATAATTACTATGCATTAAAATCCTTATATAAAGAAGAAAAAAAATTGGATAAATACATATTTATGTTTTTAGTGATATTACTTATTCAACTGTTAACTTACGTCTGTAATACTAGTTGTCTTGTCTCAGGATCTTTTGTAACATATGCTGTTAAACCAACAGCACTGGAACCTTTCCCTGATGTGTACTGACCTCTGGGTACAAGGTTGTATACATACTGAAGTAGTTGTGACTTGCTTGTTCCAGGATCTCCACACAAAAGTATGTTGATTTCAGACCTGTATTTACATATTGTTGGTTTTAGATTATTATTTGTGATTTATTATTATTATCATATTTTTCCTAATAAATAACTATACTTAATATTATCTAGTCCATTATAATGGTCCAGAATATAAAAAAGAATTAGAATTCATTAAAAAGAACACACTCCCAGAAATGTTTATATAGATATGAAAACAGCATGTAACAGTTTTGTGTCAAGCAGTTTTTATGACTAAGAAACAAATTTTCACAGAAGATTTTCTAAGTTTTATAACTGAATATGGAAGCAACTGTGTCATTCTGCCCATGAAACTGATCAGTCAACAAAGAAATTAAGTGAAGATAGCCTTCTGAAATTTACTGAAGCAGACAGACAAGTTGACCATAACCATATCAAAATGTCCAAATTCTGGCTCAAGTGCATCACTGTTTATACGACCAACCAAGCAAATTCAGTGAATATAAAAATTAAAACAAACACAATGTTTGAGGTAAATCTTGAAACTAAACTTTAGAAACCATTTCATATTCACATCATATTTTTGCAGTGCACATCAGGTGTCAGATTTGCAATTCCTATTTTTGGTGAAGCTAAATAAAATCATTTAAGAAGAAACTTTCAGTGGCTGTCAGTTTGTTCTTTCAGAGACATTCTACCATATTTTTATCAGTGCATAGTCTAGATGTCATAAAATATGTAAGTAACTTAGGAATTGGTATTGTGGGTATCTGATTCAGTTTATTCAAATGTTTAAGAGAATGATGAAAAATAATTTAGGTTGTTTATAAATACCTGAACTTTCCTCGACCTGAATTAGTGAAATCTTTGCGACATCCACCAAAAAGCTGGAGTAAAATTCCTTTCTTAACATCATCATTTTCATAAATACTCGGAGCTGAAATAATGAAATACATATTACTTTTAAATATCATCTGTCTGCTATACTTATTTCCATATAATGTTGGGTTGACGATGAACAAGTAACTATTTTTCATAGACTCAGGTGCTTTTCTGTTTCGTTACAAATATATACTGAATTTTTACCTATTGCTCTAGACAGTCTGTCATAGATGTCTGGTTTCTCTGACAACTCTTTGATCATGTCCACTGTCTCTGGTGGGTACAGCATATCCTTGCTAGAAAGGAATACAAATTTTAGATTATGTTTGTTAAAGACATTTTTTTTTATTTTTTTTTATTTTAAATCTTTTCACAAGGAATTACTTTATTTATGAAATAATAAATATATACAAGTTAAAATTTTGAGTGCGTAGAATGTGCTATCTGATATGAATAATAAAATGAAGAATGGATGTCCTTGTGAAGCAATATTTTGCTTATAACTCATTTAATCAAAAAACCAGTGACTATGTGAAAAGAATTATTAGATTTCTGTGAATTCTAAAATGGTTTCATGCATATATTTTGTTAGATATGACAGATTCAGGTATTCTACACATCTACTTACCCCATATCCTCTTCCTTCTGTTCACGGAGTCGTTTGTGATCGAGTTTACGGAAGTGAACAACATCTATGTGAGTTTTGTATACTGACTTCACATTGCTCATTCTTGGATTCACTCTAAGAGGTGTTGCACGGTAGATGCCTGTCACTGTCACTCTGTCTCCAGGCTGAACACAGTCAACGAGGTCGTTATGGGTGTACAAAATCACAGTATGTGGAGTCTGACCTGGTGGCATGTCCTCTGTAAATAAAAATACTCATCAAAAACTGTAAACTGAATAATGATCTCCAGATGATTTCTGTAACTACTGTCTACAAAAAATATCACTCAATATACTTAGTAAGTTTTAACATACATTTATTTCAGTAAATCATCAGTATCTTTTCTTTAGAATATTTTAATATCAACTGATGAGAAATGTAAACATACTATATAAATCCAAACCCCAAGAAGTATTAATTAAATATTTTCTCATTCTGATATCAGCATTACTGTCACTTTCTATGTACATTTTTCAGTGAATGTTTGTAATGTTTTTGTTTAACATGCTGATGTTATTCACAACTATGTATTTTTAATTCCTGTATTATTAAAAACATTTCACCTGGAGATTCTTGTAGTTTGACCATCTGTTTGTCACTGAAGTGAGAACGATTGTGAACCAACATGAAGGCATGGTTTGTGTTACAGTTTCTACACAAAGTTGGCTCAACAATTCGACCTCTGTCTATTTCAACCATAGTACTATTTCCACATACATTACACTGGAAAAATGCTTCTCTCATTTCAGGAATCAGAGGTGAAAGCCGTATGACCATACCAGATATTGAAATAAGCTGATCTATATCTGTAAAATAGAACATTTATATTGAATATTGATTTTAATTGAAAATAACAAATATCAATTTTTAACATCAAATAACTAGCCTTGAGAAGGGTTATAAACTAAACAAATGTTTTCTTCCAAGGATAATTTAGATGTGAATTCAGAATAGGTTTCCAGATTAAATTTACATCATAATTTCCAGACTTCTCAATATAATTAACTGTTGCTGCCATGGCATATTCCAAGAACTTATTCAATTACATTTCAAGAATCCTCCATTAAAAGCCATCTTGTAATATAACTACTGACCTTCAGGATTAAGTGATCTCATATTTTTTGTTTTTTCAACACTGTATGGACGAACTTGAATCTGGTGTTCAAGCACGGCATCTGGATACTTCTCAAAAAACATTTCATTAACAGCCATGTCAAATGTTGGAATCACTTCTTGTGGATAACAGATCAGTTGTCTGTACAGCTCACTATCAAAAAGGTTCAAATGTGAACAGTTGATGTTGAGAAATGGTTCACCAATAACACTGATCTGTCAATAATAAAAATAAAAATATATAAATTATTAACAAAGATTTGATTAACCCATTTTCATTATTACAAAAGGAAAAAGAATATCAATGTTTCATCTTTAAGAATATAACACAAAAAAAAAAAAAAAAATTCATGAAAAGCATAAAATTTCTGGTTTAAATTTAACATCTGCAAATTTTATCAGAAATAAAAATTAAAAAAATAAAACAAATATTTGTTTTCAAAAAATTATTTATTTAAGCTGTTAGTCCCTTTTACTAAATGCTGAATGTCACCAATGATGTCAAGTTATCCTAATAATGAATGTTATATCCTGAATCAGTCTGAAACCAATTAAATGCTTATTCAACAATGTTTACTACTTACATCAGCCAGTTTTTGCAGATAGTAAGGTGCATTGATATCCATCCCTTCAAACTGTTCATCCTCGTCTACAGCCACATCCACAAAGCGTATCAGAAAACGACGGAATTTCTCCTTGCAGTGACTAACAACCACATCTGTTCCCCAAATCACAAGCTGTGCTCCAGTGCACACCTCAGTCCCCAGGTCACTTGTCACACGAGTAGGTTCCTGTAAAATATCACAAAAATCTACATCCAAAAAATTAAAATAGACAGTTTTTGAACTTAGTAATCAGAATTAGGTAATATTTCTTCATTTTGTCATTGACATTGTTTTTCTAGGCCATTTCTACTATTAAGTTTTTACATGTTTCATTATTACAAAACAAAATAATTTAAAAAACTGATCTTTATTCTTTTTCTATTTTGCAAAGCTCTGTAACTTGGTACTTGTAATGATTATATGTATACACGTGTTCCTTACTGACTGCTCTGATCCACCAATGACCACAGTTTTCAGTTTACTTGTACTCCGAATGTCTGTTCGTTGGCGAATGGGTGTAGCACCTAAACCTGGGGTACTAGGAGTTCCATGTCCCACACGAGAGTTTGGTGTGCCATAATTCAGAGGGGAACTCAGATCTATCTCACTGGTTGGCACTGAAAATAAGTATTAAAGTTGTTCATGTTCATTTTAAAAAACCCCAAATACTGTTTTATATTTATTAAGTAAATTAAAGATTGTTTAAAAACATTGTTATATTGAAAGTCAATAAAAATAAAAATGGACAGGCTTCCCCCTCTAAAAGAAATGTTAGTTCTATGATATTAGTCAAATTATGATACAAAAACAAAAATGCCTACCTCTGTTTTGAGGACTTGAAAACAGTGACTCTTCTCGCTGACCGGATGATGGTGTGGTTGGCACCTGCGCCTGATCACTGGCTGATGTATCTAAGCGGCGTCTTTGTGAAGGAGGTGAACTTGCAAAATCATCATTTCTAGAAGCCTGAGAACTTTTTCTACCTGATGATTCTGAATTATGCACAAGGAACATTTTGGTATTTGTAAATGTGTATAAATCTACTGAAAAATATTACTAATAATCACTTAAATACAAAATGAAGTTCATTTCAATTTGTGTCAGATGATCTTAATAAAAGGAGCTGTAGAAAGAAATTTAATTTTTAATGGTATAAACTGATTAAAATATAATATAAATTTCTTACTTGTACTAGCTCCAGATCTGGTACTGCGATTTGAGGCTACAAAAACAAACCATATAGTTTTAGTCATTGTTTTTTTTACTTGTGTCAACAAATTATTAATCCATGTGTATTTTGCTATTTTCAGCATTTTCAAATAATTTCTGTGGTTCATAAAACTTAATCTTCAAATATGCAGAAAAGAAATAATAAAATAAAAATCAATAAATTGAATGTTGCCCATTTTGGTGACTAAAGCACTGGTTCTGACCAAATTGTTCTATCTATTTCAATCATTGGGAAAACAGTTGTTCTTTTGTTGTTTTTAAAATCATTTTCTTCTACTTGTTCATGACATCAGAAAGTGAAGTCAAAGGAACCTGAGAAATTTTCAGAAATTTGGAAAACAAGAATGTAAAAAAAAAAAAGGTTTCACAAATAGCAGATCAGAGACGGAAACAGTCTTACAAAACCAGTAACAGTAGATTATGACTCAGGATAACATTCTTATGTCATTCACACTTCATCAGGTCAGGTTAGAGGTAAAACAGCTAATCACTTTTCAATTCAAATAATAGATTCAGCTGAACAGTGTTGGATTTGTTATGTGTGACTTTGAGTCAAGAGAAAGAATGCAGTGAAGTGAAAGAAACTTGTATCAGACATTTCTAGCATAAGATGATAGTTCACTAAATATAATGTGATACAAGTAAAGGTTTGATTCTTTCTTGCTAACAAAAACGTAGGACAGTCACATATAATCCACTACTCAAACTGGCTGCAAGCTGATAGTCAATCCATCTTCAACTAGATGTCTTAATCATTCAACTCTAAAGACTGGTCCCATTGCAGACTTGAGCCACCCAGTAGCCAACCTTGAATGTAAGTTCTTGCCAGTCATGGTAAAATGTTAACAAGGGAAAGAATGATAATTGCATCAAATAGAAATCAAACTGAGTGGGTTCTTTTGGTTAGAAGAAGAGTGAGTATCCTTTCATTTGGAAAGATGATATTGATTATAATCAATTTTGAGAGACAGTGGAAAGGTCTTCCTCAAACAAGACAAAAAGTTGCGAGGAGACAGATCCTAAACTGCCAGGACACAGACTCCTGGTAGATAATGGGAATATTGCTTCTCTTTGTTGCAACAAATTTCAGGCCAACAATACATACAACATGACTGATTCAGTACTGAAACTGAAAGGTAAATATAATTAAGAAATCAGTACCACTTGCTGTCCACCTCAAGACAAAGACAAAGAAATTGATGCTCTCATGTCTCATAATTTATAAAATGGAAGAGAAAACAGAGTGAAATAAACTGGAAACAAAGTATACAATGCAAAAGTAGAAAAACGCATAACTATCAAAAGTGAAGTGTACATGATTAGCTTTGAGAATTAGACATAAGCTACAAGGAAGTCAATGCAGATTCTAAGATTCTTGTTTACAGATCATATTTGTGGCAACCCTGTGACTGTTTTAAGTTTATAAGTTTAGAAACATTAATTAGCTTTAGCTGTTTTAATGTATCTTATTTTAACTTTTCTGTAAAGCATTTGTAAAGCCCTTACAAATTTTTTTTTTTAAACATATACATTTTGTACAATTTTTCAAATAATTTTATTAAACTCAGATATGTAAATTTTACTGACAACGATCTACTTATAGTAATACTACTATTATTCTGATCACTTCATATCTACAAATAAATCTTACGTGTTTTATTTCCTTCTGGGCTTCCCAATTCTGATGACTGACCTCGTTTACTACGTCGAGGAGTTCTAGCTGGTGATGACATTTTCTGTTAAAACTAAAAAGATATAACCAAATGTTTGAAAGTTTGTTGCTGGCTGATTTATGTATGTATGTATGTGTGTGTTTCGTGTATTTCTGGTACTCTGAAAATTTGTTCAGTTTTCCTTTGAAAGATATTTTAAACTATACATACTGCATAGCATTCATATTGATTTATTGGCTGAGCAGTGTTTTTCAACATCACAACTACTACAACTGACAATTTTTACGTTCAAAATGGCACTGATTGCACACAGCACACTTTATGATTTTATCGGTGAATTCAAGCTCTGTACTGTCAGTTATTATAATCATTTAATTAATGTTTCTTATAAACTTATTCAAGAATTCATTTAAATTTTATCTAATTTTTTATATATATTCTGCTCTGAAAAAAAATGTGCAACATCCACATGTAACAGTACTAAGCAAAGCATTGGGCGGTCTGATCCATTTAAGTGGTTACCTGGACCATGACATCAATGATATTCTTAAAACTTTTTTTGTTTAGAAATACAAATTATGCTTAAAATTTTAAAATATTTTTTGTAATTTAGCTTTTGAACTTCAGTGTTGATTATCTGTATATGTCAGCATAGATCATTCTGGACTTTTCCTCATGTTTGAAGGATTGTATGATCAAGCAGAATACAAAATTTGATCGATGCTGAAAAAATTACTGATGCTCTCTTGATGAGCATTTCCTGGCTTTAAAATCCCTACATCAGAAATGGAATGCGACACTGAAAAATGTCATTTTAAGTATTTCACTATTTGTATTTTCTAATTTTTATGAGTTGATATTATTTTTAAGTAGCATCACTTAGCCTTGAAAATTTGCTAAGTACTTCTTGTTGTAGCAGAAAACTGGATCTCAAAATTATGACTATATTCAATATAATATTGTCACTGTGGTTAATGAACTTAATGTTTGTTATGATTAGGTGAAAATGGCTCATACTACACTTGCAGTGATGCTCTTGCAGTTTCGTAATACCTCATAAAGTAAATAAGATATCTCAATCATTATTTTTATTCTGTGTTTGTATTAAAAAGTTTTATTTAACTCTTTGTATACGTATAACTTTTTAAAAATATTTTCCCTATTTTGGCTGCTGGTACTCCTCAAATACTAAATAGAAATATCCAGACACAAACGGTTTTTGCTTCTTCCAAAACTAGTCAGTATTTTTTTCAGGATAAACATTAACTTCACGAAATCACCAATACACTGAACTATAAAATATATTAAATCTATTTTTTAAAAAGCTTAAAATATTACCTATACTTTTCCGTAATGTTAGAAAGTTTCCCGCTATTGTGTCACGTGTTCAAAAACGCGGTAAACTGGAAAAGAGTAAATTTGTTCAGTAAAAACAAACGAAAATTATATATATTTTTTTTTTTTTCTATTTTTTATTTTTTGTTTAGAGATTTGCACATTTCTTTAAATATAAAGAATATTTTGATTGCTTTTGCATCAGGATCTCGGTTATCATCATTTGAAAAAGAAGATCGATTAAATAAAATTCCAGTTGTTTAATTGAATATCAGATGCTGAGATGGTTCGATTTCATGTTTTGCGGATTATTTGTTGTAATTTTTATAAGTGTAAATATTTGAAGATTGTACAGATGTAATACTGTTATGAAATAATACTGTTGTTAATATATATTAATTTATCACTTTTAATATTATTTTGTTAAATAAATGTTTTACGACATGATTAATACCGCTACAGTTTACGGTCGATCATCAAAGCATGTGGAGATAATATTGTAATAATAAAGAATACAATCATAAGAAAATGTTTCCTGCAATTTCATTTAGCATATATTGCAGAAATAGTTCTTTACTTATAGAAACTTTAAGTAAGAACTATTTATGGCCTATTCATAAATCATATTCTTCTAGGTATTCATATTATGAAAACGATAAATCAGTGGAAGATACAAAAAAAATGAGAATTCCTCGAAGAATTATGAAAAGGGCATCAAAACTTGGATTAAAAGATGTAGACCTTTATACTTATAATAGACCACAGTCACAGGATAAGGACCAGACTAAATTACATCACTCATCAAAAGACATTAAACAACTTTTGACAGACTTAGAATCTGCTCCTGATAGTGATATCAAAGCAGACCCACCAGAATTTCCATCAGATATTTCTCAAAATATGAACTGGTTTCGAAATCAAGGAAGAAAATCAATGAGACCAAAGATTGATCCTTGTCACACTTCCATTATTCTGTTTCCAGGTCAAGGCAGTCAGTTTGTTGGAATGGGAAGAAAACTTCTTCCATATCCTGGAGTTGAAAAATTATATTCTGTTGCAAGTGAAATTCTAGGATATAATTTATTAGAACTCTGTTTAAAAGGACCTAAACATGTTCTTGATCAAACCATTCACTGTCAACCAGCAGTAACAGTAACCTCTATAGCTGCAATAGAAAAACTGAAAGAAAATTATCCTGAGGTACTTAAACTGTTCAGTAATTACAATTTTATTATTATTATTATTACTATTATTATTATAATTTTTTTTTTTTTTTTTTTACAAACAACATACACACACTAAGGTATTCCACATAAAATAGACTAAAAGAAATTAGGCCAAAATTAACATTATTGCAATCTTGGATTTATTCAACTAAAACATCAGTGTTCAACATCTAAAGATATGCAATTAAACGAACTTTTGTGCTTTACACCATATTCGTTACATTTGTTTCTAATTGTCATTTATGTTGTATTTGTGTTAATATTTGTTTTTGTATAAATCTCTATTTAAACTACTTTGTTTCAATTTCAGGCTGTAGACAATTGTGTGGGTACTGCAGGTTTCAGTGTGGGAGAATATGCAGCCCTTGTATTTGCTGGGTCACTGTCATTTGAAGATGGTAATAGATGTGTGTTAATGTGTGTGTGTGTGTGTGTGTGTTTGTGTGTGTGTGTGTGTGTGTGTTTGTATGTTTATACATATTTGAATTTGAAGCAATCAGCAGAATAGTTCAGATTTAAGTGAGATTGAGTTTTCGAAATTCAGATATTTACTGCAATTTCAGCATAGAAATAAACTTCTAGTTCATGTATTTTCAGATTTCCAAACTTGGCAGAATATAATCAAATCAAATCCATTAAGTGTCATTCAGCTTAATCAACAACCTATTGTTCTGTATTTACCAAAGGAAACAATAGTTTGATCATTCCAATGATTTGAGTTTTTGAAGGCTAATTTCTGTTGAATCGGTAAATTTGGGACCACAAAATGACTTTGAGAAATAAAAAGCTTTTGAATTACAGACTTTTTAGTTTTAGAAGGTCATTATTACTAGTTTATAAAGGAACTGAGCCAAGACTAATGATTTCTTTGAATCAAACTTGATTAGGAATAGATAAACAAAAATAAATAATAATAAATAAACAAAAACCTTTGCCTAAAAGAAATAAGTTTCCAATTATTCTCTGTTATTTTCTGAATGTTTAAAATGAATTGGATTCACTAAGTTATGTCACATTTGTTTCATTTATCACTCCAGAGGTTTTGATGGGTTTTTATTTCAGTATTTTATTTTATTTTTTAATTTTGTTTGCAAAGAATTATTATTTTATAAAATAGTACCATACCTGGTCTAGATTATATATTATTATTATTATTATTAACAGCAGTGAAGATTGTAAAGGTGAGAGCTGAAGCTATGCAAAGTGCATCAGAATCTGAGGCAGGTGGAATGATGAGTGCATTCATTGGACATGAAACAAAACTCAACTTTGCCCTGCTGACAGCACGTGAATATTGTAATCATCAGCTTGGCAGGACTGGAGCAGTTTGCTGTGTTGCTAACTATCTCTATCCAGACTGTAAAGTTATTGCTGGTCATGATGAGGTAAAGTCCTGTTAACATGTTTTCTTAGTAAACAAAATTGTATCATTATAAAGTAAGCCTTGGCTGTGATATATTTATTAAATTTAGTGTAATCATGGAAATAAAGGTAATTAGGTCTGTGTAACATTGCCTTCTTCCTTTTTCTTCCTGTAATGATTTGGATGGAACATTTTTATTACTTTATCGACTTAACACAAATATCTAGAAAATTTACATTATGGTAAACCTTTCAGACTGATATATGACATTATGATCTTGATATGTTTAGGGATTAAACATTCATATACAGTGCCATAGCTTTTTTTTTGGATGAAGGCTAATAAATTCCATTGTTGTACAATAATTTATTTTTCATTTTATGTGTCACTGGATATCATACTATATCGGTGGTATTTTCCTTTAGGGGTGGGTGGGCTTGTACAGTTTTTATATCTGCAAATCTAAGGCAATACTGGTTTTCAAGTAACTTGTCAGACAAAACTAAATGAATTTATACATTCTAAACCTTTTTGCATGTTCATTTTTTATTCCTCTTTTATCATATAAGTCATTTTGTTGGTTATATTGTAATAGATGACTGGTTAGCAAAAACTTCCAGCTTCTCACACACAAACCTAATTGCTATTTAGTTTTATAACATCTGCTCTATGCATGTTAGAATTGATCTGTAAGAGACAAGGATAAGAGAAAATAATTTTTATATCTTTTTAAATGTATTTATTGGTGAAATTTTAGTTTTCAGTATTATATGATTCTAGAGTTTTAGAAATACAGTTTGTAGCTGGTTTTCAGTTACTCTATATGTACCTTTATTTATATCTTCTTAACTATTTGCAGGCATTAAATTTCCTTGAGAAAAATTACAGAGACTTTGGAATTCGACGTTTGAAACGTTTGCCAGTAAGTGGTGCATTTCACACAGATATGATGCGATCTGCTCGAAGTGCTGTGATTAAAGCACTGAAAGAAACAGAGTTAGAAAAACCTTTAATACCAGTTCACTGCAATGTGAATGGAGAACGTTACCGAAATGCCAGATCAATGATAGATCTTTTAGGTCAGCAGATATACAAACCAGTAAAATGGGAGCAAACTATGCACATTTTATACTCACGAAACAAAGGAGAAAACTTTCCAAGAACATTTGAGGTGGGTCCAGGGAGACAACTGGGTACACTTATGAAACTTGTTAATGCCAAAGCTCATGCTTTGTACAAGAATATTGAAGTATAAATATTGGTTAAAACACTGAATTTTTTGGTAAAGTTATTTAATTGTAATCACACCGAATCCTAAGCAAAAACACACACACACACACACACACACACACACACACACATACATTCACTCACTCACTCTCACTCTCTCTCTTTCCCTCCCACAATTCTATAAATCTTACTGGCTTTTGATCAAAGCCACGATTATCAAGTATATTAAATTATTTTCATTTCACAATACTGATCAGAACAGTTAATTAATGTGAGTTATAAAATAGAAAACAGATATTTGATAATAGTTTAAAGTACAAACGGCTCAGTGGTAATCATAGGTAGGTAACTGGTCTACAATGACTGATGAAATTTGAGAATATTAAAGTTTATTTTTTATTTCTTCCTATTTTTTTTTTTTTAAATGAGAAGTATTCTTCACTTTTGAGAAAACCATACAAATTATATAAAAAAAATACTCCATTTATGACCATATACAGTATATATTTTAACATCTGGTTTTGAAATACATATACAAATTATTACAAGTTTGTTTAGAGAAACACTCAGGACCCACAGCTTATTTTGAGATAGAGTGACATTTCAGACTGAGAGCTTTTTGTATTTGTTTTGTTAACAGTAATACTCACTTCAACAGATTTAAAAACAATTTGTTTCCCCCAGCCTAACATTAATGCTATAAAACAAAAGGAACAGAATTTTTCAAAGGCAATATCAAATTTACTTGAATCAGAATGTGTTTGAGCTAGATATAATCTATTTAGAGATACAAATGAGCATATTTTGATCATGGATATACCTCAGGACAGTAAATAAAACAATTACAAACTAGTGTTTTCCAGAATAATAGACTATTTTATACTAAATCAATCAGAGAAGAATAAAAAAAACATTAAAATTTGAGTTATCTGTTGTTTTTTATTTGCTTTTTGCTTTTTTTTGTTTTTGTTTTTTTAAACATTTTGGATGCTATGAATTTTAGAATCATTGATAATCTGGATATGTAGGAAAACAAAAAGAATTCCTCTGAAGATATTTTGATTTGCTTTTCATTATAAAGAGTGAACCCATCTATTGATTTTGAAAATTTCATTTATTGTTAAAGCAAAATATTTTTTTATTATTATAAAATTGAGCAGAATGCCTCTTAAGAAAGCTTCAGAAATGTACACAGACTAAATTCTCTTTAATAAGTGTCAGTACTCTTTAAATTACTTTTAATATTATTTCATAAAAAGAAAGAAAATAAAAGAGATCATGAGATGAAGAATTAATATTTCTTTATGTCATTTTAAATATATTGCTCAAAGACATTTAACTGTACCTAATCGAATATATCAGTTTAGAAATCTGGTTGGATCGATAAAGAGCAGTCTCTAACTAGTACATAAAATCCTGTTGCCAAACATCTAAACAAATAAAAGATAAAAGAATTAAAAAAAACCCAGTATAATAAAACATTCGCATTTACTATAAAGGAACCATGCCCAACAATCTAGGTTTAACCCTTCTGTACTCATATTGCTACATCTGCTAGTTATTTAAAAAATTATATTGCATGTTAATTTATAACAGATGGACTGATAAATTGACTCTTGTCAAAAATCCTTGACTGGACAGGGTTGCTCCTGATGCCACAGAAATGCAATACACCAAGTCTGAAGTAGGTCTGACTTCTGAAAATTGTTTCTTTTCAACAAACACTAGTTTTGATGTGTCGGATTCATTTATTATCTGTAGAAAATGATGAAGATGGCAAAAAGCTACTCAAATCTTGAGTAACTGGAAAAAAATTCTAAACTGATTTTACTTACAAACATTGCAGATACTGTCAACTATTTTGTATTTTGTTTTTTTATGAGTCCTATTTTCACAGAAAATATCCATAACCTGCTTTTGCTTACATTTGTTTATTCACCATGTTTTGACTGACAGTCCATACACCTGTAGTATCGAAATAGAAATCTGCTTAGCTGAAATTCATGAAATGTGCTAATGCTTTTATGACTTTTCGAAAAAAGAAAAAAATTCAAATATTTGCCATATTACTTGTATGTGGTACTGCTCTCTGCAACAATGGCTAAGCACTTTTTATTTAATTTGCCTGATGTCTCAACTCCTTAAAACAACCTTTTTAGTTTGACAGGAATTTTTCAGGACAGGACAGTGTGACCAATTATTGTAGATATAAAAAACCCTACTAGAACTACACTGTATTTTATAGGCTTTTCATAAAAGTATCATAAATATGATATGAGAATACAAAGCAATAATCAATTATGTTTTTCATGATTGTTGCTCTTTAAACTGATGAAGAAATATACTGCCGTAGCAAAAACAATGAACAAAGAAATCTATCTGCTGGAGAAAAATAAACAACAATTATAAACATGAAAGTTACTTTAATACACAATTTGACAATGATTTATTTTTACTGGATGAATCTGGATACAAAAGCAAAGGATCCAGAGAAAATTGTACATATTAAGTCAAAAAATAAATATGACATCACAAAGGTAATGTAAATGGCTCAAAAAATTGGCAAAACAACACAACCATATCAAATATATCTGACTAGAATACAAACATTAAATCTGAAATTCACAAAATAAATATAGAGGATTTTGGTCTCTGAATATTACATTAAGTTATTAATTAGTTAACGCATATTCTGTGCATTTTTTAAAACATCCATTCATATGTACAATGGTACATAATGGTTAAGGAATTACCAAATTTTTTATTACAGTATTCTGGTTTTTCAAAATAAATATTAAACTTGTTTTTGTTAACTGTTGGAAAGAAGTATTTCAATGGAAAAAAACCATGTTCTAAAACGCTTCATGTGGTTTAAAATTGAATAGTGATGTATGGTATGTGTGTTAGAATGTGTGTATGTATACAGCAGCATAGCCAGATGGCACCACCCCATTCCAGTCAACACTTCTGAGAGGGCAGGACTTTTGGTCTGTTTTACTATAGGGTGTCGTCTGTTAATCTACAATACTGGTGGTGAAGTAAATTTCAGTTATTTTACTTGACAGAAATTCATCTGAGGATATATGCTGCTCTAAGTTTCAGCTTTTAGATAGATTTTTGCAAGTTAGATTTTTTGGTAACCTGGCTGCACACTGGCCAGTTCTTATCAAAAGATTGTCTTTTATAATTGATTTTCAGATGAAATTATTTTTCCAAATTACTTAATTACATTCCAGCTTATTCACTTTCACTGTCGTTACATTACTGTCATTCTCCAGTATGTAGTAGATTTTAGTAAAGAGCATGTATCATACAAACTGTATATGTAGTAATAATGCTGCAGATTTTCTCTTCATTTTCGGTTATTTTGCTACCTGTGATAACTGTTTTTTAAACTAAAACTGATGGCTTCCCTGGGTAACACACACACAAGCTATGCCACTGTATGTGTATGTTTGTATATTAACACATTAACAATATATCTTATATATTTGCAACTAGATCTGAAATTTAATATTTTATAAGATATAGTATTTAATATTTTTTCACAATGAATTTGGAATCCATACATTTCTAGCACTATCCCACATCTACAGTTGTAGCGTACAAATTTCTTTCTTTACCATCTAATCTTCTTTGGCTATTATTTGGCTTATGAGAAAGACAGGTTTTGCATTTCTAGGCAATAAGGCCCAGCTGACTCACTTTGGCAGAAAGGAACGTATGCAAAACAAACACCAGTGGTTTTGGACAAGTATTCAAATCCAATTCCTGAAACAGAATAAAAGGATCTAAAATTATCTTTTTAGTTTTTGAAAAATTAATCGCACAACCAATATAATTTTTTTTGTTGTTTTTTTGTGATAAATTATTTCTCATCATAAAATTTAAAGTTTTATTAAATTCCTGTAAGCAGTATATGGGGAATTTGCACACAGGTAGATCTGTCATAATACTGTTTTATAACCATCAACAAACTAGTGGTTACCTGTTCTCCATCTGTACCAAAATCCAACCACAGCAGTCGGTGGCCATCATCAGCAGACATGCGTAGATGGTCAAGTGGATGTGACCAGAAAACCTCGGGTTGTCCATTGTTTTCAGCAGCTTTGTCTTCTATCAATAGGAACCCACTGTCACAGTTTAATACAAGTTTGGCTTTTTTCCCTTGCCAAATGACAGCTGAGAAAAAGAGAAAAGTCTTATTAAATTGTGAATTTATTGTAATAAACATTAGTACAACTGAATATTTTATTTATTTAATGTTGGGTTCAGTCAATCCTCATTGTAAGGCTAACACAGGCATGATTTTTGCCATAATGAATTATTACATGCTCTGTAAGCAGTGACCCAAAAATACACGACCATTGTCTAGTTGTCTAAATTGTCTTACTATACAACATGTTCTTTTGTTCCAGAATGTACACCCAGAATCCAATGCAGACATCCTCTGGATTAGAGTTTTGTGCATAACAGATAAATGGTAGCTGGCTGGGACTTTGAAATATGGATCAGTCAAAGGACAGTTTTGACAGATTCTACTGTATAGAGAAAAATATAATTTTTATTCGTGAATCATCACACACAATGAAAGATGGCTTGTGTGATGATTTACATAGACGATTATCATACAATACTGGCTGACTGCAATTTACTGGGTAATTTTACTGTTGATGGATGACAATTGCAGGAGGTAGTAAAACAAGGTTAATTTGTGGACATTTAAACACAGACAATTAGTGCTGAAGCATTTATTTGTGATAAATGGGGATTTAGTATACCATTCTGATGTTTTGATTTTTATAAAATTTATAAAATTGATGCATTCTATATATATATATATACACACACACACACACACAAAAAATTAAACTATTAAGTAATTCACAATGAACTCTTTTCTAACTCACGAGTTGACACTTCTTTGACAAGAGATGCAGCACCATGTGCACCTTGAACAAGTGCACGTGACCAGTAGGCTAGATCTCGTTGTGTTTCTACTCGGAAAATGTGAGTCTCAACTCCATTTCTAGTTCCAGAACGAGTTCCAAATGTCAAAATATCTGCTCCAGTTGTTCGGTTATTCTGCCGACCAGAATGGACAAGTCTAATAAAATTATAGAACATTTATTTATTATGTTTGATTTATTGTTTAAATATAATTTTTTAATTAAAACTGGAATCAAAAAGTATAAAAATAAAAAAGCGTAAACATGTACACACACAGACATACACAAAAATAGATTAACAAGAAAATTTACTTTGGGTTTTTCTTTTAGTTCATACATATTGCCATCATCTTCATTTTGCACTGTCCTCTGCTAGATGATTGCTTTCCAGTACTAATCCAGTTTATCAATCTCTTTTGCTTGATAGTATTTTCTTCACCTGTTTAGTGACTCCCATGTTTCTGGGCTGCATGATTCAACTGAAGTATGCATGAGTTGTGGACTTGTTTCAAGCAACATTACATAAATATGATCCAGTTGGTCAGAATCTTTTTTGAAACTCCTTGATTTTTGTCAGTATCATTGTGTTGAAATTGTCCTTGCAGTGCCATGCAGTCAACATTGCAAACTCAGCTGTTAAGTATTTGTTCTGAATCCAGCTTGCACTTTAGACTGGTTTTTGTTCCTGTCTTCTCTAGATTCTTTGTTCCTGTTTGTATTTATAATTTGTACTTTTCTGATGGTATACAAATAGCTTGTAGTTCTTAATATCTTTCTTGTACCATTCTTCTTTTTTTATGTGCCTGGTTTCTCTTAAGGTCTTCTTCCATTTCTTTCATAGGTTTTTGTCTTAGTAGTGTTCTGACAATGTATGCTGCTAGCTTTAGCTCTGTTAACTCTTTTTGTTGTATTTTGTGGTGGCCCTTTCTGACCAAGATATTCTTGTTGTATGAATTGACCAGGCCTGGTCATAGACTCTTTCCAGACTGTAGTATTTTCTATGGGTTTTTTTTGGACTACTCTACCATGCTGGCCTGTGAAGGTAGGATATGGGCAGGCAACATTTGATAAGTTGCCCAATATTTGACTGTTGCTCTCTATCAGCAGACTGAGAATTTCTTTTTTTTTTGTCTAGCTTTATTATCGCAAAATTTAAGTTCCAATAAAGGATGTGCCAGAAAAAAAACCTGTAAAATGTCAGGCTTTATTCACATGTTATCTTCAACATCTGTATTTCCTAAATCTGCTATCTATGCAACTTGAGATGAGAGGAAGATATGAAAAACCTGATAATAGAACAGTAATAATATAATTAATAATAAATAAAAAGAAGCCCGATTTGATATTTTCACAATCTTGTAACATTAACTGGGTAGTTACTACTTTTGTTCTACTGACAGATAGTCCATTAGAGCTTTAATGAGTCATTTCAATAATGTTCCATTCAGTGTTCCATCTCGATGACTCACTTTGTCAAGAATAAATGCCTGATAGATGCAAATGATGTCAGGTCGGCTTTCCTTTTTAATGACAGATTATTCTTAAGTGTATTTTTCAAAATCACTAACAGGAAATAATCAACTATTATATAGTAAACATTAATTTGCTGCCATCAATACTGCGAGGTCTAAACCCCAATAAACTAGATAAACATGTATGCCAGAGCCTCAGATGTTTCTGCAATGTTAATATACACTGAAGGATGAATAGGCTAGGAAGATTCTATTTAGATTGACAGACTCATTCAATTTATGCCAAGGATAAGTTGAACAATGATCGCCACTGAAGGCGACCATACTTTGTATTTATTTCAGCAACCTCTTGTGATAGATGATGAAAACACCTGCACTGCATCAGTCCACAGCACAAATATTGTCATGTTAAAAATTACTCATGTTAAATTGTACTGTGATTTTATCATGAATAACGAAATTATGCCACTTTCCATCAAAGAGATAATTCTACAAATGTGTTTCTTTTTTGACAGAGCATCAGCCAGAGTTTCATTGCAATAAACATTAAACAATTTCACCTTATTTATGCAAACTGGCTATTTCTGAATCTGTTATTATATTTCTAACATTAATTGTAAATCTTTAAGCAAATATATATATATCTGAATGGAATTGACTTTATAAAGATTATTTCTAATAATAACAGCATTCTATAAATTAAACAGTTCTTTACATTATCATTGGCTCTGCCATTTCCCAGAATGCAGTAAAACTATAAACAGTTCCATGGATAAACAGATGACAGGTGAACTTCTACTGAAGGCCAAACCAAAAAAAAAAAAAATGAAATGTGATGTGTATATTTATAATGCACCTTTAGCAGGAAAATAGAAAATAAAGCATTCATATTTAATGACCTTAAATATTAAAAAAGTGAAAATAGTGAAAAAAACAAATTTGGATCCATTTTTTCATTTTTATATTGAACACCATCCAAAGGATTTTTTTCAGTCTGCATCATACATATGTTTGTGTTTGCATGTGTGTATGTGTTACCAATATCTTTAATACTAAATAAAATGTATGTATATTTTTTACGTTTATAATCTGACCTGGTTGCAAGCAATGGATGACTTTGAAATGGTGTAGCCCACTCTTCTTTACTCCATGGGGCTGTGTCATAAAGCAGCATGTCTTTGTCAGTGAGTGCAATAAAAACTGGTTTCCAACTGAAAGTACCTGAACCTTGCTCATTTGCCAACTACAAATACAAATTTTAACGTCATTATTTATATTTTTATAAATAAATGAGAAAAATTACGTCATAATGTTTTTTTTTTTATTATATTGGACTGAAAAATATGCAATATAATATTTTTTTAATACATTTTTTTAATAAAGACCCTCTTAATATCACTATTAATATTTAGCAAAATAAATTATGTCCATAACAACTGCATTGCATATTATATGTTACATGAAAATATTAATTTTTAAAAACAATGCAGCAAAACAACTTATATTTTTGTTTTAATTATATATTAACATACCTGTTCTGATAACCAGCCCATATGTTTTATTTCTCCCTGATTTGGTGCAGTGCTCATAATGTGGTTTGCATCTTGAATTGCTTGCTGTGTCAGAATTGTTACATTTGAATGTATTGCATTGAACCAATCACTTGCAGTTATTGGATCAGGGAAACGTAGAATACAAGAACTTTTTCCATCAGGTGAATGCAATTCTAAAATCCTTTTTTCTGCATCTACCATGTTGAGATTACGACACAAGTAACACTGCTTTAATGGAATTGTTTTAGATTCTGCCCATATGGCTTTGTTACTGTCCTTAGGGACTTCCAGAGTTCCCCAACCCAATTCATTAAGTGGGGATGACTTCTTGAAGTAAGGAGTAACTTCCCTCAGATATTTCACTGAAACAAGAAAACATCTATGAAAGATACAAGTATTAGTATTGTAAATTGTAATATGTAAACAAAGATAACAACTGAATAAAATGCATGTATCACTGGTTTCAATTTCTGTTTATAACAAATGATTTTTTTTTTTCATTCTAATTCTTTATATATGATCACCTTTTTTTTCTTCTTTTTTAAAAATCAACAGAGATATGCATCAATCCCAGTGTGTGTGACACTAATAGTTTAACTTTCAGAGTAAACATTGGTTGTGTTTAGCCAATTTGTCTAAAACCGTCCTCTATTATTTTATTTCACCCCTTTTATTCATGAACAGGAATCAAAGGAACATGAAAATACTAAGAAAACTACTCTCAACAAATCGTTGACAGTTACATATTTATCTGGTTTAGCAGAATTGTAGAATATATGTTACAATTAATTTAATTGAAAATCTTATGTCTACAATTTCTTTTAATTAAACCATTAACATCAAAATAAGTTATAAAGAAAAAAAAAATGTCTTTCAATAAACAATCTTATTTTATATCTACCTTCCATTTCTACCACTTTTCCTGCCCTTTTCAATGCTCTAACAGCTTCGTCGTGAGTTGCTTCCCTTAAATCTTCACCGTTAACAGATAGTATAGCATCTCCAACATAAAGCTTCTCTGTTTTATCGGCTGCCATGCCTTTAAATATTTTGCTTATTAAAATGGGCATTTTGTTTTCTTTGCCACCTTTAATACTAATACCTAATCCATTCTGTTCTTCTTTAATAACTTTGACAGTGCGTTTTTGACCCGCAATATTTTCTGGCATTTCAGGACTGCAATTTGCAAGTCCTTGTTGACTGTCAGTCGTACCGTTTAATGCATTTGATTGTTCCGGATTTTCGGTAAGAAACAGTGTTAGTGAATCTTCGTTCAAGGTTACATTCACACCGCACCATTGCTGCCGAATGTAAACCTCAAATGTTCCACATCTTGCAATTCCAGCCGCCATATTAACCCCTTTTATGTCACGTGACATATGACGCAGAATATAAAACCAGACAAATGGATTCAGTACGCTTTTGTTGGTCTGTCATAACCAACGAATTCTTACTTCATAAGATGGCAAAAAGGTTAACCTTAAGAAATGCTCCGTAAAAAACAGATGAACTCTGTTGTTGTTGTTTTTTCGCGAAAGTTTGTTATAACTTTGCTTTTGACATTGTCTATATATTTATAGAGTCTAGATTTTAAAAATTTAGAATCATAAGAATGTTTCCCCAACGTTATTTTTGATATCCTAAACTCACTTTAAACATTGAAAACTCAAAAATAATGCATTTCGGTAAGGAATGATTTGCTTTTGTTTCTTTATGACTTCTACAAAATTCATTTTGCAAGTTTAACCAGTGCCATCACGTAACTTTTAAGAAAATAAACAGGAAATACTGAAATGACAATTCTTTTATTTTAATTTTTTTTTTTTTTTTTTTTTTATGATATATAAAATTAATATCTTTAAATTTAATAAGTAAGTTTGCGTTCCATATGACATTAGTTTTGATCCTTTCAAAACCGTAAGTGAAATGATGTTTACAGTTTTTCGTCAGGTCTAGGACCCAACGGTACATGCCCAGTCGGCATCAAGAATTATACCGACTGTACTTCGTTGATTACAGAGAAAAGACAGTAGTTCCCAAACATCTGAGATTTTGAATTCTATCGCTTTAGCCTGTTTTGAACTGTTCTCGCATGAACAAAAATGACATCCACATAAATTAAAACTTTCAAGAAAAGTAATCTCCTTTACTTATCTAACTGATTTCATTACAAGTGTTTTCATGAGATGTATTGTTAAAAACAAACAGCATCCTCAGGCCTTTGTATAAACACTGGCAGTTTTATTAAAATGATGGCTAAGATCTGGACAAAAATATTTTTTAGTGCTTTGCAAAGAGAGGAATATTTGATTTTAGAGCTTGCGATGTTGTACTTTTCTAACTAAAACTACCGTCGGCTATATGTGCGTCTTCCAGCAGGTATATCACTTGAAAAGTATGGAAGATTCTATTTGATTATGCTGTTGTCTAGAGATTTTCTCCGATGTTACCCATTTGCTAGGTGTCCTTGACAGTACAGTTTATCATCACTGATATGAGTTTTATGATTAATAACATCATACAATCCAACATTGTATCCATCCTTTCTAAATATACTTTGAAAGTTTGGAAATTTATCTTCACTCATTATAGGCGTATGTCTGAAGGTGTTTCACTAGATGATTTTTGTTATTTGTGTTCCAGTGAATAAATTAAATATAAATTTTATACTTTTTTTTTTTTCTTTACAAAATTTAAAGAGAGGAAATTTGGAATTATTTCTTTTACTATCAGGTGTTTAATTAATTTTCATTTGGAGGATTATAAGTAATTTAGGGAGTAAAACGATCAAAGACAGCTGCAGGTTAAAGATTAATTCAGTATTTTTGATTCTTATGGAGATGAGCATTGTGAGATATTTCTGTTTAATTCCTGTCATGACGGGACGAATTCAGGTTCTAGAAAACTTAAACTTAAAAACATTTAACACAATTCATTTGACAACAGTTGTTATCAGTTCAAAACAGGTATTTTTGTATATAGTCTGTGTGTACCAAGAATTAAGGGTGACTATGTTGAGTTTACAAAAACAAAATTATACACCTATTATACACATACTCTGAAGTGAATATTTGAAATAAGTACGTGTGTGTGTGTGTATGTGTGAGAGAGAGAGAGAGAGAGTTTATAGAAGCACTGATTACTGGCTAAATAATATGAAGTATCAGAAATAAGTGTAAGAGAGTTTAAAATGCATAACGTTGCATTTCCCAGAAACTACAGAACTGCAGCTAATAGATTTTGATGATGATTTGCAAAAATAAAGTTAAATACAGTATCTAAATGCACGTCTGACTATCTCTGGGAGGTAATGGTAGAAAGTACGATATTGTTGCAGTAGTCAGACTGAGTCTCCGCTGTCTCCACTGAAGTAAAGTTTGCTCACTGTCACGTAGCTATTAACCTATTGTTACCGTCACTATTTTGTTGTCATCAATCTTTTATTATTATTATTATTATTTATCTTATTTTTAAAATTCTGCTCTTCCTGTTTATATTTATTTTTTATAATAAAAAATAAATAGAAATTGCAATATCAGCTAGTATTTTCGAATGTTGTTTCTAGATTTTTATTTAATTTTTAATATCTTACTTGACACTTTTTTGTCGGCGTGCGAATTCAGTGATAAACATTTTAAAACCTACTCTTATTTAATAACTCAAAAAGTACTTGAAGTAAAACGAATAAGCAGATTATGTGTATCTAAATTATACACTTTGACAACAATATTTGTTAGCAGCATCAAACACAAAAACGTGTCACAAAACGAATTAATAAATGTTTATTCTTGTTAACATTTGCAGCAGTCGGAATTAAAAACCTCCCGGTGTAATGCGTCACTGCAGGTAAATTAATAATAATTATTTTTCATAAGAAACAGAGAACACGTTTGAAGTATGTCTGCCAACTCATTATGTATAACATGAATACTTTTCAAACATTTGCTGGTAGAATTTTCACACGTACAGACATGAACAGAAACGCAACTATACCTAGTGACACACACAGACACATACACGCGCACAAAAACATGTACCCTTTCTCTCATACAGATACAAACACGTATCTCTAATACGTTTTAATTTTTATTTCATTATATTTTTTAAATTTTATTTTTGTTTTATTATTGTTGTTTTTAATTTAATTTTAAAATTTTGTTTAATGTTGTTTTTTTTTTGTTTTTTTTGACTATCAGAAATTTACCAATGCAGTCCTCGTTCCTTATAGGCAACTGTAAATATCAACTATTTTCTAATATTCATATTATACATACAAATATCAAAATTAATTAATTAAATAATAATGAAAAGAAAATGTGTTCTCTTTAATATATGTCATAAAACAATTAATTTCATTATTTTTCTATCAAAATTCGAACTTTAGCTGTTTATTTATTCGTTTATCAAAACAATTACATACTGAATTTTTTTTCCCTTTTTGTCATATTTTTGGTATGTGGCACTGTTAATTTTTCAATATTGTTTTCATTTATAAATAAAGAAATAAATTCTACAGATATAAACAATTTTATCTAGCAATCACAATAAATCATGATGAAATAAATTTCTATATTTTCGAGCACTGATAAAAAGTACAGCTTTTGGGGATGGACAGAAACAAAAGAAGGAAAGATCCGCTGAAATAAAAGCGCAGAATAAAAAAACAAACAATTTGACAAAAAAATGAATTTTTGATTTTTGTTGTTGTTGTTTTTTTTTTTTTTTAACTATTCTATTTTATTCATATTTATTCACGAATGTAATAATTTAAATAATTTGCAGTTATGGAGGGTTCAAGACTTTGGTGAACTGCATTTAAAATGTTTCGAATCAATAAAATATACTTTAAATAAATAAATGAAAAGAAAATATATTTGCATAGTGTATCAATCATCGAAATCATCTGTGCATATAGACTTCAATTTACTTTATTTCACTGAATAAAGAAGCTTAATTTATCTTCAGTGATAAATTTTGATCTGTCCTTGCATTATTTATTATCTTGTAAATTATGATTCAGATTAATAAAAGCGTGACGGAAGGACCTTCCCACGCTCTTTTTCAACTTCCCTTTAACCAATTTTTTTTTTTCTTATGGTTACAACAAATTATGTCCGAATTGTAAGTATTCAGATAAATTTAATGTTTTTCCATTGTATTGCCATAGTGACATTTTAATTTTATTTGCTGACAGCCAATCAAGAAACAAGTCTACAGAACTTGAATTACTCAATTTTTTTAATATAGAGAAATATGACAACACAGCCATATTAAAATTCAGCTGATCTACAACACAGTTTTGATATGAGAAAATAATGATAGTTGTTTTACAGTATTTTACATGTGACACTATTTATTCTGGAACTCTTATATTTCAGTCCGTCTCTAAACAAAATTTTAAGTCCTAATTGTATACATTATTTCAATTTTTCTTCCCAGTTCTTGTTTTTCAATTGTATATTTAATATATTTGTTAAAAATATGACAAGTAAAATGTCTTAATAAAATACACACGTGGAGCTATAATTTAAAACATCATTTTTAACTTTGATTTTTATTAATATTTATTTTATTTTTTTCAAAATATTTATAATAATAATTAAGTGTATGTAAGGTACCTATGAACATACATACAAAAATAATTCTCTTGAAAAAATAAAATAAATAATAATAAAAATCAACATTAAAAATTATGTTTTAAATAAGAAATAAGTTATCTGAAATGTCTATTTAGTTTATTATTTTCTCTGCTGAAATTATAACTAATTTCTTGAGGCATATTATATTTTTTCCCCTATTTTGGTTTTCTTGAGATAACTGCTTGTTTTGATGTAATTTTAAATTAAAAAAAACAGAAAATAAATGTTTTAAAAACATTTTTTAATAAAAAGTAAATGTAAAAATACAAATTTTCATATATGTATGCATATATAATCACATAAAAGTTATTACAATAGAAAAAAGAAAAAAGGAATGTATATTTATAGTGAATGCTTATAGTCATACAAGACATTTATTTCATTTGGAATGTTAAAAACAAAATCTAAGGCATTACAGAAATAATAAATCTCTTTTCTAAACATATAAACTATTAACAATGTTTACAAAATCAATAATTAAACAAACTATTTTGTTGGTTTAACAAGTATTATCTAATTTCTTGGCTAGATCAACTACAACTGACCATTCTAATCATTTTATGTACAACAATTTAATAAAACTATTTACAATTTCAGTATATAGCCATAAACATATTAGAAAAAGCATTAAAAAATGATAAATTATGGAATAAAAATATAGTTTTCGACAAATACTTAAAAAAATATTTGGACTTACGAAAATATTTAACAATAAATTATAGTAAAACTTGTCTGTGAATGAATCAAGAATTAATTATAATTTAAAACTTTTGGATATGAAAACTAAACAATTACAACTATCCCAATTCAATTACAAAAATGCCTAAGGCACCAGTTTTTAACATAATGTAAAATTTGTTAACAACATACACATATTTGGTTTATAACAAATTACAAACAATTAAGTTAAAGGAACCACTAATAAAATATTCATGAAAAATTAGCTGATACTTGCATTACTAATTATTAAATTTTTGTAATTAAAACCCATAACTCATGGTTATGGAAGTTTTTGATATTTTACATAATGGCCAAATTTGATTACAAATGCATGAATTAAAATATTTAATTAACTCAGGAACAACTGTAGTAACATCTGAACATTTAAATCAATTAAAAAAATTAATGAAAACGAAACAATTTAAAAAAAACAAAAAATGAAAATAAATGAAAACAGCACTGTTTGTAATTACAAACAATGATGATGTTTCTGTGTTTGTTGTTCAGAGTAAAATGTCGTTCATGGTCAAGACCACAAAATATATTTTTGTAAGAAGAATCCAAGCAGAACTGTGACAGTGGAAACACTAGCTTTGACAACTGCAGCCATGTTGAAAGAAGGACAGTATGGACATTGGTAAGATCCACAAACAAAACAAATATTCAGTCCAAACAAGTTAAATGTTGTGTACATGGTAGTATTGTGCATACCTGAAAAACAACAACAATAAACAGTTTAGTAATTTGTCACTCAGTTGTGCACTTAATTTATTTTTTAATTTTATCATAGAGTTTATTAATGAAAAGTCAGCAGAGATCTGAAAAATATTTTTACTTATTTTGCCATCTTGTGACAAACACCAGATTTTTCAAAACCATACATTCTTCTAGACAAATAATTTAACAAAGACATACAAACCTGGTTCATAGTAGTCATAAACTCTCATTTTATGTTGGATGGTGCCATTGGCAACAGGAAACCATCGATCTGCTCGGAATCGAACACATGTCTTGCTTTCATCAAGCTGAAATAACATCAATAAATAAATTATCTTAAATGATAAAAAAAAGTTTACTTTTACAGAAAATTATTATTCCTTTTCAAAGCTGTAACATTTTTTTTTTTTTGTACTCCTTTCCATAGTTGTAAAAACAAAACAAAGGACAGCCATGGTTAAAGCAGTCCCATACTACTATCTGGAGCAAATATTAGCTGAGGTATCCTGAAATAACACAAGATATTTAGAACTTACATAATCAAAGTAGAAGACAACTTTTCTTCTGTAGAATTCTGCTCGTTTCAAGTTAGGTACCTCTCCACTCTTTACATAGTCTCTTAGTGTGTTGTTCATGACTATAAATCCAGTTGGCAGATCAATTTCTAACACAGCCAATCCACTTGTCAAACTGCGCTGGGTGTATGTCCAGCTGCATATAACAAAACATAGAAAAATAAACAGGTCATAAGTTCAAGTGCAAAGATCTTGTCAATAGAAAACATTGCATTTTTAAAAACTGTTAAATATTGCACCCATCCCATCCCATTTCTGTAAGTCATTTTCTTTTATGCTGATAAAATACAATATATTCTGTGTGTGTGTGTGTGTGTGTGTGTGTGTGTTGTATTTTGTTTATATATAAAATCATAATAAGGAAAACAATGTTTGAAAAATAACATAATAAAAATGGTTTTGAGTTGGTGCTCTGTATGTAAAGAAAATGGCCTTTTCTTAAAATTAAAAAATTATACCTGACACAAGGTGACATTTCTAGAATTGAAAAGTTTCTTCCTCCCCAGCCAATGTAGTCAATAACAAGATCAAAGAACTTTAGATTATCCTGAGTAGGTTTAATGAACTCAGTGTATTCAACATTCACTGTTGTTGTCAGCTGTGAAAGAATGAAGTTGATACTGAAGTAATCTTAAACATGCTACAGCAAACCATTAAACCAAAACAATTGAGCAAAATGGATAAACAAATTAATTATATAAACAAAAATGTATTTAATAAACAAAAAACTTGCTGTATTCATTCCTATTTAGTTTTTATGAATATTAATTAACTGGTCTGTAATAATTAGCAAAAACTTTTTTATACATTTATTTGAAATTTGTGTAGTTTATGAAAAAGGAACACAAAAGAACTATGGAAAATTATGGAAGCTTACTTGAACAACAGCTCGACCAGTTCCCTGGGAGAGTACTTTGACTGCTCCCCATACAGTTTTAAGCTAAAAGAAAGGTATTAACATATTAATTTGTTAGTTTTATAAAGAGTGTGAGTAATTAGCAATTATGGTACTTTGATGATATTTTAGATAAATACAAAGATATAGGTGAAAAAGAATTAGTATTAAATCATAGAAGACTTCAATATTGAATAAAAGTAATTAACAACCTTAATTTCAAGAATATTTTAAAAAATTCGAATGATTTATTTATTCTTTTTGATTCAGAATCCTTTATAAATCTTTTAACTTTTTCATGGTATATTAATTTATACAAGATAAGGATTCTGCAAAAGACAAAATCTTTAAACAATTTCAGTATTCACATAAGAACTCTGTAGGTGTGTATAGTTGTTCTTCGAAATTATCTTCACATCTCTCCAATTAGCTTCAGCAGTTGACTCAAACTGCACCATCATATTAAACACATTACGATTTGGATCAACCTGGGTGAACTCGAACAGAGCCTCCATTGCAACAATAGTATCCTGAAACAAAAGAATATTGTGTCTTTAATGTTCAGGATACCACACTCACACCCACACACACACACACACGCACACACACACATGCACACGCACATGCACACTCTCACATTTAATTTTCAAATTAGCAACTTCAGGATTCAAAATTATAGAATAAAATTATTACAGAAAAGATGATAAAAATAAATTTATTATTATTATTGTTAAGATAACATGATGTGACATCTGTATTGAGAACTGACCTGAGTGGAGGCAAATCCACCAATGCTGTTCCTCATACTCTGTAACCAACGCATCAGTGAATCTCGTCTCACTTTGGAACCGTCATTGCCGATGTGTGCTAGCAAGGCATACGCTGAAGACTGGACTCCATAGGCATCATTCTTCAGTTCCTGTCTTGGTTGTATGAACCGAACAGTGTTTATAATCTCAGAAGGGTTGGCAGGTATTCTTTCATTAGCAAAGTAACTTTCTTCTTCTGAAGACAGGAAAACATGTCACAATTTAGTAGAAGATATCAGTGTTTCACATCAACAAGTGTGATCAAACTTGACTTTAACACATTTACCTGTGAATGTGGTGAAATCTGGCTCAGACAACAAAGTTGTAAAACTCATTCCACATTACTGACAAATCACACAAAAATTTTAAATTTTGTAATGCCTTATTTTAATGACTACAACCATAAGGTGCAACTGCAGAACATATTTTATTACTGTATTCATTTACATATACAGATATACACTCCCCACCCACACACACATATATATATATACACATTTAGATATACATATACATATACCTATACCTACATAAACACAAACACAAACACAAACACAAACACAAACACACACCCAGACCCACACACCATTTCACACCATTATACCTACACATGTACATATACATATACCTATTCCTACATAAATACAAACATATAAACCATTTAACCTTTTCCACCTATGCAAAATTCTGGTCATATACAAAGTTATGATAAAATCTGAGGTTTTCGAATTTCAATATAAACCAAAAATATCCCAGAGACAAACTTACCTGTTCTGTTGTTCTTCCACATCTTGTCAAAGGCTGCACGACTTTTCTCCTGAGTTTGTGATAATGCATATGCTGTGATAGTCAAGTGAAAGATTTCATTCTCTGGAATTTCACTTACAATATTTGATAAGTAACTTGCTGCTCTTGATCGAGCTGTTTCAGCACAAAGCAATGCGTCCTGAAAATAAGAGATTTAATTTTTGGAAATGACATCATTCCAAAATCAAATTACTTTTCTGCTTATCCATCTATTTTTAACAGTTAATGTAAGTAACTCTTCATTTAGGTTTTAATTTTTAAAATGTCAAAAGGTGTGCATACTACAAAATTACACTAAAACAAAGATAAGCTGGTGCAAAATTTAATTTATTTTTTAATTATAATTATCAGTTTCAGAATAAACTGCTGTGACATCTTACCCCTGAAATATCTTTAGTCGTATACAGAGCAATGAGTACATAAGCTGTCAGAGGAATGGGGTTGTCATACATCTTGTCACCTTTGATTGCATTCTGTGAAGCCTGGAAACAATAGTGAAATGTTACAGAATGTTTGTATTTCATCATAACATAGTGGAATGTTACAGAATGTTTTTATTTCATCATAACATAGAGAAATGTTAAGGAATGTTTGTATTTCATCATAACATAGAGAAATGTTACAGAATATTTTATTTCATCATAACATAAAGAAATGTTACAGAATGTTTGTATTTCATCATACCATAGAGAAATGTTACAGAATGTTTGTTATTTCATCATAGCATAGTGAAATGTTATAGAATGTTTGTATTTCATTTTAACATGAAAAGTATGACATAACTGTGTTAAAAAATGATAAACCTTATCCTTCTGGCAGACTAAACATTTAGCAAAGCCATTCTGATTGTAAGAAGATTTACCATCAAAAAAAGTCATTAAAATATTAAAATACAAATTTCATTTACAATTGTTTGATTTTGAAACTGATGTTAATATTTTTCTATGAATTCATAACTTCAGCTTTTCAAAATTATTTTCATGTCTTCTCACTATCATTGTGAAAATAATAGTAACAGAATACTACAAACAATTTTATATATCTTACCATTTTCCTGTCATAACTGGTATGATTGCCAGGATTGAAGGCTCCAGATGCATTTTGCTGAGAACAAATCCAAATAACCATTTTGTTGATGAGCTCTAGTGGAATAAATAGATCCCGTTCCCATTCACCATATTTACCTTTGTATAAGGTCTTGGCAACAAAAGCAGTTAACCTTTGAGAAACAAACACATTAGAAACCAAATTACTACACCCAAGTAACAATTAGAAAAAAAATAAAAAATAATAATGTACAAAATAAATAACAGTCAGTATTTTTGCATTTACATTACAGATAAATATTAGCATGTAATTACCATAAGCTTGGTGTTGGATCATCACGGAACATTCTAAATGAGCCATCAGGGTTCATGTAGCCAAGCTGTCGCTGAAGAGCTGAAAAAAACATATTTTATTCTCTATCAGATATTTTGTTACAATAATTACTATATAACACTTTTTATTTTTAAAATAAGTTTGTTATTAACATAGAATAAAATGAAGTAGAATAAATTAATTTAATAAATAAATATAAAATTAGAATTTCTAACACTGTAAATAATATTATTTTAGGGGTCTATGAAATAAATAGGTAAAGCTATATGCAAGCTGATTTTCGTAATTTAGTCAGTTATATATATATAAAATACTTGAAAAACATTCATGGGTGAATGATAACAATTGTTTAATAAACACTGATCTATAAGCAGATAAGCATTTGTAACAATTCCAATTAATGAAAACAATCTAAATTACTGTAAATTGTATAAAATAATTTAAGTGCAGCTCAGTTTGTTATTAAAAATTCATACCTATGTTCAGATAATGCAGATTCTGTTGTAGTGTTTTATCATCTAGCTGCTGTGAAGCTTTCATGAAACGCAGGGTTAACAAATTGTATGCAAAATTAAATGCAATATTTTCACCAGTCCCATATGGTCTCATTAAAACGTTTTCTGCATTCAAATACTCTTGAAAGAACCCTGGTGTAACTACATCACCTAAAAATATATATATTTTTTTATTAGCAATGTTTTTAATAAAATCAAATAATTTTTTATAACACAATCTTAATTCTAAATAGCTGAATAATTTATTCGTTCATCAGTCATAATAATAATAATAAAACATTTTTTGCATGGACAATTTATTTTAAATAAAACATATTTTCTAATTTTTATCTGTAATAAAATTATAGAATTTAAGAAATAAAAAGTCTGTTTCTATAGTTGTAAAAGTGTAAAATCATTATTACTTTTAATGTATCATACTTTTTTATTAGCTAACACTGGTAGACAATATAACTGAAAATAATTTTGACAAACAAAATAATGTAGACCGTTTGTTTTTATGAACACTGGTACACCTGGAATAACTTGGAAAGACTAAATAAATAATGAAATCTCACCAAATACACTGAGATGAGCTGTGGCAGATCCTGGCACATAGAGATGTTGTCTTTGTTCCGGAATAACAAACTGTTCTGGAACATTTACATTGAAATCAGGGAAAATTATGGAAGGATTAGTAATGAGATCAATCAAGTATGGAGTGTGGTAATAGTTCTGTACACCATCAGGCTGAAATAGAAATGAAAATCCTGGTTATACTGTCAGAATCCAGGACATCCAAAAACAAATTAAGCTAAAGAAAAAGAGAAATCTGATACATTACAGCAGCATTATTGGGTTCTAACACATTTGAGATTAAAATAGATAAACACTGATTTGCTGAGAAAAATGCTATCAAATTAATTTAAGAAAAATTAATGGGTGTTAACTAAAATTGATCCATAAAAATAAACATTATATATAAATGTTCGGTTAATAATAAAAGTCACTAATCAAATACAAAATAAATAGCTGAATGACAAACAACTGAAGAGATTTACCATTAAATAAATTGTTTTCACAACTTCATCTCTTTCCATGAAACATGAAGCACTGACTCGAATGTCAAACTGTCCTTTAACCAGAGTTGACACTATGGGCATATAAATGTCTTTAGCCTGGCCTGGTTCCAACTGAAGAATTAAAATAATTATCTTTAAGTACAATCAACATGTCTTATTAAGTCTAAATCAACCACAGAAAATTATCATAATGTTTAAGAACAAACCTTAATTTGATTAAACTGTTAGCTACACAAATAAGTGGTTTTAAAATCAAATAATATAAAATTGTTAAAACTGTCAGACTAATAAAAACTCAGTGTCTAGTTTTTTTCTATTTGTAAAGATTAAAACAACTAAAAAAAAAAAATCTTTAATTTCTTATATAGGTATTGCTAAGAGCTTAATTGTAATAATCCTGTATAAACTTACAAATACAATAGTCTGATGGTCTCCCTTGTGAGTGACTGGTTTGTATTGATTTACTATTCCCATTTCTTCTACAATGACAAACTCATACTTGTCACTGCCATGCATAGTGACAAGAACCTGAATAAATAATAATGATAATAATAATTATAAAAGACATAAAATAATTATTAAATTTTCAACAAATTAAAAATGGAAACACTATAATTCATAACATTTCAATGAATGAGTGACAAATATATTTAAAAAAAAGAAGAAATAACACTTTTTTCCTTTAATAATACAAGCAACCTAGTTTTTGAAATAATAACTTGTACTGATTTTAGAAACCGTTGTTTTAATGATACATAATTAAAACAGTTAAAGGTGCAGAGCCCAACATTTTTTTTACTTTACCTCAATGTAATCATCCTCGTACCAGTAGTTGAAAACTGTGACACGAACACCAAGCTGTTCTCCCCGCACAATTACCTCTGGAGTCTCAACCTGAATGTACATGTAGCGAGCAGCATCATACTGAAAAACAAAAAAACATTATTTTAATTCAACGCATCTTAAATAAAATGACATAATGCAGATGTCTTCAATGGAAGGCAATAAAATTAATTTATGAAAATGTTTGACATGAAGTGTTCTGAAAATACCACCAAAACAAAATTTTTATTTCTGGTGGATATTGGTCACGAAATCTTTGTGTCACTTACTCTAATTGGTCTCTGCATAATACCCAAACCCAGCTCTCTGCTCACAGACAAACCATTGATAACCCAAGAGAGAGGATATTTTGGAACATCAACTCGGAAATCAACTCTGCCATCAGGTCTGAAAAACAAAGTAAATGAGCAGTTAAAACAGTTTGTCCAAATCGATGCCTTTCAAATACAATAATAAATTCAGTTTGTGTAAAAAATATTTTTTTGTAAATCAGAAAAGTAATGTTTAGTCTACAAAATATTTTACATGTAAAATATGGTGAGGTTTGATAATAAACTTAAAATGTTGTTAAATGCAGTATATTATTTTCTTACTTAACAAAGATTTCTTGCCAAGCCCAGGAACTGTTGTCATAGAATCTCATAACACGACTCACTCTATCCATTGCAGATCTGTGACGCACCTGGTTATCACTCACTTCACCTGAAGAAAAAACAACAAAAATTAGTGTTATTATTTTTTTTAATCAACAAAACATTAAGTAGCAAAATAAACAGAATTTAAATCATCAAACATTATAAACTTAATGTGCTTGAATGTTAAAGCCTTTTCTGAAAACACAAAATGAATTTGATTACAATAAACTGAATTATTCAAGATTAGAAATATCTACAAAATAGTTTTTATTACTGAATTCACTGCAGTAAAGTGAATTATTTAATTAAGATATTTAAAAACATCTATAACAATTCTCCTACATCCTTGTTCATCAGCTCCGTCTGGACAATCAAATTTTCCATTACACCACTGGTCAGGAGTAAAGCACTGAGAGTCACCGGAGAAACATGGAAACTTTGGTGGGATGTTGTTAAGTGGATCACCGTAAGGATCGCAAATTCCAATTCCAGCATCTAAATATAAAAAATTCAGAGATTATCAGAGATCAGCCAGAACTGGGAAAAAAGTAATTTAAGTAAATAAAACCATTAACAGTTAATGATTATACAATAACAAATACTAATTAATAAATTAATAATATAAATGATAGTGAATTTAAAGTTTTTTGATAATATATTACTCCTGTCAACCAACAGAGATTGCACCTCCCCATATCCAAAGGCTTTAGTCACAAAATGTTGACATAGAGTCATTTAACTTTTCCTGAGAGTATTTTTTTACAAATTCTTTTAATGAAACTGCCAAAATCATTTATAACAATTTTTTAAAACTGTGTACTGAAATTATGAATTTATTTATATTTTATTTATTTATTTATTTATTTATTTATTTATTTATTGCTCTATGGTTTTGCATTGCTTATAATCAAAACAATTAAAGGTGCAGAGCCAAAAAAAGTTAATAATAATAAAATAAAGTAAAATAATAATAATAATAATAATAATAATAACAAAATAAACAAAATAAAAATAAATAACTAAAAATCACTTTTAACCATGTGAAATTATGGGTAAGCTGTATGGGTTGACAGGTATGTAAACATTATTTGTAAGTCACAATTCTGATGAAAAATAATGATTAAAAAACATAGTTACTTCTTATTCTGTCCACATTAGCATCAGTCAAAATTAGTAAACCTGAAGTCTGAAATAAAATTAAAAGATTTGTAATTTATACATGCATTTGTTTTAATCAAAACACTCATATAATTTTTAAAAATATATTTCATCTTTTAATGTAATAATAAATAATAAAATTAGTGCATCTAACATTTATAGTAAATATGGAAAATTTCTGGAAAAATGAAAAATTGTATCATAACAAAAAATGCCCTTTCAGATGAAAAAAACAAACATAATAAACTTTTAGCACCATGTGGAAAGCCTGAAATAAATATATTATTGTTCACTGTTAAGGAAATTTTAGCAATAGCTAGACTGTAACAGTTTTAAGTAATAATCCATCATTACATTTTTTTTTTTTGGGGTGATAAAATATAATATTGTCAAACCTTAAATGTTGTATTGGTATCAATGCCGTAGTCTGGAGCATGGAAGAACTGATATTCGTATTCTGTGTCACTTATTCGCCACAACTGCCGAAAACTGCCGTTGGCTGGTTTGTCATAGGTGTCTAGTTCATCAATTAACTGAAACATTTTTGAGAAATGTAAATAGCAGCCAAAATTCAAATACAAAAATGATATTTTAATTGTTGATACACAGAAAATACTAAGCATGTCAATTATAAGAGATTTCTGAAGATTTTCACAACAGTTCATTTCAGAAGGATGGTAAAGGCCAAATTAATTGTTTCAGTATAGTTTATGGTTTTAACAATGTTTATGGAACAAGGATTCACTAGAAACGTAAAGTTGTCAAAACTGGTTATGTTTAATATGGTATCAAAACAGAGAAAACAAAAAGTGCACTGTGAAACTTATTACGTTATTTTCTGTAATGCCATCATTGAGACCTCTAATAAATAAATCGTGTGGCATCCCAGCAAAGGCTACATAGGATCCTGGATCTGCCCAAGCATTGAATTCAATAGAATCTCGACTAAAATCTTTTCCTCGGTTTATTTCAAGTTTGACCTGAAAAAATCCAAATATTTAATTATAAATACTAGAAGTTCTTGTTATTAGAAACAGTATTTTTACATGAACATTTATATTAATTAAGTCATCAATTTTTACTTCCAAATATTAATAACATCTACACAAGTATTTCATAAAATAATATTAAATAAAATTTCTTTGACTAAAATGTTATTTTAAAATGAATAATGATATTGGAAGTATAAAGAATTATATTAATACATTTTTGTTTCCAGCTTTATGAAACCTTTGTAAAATTAGTTGTTACCTGGTTTTGGCGAGTTCCATTCACAAAGAAATTAAGAACATCAACAACTATTTCTTCTGGCTGTTTCAGGTAATACACAACCATACGTGCTGTGGGAATCATTTCTCTGGACAAAGCCACTGCAAAAGTTTTCTGTCTTGATGTCATTTCTAATTCATCACCAATGATGATGTTTCCACCAGACACTACCTGTAATACAACACAAAAAGCTTTTATCATAAGCTCAACAGGACACAAATTGCTAAAAGTGCAGGCTACTGTAAGAGCCAGAGGCAATGTGTTTAATGAAGAATAGTTTTATGATATCTAAACTGTGTCCCCTTTTCTATAGATTCAGTAACATGTCCTTTAATATGACTTTGCAATTACTGAATGGATTCATTTCAACATTCCAGGATGTAATTATAAGGACAATTAAAAAAAATGTACTGTTTGAAAACCGTAGGTGTATTTATTACTATAATTTTCAAATAATGTACATTAGACAAACACGATTATCACTAAAATTATTGATATTCTTACTTGATAGTAAATTCGTGGAATAAAACTGCTGGTCTGCACGTGAAATATCATGTATTCATTCACCTAAAAGATAAAACTTATTTATAAATATATAAAAATAAATTAAAGATTTCTGATCATTATAAACTGGAGCTTTCACTGCTCTCTGTATATATTATAAGAAATAGAGAAACTAAGTATATCAAATTTTGAATAGAGTGACATTTATAATATGTTTTCATTACAACATACCTTAGGATGTTCTGTTGATGTTGTAACAATGATGTAACTTCTTGAAGGTGAGTAGAATAGTGTAGCACGCAACTCTATGCGAGTTGAAGGGTCATTGTCATACTCTGCCTGTTAAATAAAACAAAGAAATAGTATTTAAAAGAGTAATAATAATAAAACAGATAACAAAATACAACTTAATTCATGTCATAGACAGGTTCCCAGCTGCAGATATTTTGGAAATCGACATTTTAGCTGAGAAGTCCAACCATTACAAATTACATCGTTGAAAAATTACTCTATATCTAATAAATAACTGAAAATACTTACAATTACTAAAATACTCTGGGTATCCTCTTGAGCATAGATGCTGTGTTCAACGATTCCACGAACAGGAGATTTGTCTATTGGGTGGTCAAAGCGGGGAACAGCTGCACCACTGGTTGAAATAGACGGATAGAGACGAACAAGTTTTTTACTTGTATCCACTGGTGTCCCATCATATTTCATTACAGCAACCTTTAAGCAAAAATATTCAGAAGATCTGAAGAAAAAAAACAGTCTCCCAAAAAGAAAATATTCTGCTTAGTAACTAATTTACCATAATGTTCCAAAAAAAGGTCAGAACTTTCTGACATTACAATAAATAAGTATTTGCTAGAAAGCAGGGTGATGGCTTCAGAAGATCTTGCAACAGCAGTCCAAAAACAAAACTTTGAGAATTAGTCATCTTTATTTATCAGCAAAATCTTCATACGTACAAACTGGTCTTTAATTTTCACTTTACATTTTGTATTTTATTACACTTTACTTTGTAAGCACAAAAATTTGAACAAATATTTGAACAAAAATGAAAATTCTAAATTTCTTTTGTTCAACATTAATGATGGATAATGATCAGGGTGTCTTTGCCTGCAACAGTTTCTGCAGATGCCTATCAAGATCAGTCTAGTGTTAGGATTTTTAGAGGTTCATGTTTTGGTATTCTGTGAGATTTGCTACAAACCTTCTCCTTTAGCTAATATTTTGGTACAATTACATCCTGCTATTCTAATGCCAATTAGGACATTAACCTCTTTTTGCTTTTGACTGATGCTGAAAGTGTCTTTGATACACTAATGACTTTTGTTCACACTTTACGGAATCTGACTGTGTAGGTATTAAACATTATTTGGATTTTTTGACAGGGAAAATTAGATTTCACTAAGTCTGCTGCTCCTGTATTTTTCTTTCTTCCATTTTTTGGTAGTAGTCTTAAGAGCTAAATAACATGCAACATGATTGTGTACACATTCTAAAGCTGTAAATCATTTTTATTTCTCAGTAAAAGCATGGGTAACACAAACATGAACTTTCAAAAAATATTTCAGGTTTAAAATAATAATAATAATAATAATAAATAATAAAATAAAACAACAATAATAAAACATTAAATATATAAAATTTTAAAAATAAAATAAAATAAAATAATTATTAAATAAATAAATATTCTTTAACTGTTGAGTGTATTGTGAGAAACCTTTTAACAAATTTAACATAAAATTACTTACTACTACTTTGAGATTTGATTTTGGTTTAAATGTCCTCACTCGTCCTCCAACAAACTGGAGTTTGACCCGAGAACTGAAAATGATGGTGGATGCCCATCCCGTCCTGTTAAGTCCAGAATACCAGTCAGAAACATTAACTCTGAATTCAAGTTCACTGTCTACCATAGAGCTACCACCAATCACTTGATTGGCAAGTTGACGTACTTCCTCAATAGTGAAAGTGAAATCAATACGTCCAACATGCTGAAAGTGAAATTATTTTGACATTAAACATCTTAATTTACAGCATCTACAAGTTTCCAAAATTAGCTGTATCAAAGTCTGAGAAAATGAGTCAGAAAAAAATTCAAAACTGAGTTATTAGTACAACTTGTCAGGTTATTTCTGTTTTCTTTTATCGCATAACATATATCACATTTTAAATTTAAACCATCAATGGGTATTAATATATATAATAAAATTATTGTAAGTATTTAATTAACAATAAAATTAATTATTCAAAGAAATTACCATAAAAACAAATTAGTTTCAGAAACATTGAAAATCACTTACATAGTCAATAAACCTGTAAAGGTATGGGCGGTGTGCTGTGTATCTGTTAGCTTTAAAGAACATAGTGATGGATGCATTACCAACACAAGGTCGACCACTTGTTTGACTGAAACAAACAGAAAATAAATTATAAACATTATTCTATATATTTCAAAAGTTGTGTAAATTAATCATAATTCAGTGAAATGAGTAATGAAGCAAAATTCCATAAAACATTTGAATGTAATAAATAACTGACGTACTTGGCTAAAACAACTCCATGAATAAACTCTTCATTCTCCATGATGTAGGGAGGAACAGACACATTTACATCAAATCTTGGCTCCCCTATTAAAACAAATTATAGAAAGAAAAAAAACAGTAACAAATTGAAAAAAGTTAGTTTTTAATTTAGCATTCTTAAAAAACAAATAATATAAATTGTTTTAAAAGGCTAGAGGTGAGGATGATGATTGTATCAAATTTTTTTTTCTTCATATTAATAGCAATACTACTATTTTAAACAGACGCTGTATTTGAATGATTGTCATGACTGAGCTATTTATAAAATATTTTGCTTTTTCATGATCTACATTTGTAATTTATATCTGAATAATAATGGTGGGAAATAAGCAACATGCAGTTATTTAAAATTTGTAAAGAGAAAAGTTTTATTGGCCATCATCTGGAATCAATTTTATTTAGACATATTTAAGGAACTTTACTGCATCAGTAAATCACTTTCACTTACATCAACATAACACTTACACTAACAATAATTCAGGAAACAGGAATTCGTGAAATGAAGTATCATTACTTAAAGAAAACAAGTATTTTTCCACTCAAAAAGGTTATGTAACATATTTAAATAGAAGAATAATAAAATTATATTTAAATGTTATTAATGTCTGCAAAAGACATGAAAGATAAATCCATTAGAAATTTGAAACAATTTAATTTTTTGATGATGCCAAATGTTGCTGTTTATGATATAAGAAATGCCTATCAGGATTCTTTGGTTGTTTTTGTTTTTTTTGGAGGGGGAGGTTTGCTGCTAATTTCTCAGTCTGAATTTTCAGTTGTTCATTTGTATTTTCACCACTATCTGCATGGACCAGCAATGGATGAATAAAACACTTTATTAATACTAATCTTTCTTGTGAGACACACAATAGATTTTATTTATTAATCAAAAATATTATGATTAATGTTAATAATGTTTATGATGATGATAACCTACATGTTTTAAGAGGTATTTGTTTGTGCCTTCTGCTACTGAATGTCTATCATGCACAACCCACTTTTGTTCTACCAACTAGGAATATGTAAGTTTGATAGTGTCTATGTTAATTTTGCTACTTTAGTATCCAGAAATGATTTGCATACCATATATTGTGTAATAAAAACATCTGGTTTGGGGACTGATAAATGCAGCTTCAATGGCAGTAGAATCAAAAATACCTTAATTTATTGATATCCTTTGAGGCAGTTTGTTGGACATTTTGTTCAGATGATTTACTAATTACTAACAGTTAAAAATAGTTCAATACAAAATATGTAAAGAGACTGTAATTTGTCATAAATGTATATTAGTATATTCTGCAAATACCCTATCTGGATTTGATTTTGAATGAACATTCTCTGCATTGTATTCATTTTGGATGACTAACAACAAAAATACTGATTACTGCAAAGGGTTTAAAATATAACATTCATAAATCCCCATATAATGTGGGTGTTTGTAAAGTAAGATATCAAAACTAATTTTAACTTACAGAATTCTTCTACCACGAACTGTTTTCTGTAGATATGTCCCTGTAAAAAAAGAAATAAAACTTCAGTTTAAGAAATAAAGCTGGAAATCTGTATATACTAATAATAAAAGAAGAACCAGGTAAGATGGTTTAAATTATTTAAAAATGTTATATTTTGTTCTGTCTCTGTCAAAGCGTTATAATAAGATGTTTAATGTCTTTTCTTTTTTCCAGATTTAAACACCATGATGTCATTTTCTTTCAACATGATTAGTAAAAGCAAATATTATGTTATTTTAATAACATTAGGGGTTTAACAGATGCATGAGTTGTATTTTATAAGTTCAATGATTATTAGGTATCATACAGATAAATGAAATCTGTTGTAAAAGATCAGTATAATCTGGTACTCAAATACTTACAAAAGCATCTACTTTGATGGACCAGTTTCCATAGTTAGGCTGATCTGATAATTCAAAGCTCTCGCTGACTAAGCCTAGGAATCAAATAAATAATGTCATTCTGTCTTTTCAATTATGAATTAATCAAATTAATGATATTAATTTTTTCTTATTAATTATTTATTAAAAAAAGACATAGTTACAACTTACAAACACACACACACACACTCACAAACAAACAAACAGAACAAAATGAAGCGACAACAACATACAAACAGAAAAATAAAGCAACAACACAAAATCAAAAAAGAAAATTAAGACATCTACCTCCAGCATTAGTCTGCACACCAAGCCATCGCCTCACAGGAATGCCTGTTGGGTCCTAAAACAAAATTACAGTGAAGAAAAAGAATTTTAAAATTATTCTAATAATAAAATAATTTATAATTTAACTTGTTTTCTCAAAGTGTTTGTTAAATACCAGAAACTAATCACTGGAAGATAGATATTTTCAGCTCATATCAAAATTTAATTATTATTATATTAATCTTTTCAGTTTAAAAATTCATTTAAAATAATTTGTATATAATATTTAAATTGTAGGCTAGATTACTATTTATACAGATTTCCAAGTTAGATTTTTTAATAGAAGGCCACATTTTAATAATTAGAAAGTAAAAGAAAGAATACAGAATTATATTTGTAATCATTTATGATGAAAAAAAAAAAATCACCTCTGAATTATATCTTACCTCCACATATATTGTCATACTTCCATACCGGGGCATCAGATTGGGCAAAATTGGCACAACTCGGAAGTGAACTTTGAAGAAAAAAAATAAATAACTTTAGAAAATGTACAGTTATGTGCATAACAGAACAGGTAATGACGATAAATAGATAACCTTATTTTCTATAATAGTTACATATTTTAAGCAATTTATTTTCAGTCATACAATTTCCAAAAAATTGTTGTTAAATAATAAATGATGTCACAAATGTTTTTGAAAAGATGTTTGTGATTCATGTACATACATTTAAAAAATTATTTCTGAAATATGAAAAATTAGTAAATACTGAAATGTTAAAATTATTCTCTTTATAATGTGCTGATTTTCATAATGTCAGTGTTAACTCACCCATCTGACCCTGTCTGTACATGGGTTTACTCATCATAATGAAGAGTGATGCCTGCTTAGAGTCAAACTCTATTTCTGTCTCATTAAAGAATATGTTACCACCGATGCCAGCATCTACTTTCCCTTCCACTCGGAAGAAGTATTTTCCTGCCTGGGCATTCTGTGGCATCTGAAATAAAAAAATGTTTTATCATTTAGTAGAAGTAAACTCTTGCTGTTGTAATAATAGGTATCAGTGGAAAAATATAACCCCTTCTACAAAAAATCCTCTAAGATTCAAAACAGAGGACTTATGATAAAACAAAAATAATAATGTAATATTATTTAAATTTAAATATGTGATTCAAGCAGATAAGAGCAAAATATTTTATTTAATGACATGCTCCCCCTATTTAGTTTTACGGTCATATGATGGGCTACTCATTTTTTAATAGCAGCAAAGGATTCTTTTATCTTTTTTTTATCCATCTTTCTATGGATAGGAAAGCACATAAAAGAACTTTTGATGAACCAGCCGTTGTTAACTGGCTTGATGGAGGCAGCCAATGAACATTCTGATAAATGAGATAAGAACAATTTTTTAGATACCTGTAACTGCATCAGTCGACTTGATGGACGATCAAACCTCAACATTGTTTCTGTATATTCCTGGTTGTCTTTAGCAATTGATATTCTTAAATTTATCTGCCGATATTCAAGTTTCAAAATGGAGGCCATAACTTGTATAACCTGATTAGGTCTGATCTTCCTTGGTGCAATGACCATGTAAATTCTACAGAAAAGCAAATTTTTAAAATCTTTTTATTTGTTATTAAATATATTGTTAGAAGAATGAAAGATGTATTTATAATGTAAAATAATCCTGCCTTCTCTATGTATCATAATGATGTCATAAGACTTGGACAAAGAAACCATTCTGTAATTTTATGGAGACAATCTTAAATGATGTAATGATACTGGACATCAAACTGTCATTCCATTCCTATATAAAGTTATTAAGAAGGGAAATATTTGGTTTACTTGCAACATGAAACAATGAGTAACAGTCAGCAGCTGAAATAGTTGATATTGGAAACATTCCATTAAGACTTGATTATGTACTGCTCTGTGTCTACAATTGTCATATTCATTATTACTTTAAAAATAACTTACGGAGGTCTTGAGAGTCGACATCCCTGGGTGCTGTCCTGCATCAGACAGTCCTGGGTTAGCTGGCCGCTGGAGGGATTAGTTTTTAGTAAAAACACTGCCCAACTTACAATGAGATACTCCAATAACATGCTGCAAAGAAAAGTTTATTAAAAATGAATGTCTTAAATGAGTTCCCTTACAAAATGCAAAACAAAATTTGTTATTTTCAGTCATGTCTTTAATTAGTATTTGTTGTGAAGATTAGGAGTTTGGAAATATAATTAACTTTTTTCACTGGTTGCCCTCAGGGATAACACACTATAAAATCTTGTAGACATCTGCAAAACTGGCAACCCATAATAAATTTTTAAATAAGAGTAAAAGAAAATAATAATAATAAATAAAAAATTATCATCTGTTATTTTTATTTAAACAAACTTTTATTATGAGCAGCAAAAAATTTAAAATAAAACAAACTTTAATTCACATTAATATGATTTTTGTTCCTGTCAGGTCATTGGAGACTTCCAAAGAAAATGACAAATATACTTTTATTTCAATAACTGTATTGTGCAATTGCCTCCATTGCTCACACTGCAGAAAATATCAACAGATTAAGGTGACTTGTGTCAGAAGATGATAGAGATATATTATTTTCAGATATATGCAATAGGAGTTGGTAAGTATCCATAAGATAATTAATTTTAACATAACAATTCTTCTAAATTTTATCTTAAAACTGATATATTATGAAACTGAGTGGGAAAAAAAAGTATTATTGCTTAACATATATATATATAAAAAAATCACTAGTTACTTTGTTTTGCAAGTACTTAGTAACTCTTAATGTACAAAAATTAATGAGATTGTTTTATTATGAATTTCATTTCCAAGGAAACTTTACTAAGGTGCTTGTTAAAAACATATTCAATTGTTGATTTACAGTTAATGTAAAAACTAAAATTCATACAATTGAAATTAACTGCACCAGAGCTATGCCATCTGTAACAGTTGAAAATAAATGTTTAATATTAAATATATATATATTATTAATGAAAATTGTACCAAATCCTTGTAGTCTCATTATTTTGGCTACCTTATTGTTAAAAGAATTATACATTAATAATAATAAACATATTTACACACATATTACTAATAAATTCAGCTTTCGAAGGTCTAAAATTTTTCATTTTTGTGTCCCTATGGATAAAACATTTTCTTTAGTTTTTATATTTTTAGTTAGTTATTCTATGATATGGAAATGTTACAGAATGTAGAGATATAGTCATACACAATCTTTAATCCATCAGATTTTTCTATTCCACCATCAACATTAATTGGGTGGCACCTGTGAGCCAATCAGCAGACAAAGATTAATGAGATTTGAAGACTTTGTTACTGAAAAGAGATGTCCATCAAACAATTCCTGCTTGCTAACAGACTTGTGTATTTTTATGTAATGTTATGTAGCTATACATATGACAATATTATAATTCTGCAAATATAGTTTTTGTTTGTCTATGTGTAAACATAAATAATTAATAAAATTACTGGGACGATGCAGAAGGGGCAAATACAAATACATGTCTCACTTTATGTTATTGTTAGTACTAATAGCAGGACAAATAGTTTATTTGACTGAATTTCCTGTTATACTTTATAGTTTATAGTCAACAAAATTGTACACTGGAGTAGATTTAATGTAATAATGTGAACTGAACGTATGAAATAAACACTTAACAGTAACGTTTGAACGATAACCTAGCTTATAAATATATTCAACTGCATCTTTTAAAAACACTTTAGCCGCCATATTAAAGATATTACCTGACGCTTACTCACTACCTGAGTACCTCGGCCTCTAATACAATTATACACCGTACCGCTGTGTATATAACTAAAATAAAACTGAATTGTATTTACGAAAATAAATCTCAATAAATACATCACGGATGTTCCGTTTTTCTGTAAATAAATATTTTAATGATTTGTTTAAAAACATTAAATCACCTGTGTTTATACGAATACTGTGGTGGAATACCTCGACAGTGACTGTATGAAATTTGGATCACATCTAGGTCAAGGTCGACTGTTTGCGACACAAGGAATGTTTTAAAAGGGGTTACTGATTTTAATAATTATGAAATGAATATGTTGGTGAAAGACTTGTGCAGATTTAATATTTTACAATTAAAATGTACAGAAAAAATAATCACACAAACAACTGAATAAGAATTGTATAAGTTTTATATATGCATCTTTTGCTAAAAAAATTATAATCTGAAAACAATTTTTTTCTTCTAATACTTGAAAAACAAAATATAAAAGAAAATTCCCATAAAGGTATATTTTAGATCCTTTAATAATATGCCTTCAATTTTATTATAAATATTTAACAAACTTTGATTAAAATCCCGTTCGAGGCCTCTTACATTTTTTTGAGCATGCGCAACAATGAGTTGTGTTTGTGATTACAGAAAAAGCACATAAAACATGCCTGTATTGGGAAAGAAAGGAAAGAAAAACAAGAAAACTGCGGATATGGTATTGAATTAAATCTGTGTTTGATTTCAAGATGCAAATCGCTTTTTTACCTCGAAATATCAACATTTCATTGCATATTGCTATACAAATTCTTGATTAATTGAAACGGTTAAAATATATGCATTGCTTAGCAGTTCACTCAGTTGCTGTCTTTCAACTCTGCATGTTCAGGCATGTTTGTGATCATGCATTTTTTTCTTTTTCAATGCGCAAAGCTTTTAATTATTTATAAGCTTTCTACTTTGGTGATCAAATCCAGTTGACTTTAAAAAAAAATTCTCCATCAATTGATTCAATATGAAGTTATATATATTATTCTGTAGAAAATAAATTACTGTAATAGTATAAACAAAATTGTTATCTTGATTCAAATTTAATTTCAGCGGCACATTGATGATCCGGTAATTAAACTTTGAATATCAATATCGCACTGTCTTTAAACTCATTTATTTTGCACAATTGCATGTAGTTACCATTGTAGAAATTGTTTTATACTGCATATTGTTACCACAGTAGAATTTTTTTTATATAGAACATTGGTTATCACTAAGAATGTTACCTGTAACTTGTAACAGACGCTGTACCTTTAACATTGTTTGAACAATTAATTACTAACATTATAACTTACGTCTTATGGCAAACAGTAATGATATTTTATTTCTAATTAATAACAGAGTTCAAGGGAAAGCATTTGTGTTATTGATTTCACAGAAAATTATATTAATAATGATTTGACAGCTTCAACTTTCTTTGTAATTACATAAAAAGTTATATATTTTCTATTAGTTAAAAATTTAGATTTCTTACTATTAATGTAATTTTGGAACTATTAATTTTGGAACAAAAATAATTTATGAATTTGAAAGGGTATAAATACTATAATCAATAAATGCATTATCTGTTTGCTTTACAAAATTTCAACACAGATTAAACGGTTTATATTTCTTTTATTTACTGTATTTATTTTATCAGAACTGCTACTCTCTGATTGACATAGCAGTAAAGGGTTTTTCCTAGTTACATTGAAGCTTGTGTGTGTACTTGCATTTATATTTTATTGCATGTTTTTCTATGTTCTAGTAACAGAATTTGTTTTTTATGTTTTAAAAAAAAAATTTAAATGATACAAAAATGGAATCCATCTCAATAAATTAGGCTTAGATGTCACTGAAATTAGTATCTGATCTTGCCAGAATGTGCTAATTATAGCTTGTCAAGTTTTATATGTATATGAAATTATGATATGACATTTGTTTGTAATGACCATATTACAAAATCACTTTTTTCCAAAAAAAAAGCTTTTTAGTATAAGTACTATTTTGCTTACATTAATATTTCACATCATCTGTGCTTTTAAAAAAATTATAACAAAAATGCCAGGATTGTAAAATATTTTCATGTCAAATATCAATTACAAAAAATTTAAATTACAATTTTTATTTCATATTTACAATTGATTACTTTTTAAAGGAAATCAGGGCTCATTAAAACTTATATAAGTTACAAAGCTTTTTATTTCATATTTCAGAGGTACATAGCATCAGCTCTTGTTCCTCCTGTTTTGTTTGCTGCCGTTCCAAAAACACCTTCTCCTGTAACACCAAAAGGAACTGGGACTGGACTTGCATCTTCCTTGTTAAATACATCCACTTTGAGTCGATTGTTTGCTGAGCCAGTACCAGTGAGTGATGATGAGCCATTCAGTGACCCTGAGAGTAGTCTTTATGATTACCAACAGATGGAGGAAGCAGGGTACCACACTAAAAAATTATGACATATATTTTCAAAATAATTTTCCCTGTGTTTTATTCTTTAATTGTGATTCGCGTGAAACTTAATTTTAACTTAGATGTATTGTAAAAAGGAGTAGGTATGATAAGGTTAATTTTTGGGCCCAAAATAAATGTCAAAATATCATAAAATACATTCTCCTAGTCACGAATATGCTATTTTATAAATGTAGCGAGAAATAAATGAGGCACTAAATGGGATAAATGTATTCTATAAAAAAGGAAAAGAAGAAACCATATTATATTAATAAATTAATAAAGCTAATTTTTGGTTTAAACATCTTAGGTCATTAAAGTACAAGATATTTAAAGTTCAAGAATACAATAACTAAAAATATATATCTGTTATATAAGCATTCCAGCAAAACTTTGCAATATTGTAGTAATATAACAAAAGGTCGGTTTCATGTTTTTCATTATTTATGCTTACTTAATTACAAAACATTTCAAACATAAGTGACTTATTTAAAAAGAAAACAGCCAATATTTTTATAAACTGTACTATGCGTGCGTGTGTGTGTATGTGTGTGTATAACAAACAATATTATTAAATAAATATATTTTAAATATATTAAAGAAAATTTTGTTTTTTAATTTTAAAAAAACCCACCAACAAACACTGACAAAACTCCTCACAACCCCTCCAAGACAAATTACTAACATTTTGGACCTTAGTTCATACAATTAGCGTGACACTCTACCAGGACACCATAGTTCCAGACAATAAAATTATTTTGACAAAATAATATGTGATTCTTTCAATAGATGTTTTTTTTTAGCTGACAATAAATCATTTTTTACAGTAAAATCCAAACACAAGAATGGATTATAATAAATGAAAAAAAAAAAGTAATATTCATAATAGGAATGTTAATTATGTCACATAATTTATGTTCTAATTCTTAACAGTAGCTTATGATGTAAAGCCACAACCTTTCCAACTTATTATTGGACTGAAACACTACTGAAAGTATTTCTTATAAAACTGACAATACTGGATGAAACTATATTTATTCCATAAAACCCTTGGTTACTCACCCTCACTGGTTTTAAAAAAATGTAAAATATTGCTGTATGTTTGCCCTTGTTAAACATTTTTTTAGTGTTTATAAGAGAAATAAATGTTATTCTAGAGGATACCTTAAATTATCACTTGGATAGTTGTCTGGCTTCCTGATGCACGTTTAGTGCACAGTTTTCCAGAACAGAAGGAACACGAATGTTCTCCTAGGAGATTAGTGTGTGACTTTATGTCAAGACATAGCCCACATCATGAACTTAAAAATAAGATGGCACAGCCATAGAAATTACCATATTTCCATTCACCCCATGATAACAGTAACCATCACCAGCTTTCTTTCTAGTATACCTCAGCATTACATGTACATATCTATATCCTGTTACACTTTCACACACTAAGATCTGATTGGCTTACCTTTGAGGTCTTGCTTGAATGAAAGTTAATTTTTGTTAGGTATCGTACCCTCATCAAGAGACAGTTCATATTTGGGCGAAATGGATTAATACCTCATTACATTTACAACACTGACTTTTAAAGCCAACTTGTGAGTTTAATTTTCTCCCTTTAATGGGGGTTGTATCATACCTATTCCTTTACATTGCTTCAAACTGTCTAATAACATATATATCTAATTCAATATAAATGAGTAGATTACACCTAGATTATATTTTAAATTGAATTGTTGTATTTCTTATTTTCATCTATTTTGTATATGCTCAGTTTGATATTAAAGAATTAGTTCCCTGTTAATTCTGTAGACTCAGTAATTAGCATGTTTCATTATAAACCTGGTATTTTGTAGGTATGTCAGTGTTGATTTTGGAACACTGGAACGTGAACGAGCAAAAACACCCGGATTTGGCAGAAGATCGGAGGATAATCATCAGAATAATGCAGGTACATATAAAATACTGTCTTTATTTAGTCTTTGAATTCATCACTGAATTTATCAAATTTAATGAGTAGAAATATGTTACTTCCTAACACAAAAGAAGAAAAAGTAAATTTTCAGTTTATTTTGTTTTAACATATTATTTTGTAAGATTGTTTTGTTACAGTATAATTTTTTTCTTAGGAAGCTTTACTTAGGATTTTGTTAAAAACATTCTTTTGCCCTTTCAGTACTATTAGTTACTATACCAATTGTGTTGTTTAAGACAGTTTAAAATAAATGTTTAAAATGAATGTTAATTCTCAATGAAATAATGAAAGATGATCCAGATTTCTTGAGTCTGTTCAGTGTAAATGTTTTCTCTTTTCAGTTGATTCTGAAGATCCGGATATCTCTGGCCTCTATGCAGTTCCAAATAAAGGGAAATATAAAAAGGTAATTCAGTAATAAATAATGCATATGATTTTAATTTAACCATGAAAAAAAACAACAAAAAAACAACACTGAAATAGTAATTATTAGTTATAAAATGTTAACATTATGAACAAATTTTGAATAAAATGCCCACTAACCTTCAAATTACAATTAAAATCCTGAAACTAATTTACTTTTAACCACAAATAAGTTTATTATTGATGAGGAAATGTCTTAAGAATTTGTCATTAATTCATAAGATAAATCCCAAAATTAATATTTGACCTGAAAGATTTTAGAATTTTCATATAATGCTTTGTTTCAGTCTGTGAATGGAAATAGTCCACTATCACTGGCAGGAACGACTCATAATATGAGACAGGCTATGCAGGTTGTCCACGACTTGCCACCTAATGAAGAAACAGTTATGTCATCAAATTCTTCACACTTCAAAATTTCAGAAAATTGCTAGTAGCTAATTTCAAAAAATAAAATAAAATAAAATAAAATAAATAAAAACATTTAAAAAAAAATAATAATTAAAAATGTCTGCAAAAGATTTAAGTAAACCATTTATTAAAAACAATAACTTTAAAGAAAAAGTTTAGACTATTATTTAGATTGTCATTTGGATATATATTTATATTTAGGGATTTGTAATCTCAGAAATATAACTAGAATCTTAATCCTAAATTTAAATATATTTAATTTATGACTAATTTATGCCTGAATGAAATATTTCTAAAAAGAATAAAAATCAGAAAAATTTGATTGATCAAAACAAAGAAATATTAATGATCATATTACAATTCTATTTTCTGAGATAATATAATTCTGACAGATCACAACAAAAAAGTAACTTTTATAATAAGGTAAAATTGTAAATTGCTCACATTCTGAATATTAAATAAAATTAAGATTCTTATTCAGTTTATTAATTTAGATATATTTGTTAATAACTAATTAGTTGTATTCCTTCAGAAGATAAATTCTGTTTGAGTTAAAATATTTTGTTTCAATTACAGATACCTAAGCATTCTGTAGAGCAAGATTCAGGAAGAAGAAGTGGCCGACATTCCCATAGAACACAAAGTTAGTTTGTGACTGAAAGTTGTCAGCTTTTACTTAGTTTTCACTATATAACGTATAATCATTTCACAAATAATATCTTTGTTTCTATAAGATAAAATGTGAGCAACATTTAGCAATAAATAAATAAATATAAAATTAAAAATATATATAATAGAAAAAAATTAAAGAAAAAATAATTCAATAAAATAACACTAATAAAATATTAATAATAAATGTACCCCATCATAATCTTATATAATCGTTAGCTAACAGATAATACAAACTGAATGTATTGTAAAAATTGTAAATTAAAAGCTACAGCCAAAGCTCAAGCCAAAACTTAAACCTAAAGATTAAGCAAAATTACACTTAAAATTATGGGATTAACATAATCATCTGAGAAGTTCTTGGTTGACACTGCACATTTTAGACATCTTCCCATTTGTCTTCCACCTTGAGCTTCCTGACAAATGCTAATGTTCTCTGTCTCCAAACTGAACAGCATAACTTTGATTTTAGAATCGTACTGTCCCTTATCCTTAGTTCCTCTGTGATAAGTAGCCTCACAGTTTTGTAGGAGATTTCCAGACATTTCTGCAAGGATTTAATAAACTCCAAGTGTTGTGCGACACTGAATTATGGTGTTATCAGAAATGATGGGAAAGATATAGCTGTTTTCCGGTGAAGAACACATCTGTGAATAAACATTTCTAATCAACAGTAGACTTATTTGTGGTTTGTAGTGCAAACTGTCTTGGTGAGGAGATATTCTTTCTTCTTTGTTGTTTATCCTGAAACACACATTTAAGGAAAGGACCAATGCTAGGATCTCTTGTCTGAGCTTGATGCCAGTATTGGAAAGTCATCTTTTTGAGATCACCTTTTTCTAGTTCTATAACTGTCTTTGATTATGGAAGACATACAGACACTTTCCTTATTGACACAGATTTTATTGACAGACAAGATACTAAGTCAGCATCCACTTTGGCCCTAACTGCTAAGTATTTCAAATCATTAAGTTTAGCTGTGGTTAGTACATAATACAAGAAGAGTCAATTAACAACAAAGTATGTGGGTTATATAAACATTGGTTTAAGCCAGCCAAGATTCCAAACACAGATAACTTTTTCCAAGATCATCTGAAGCATTTTATCATGTATAGGTTTCCCTCAACCGCATCAGATTGAAATTGAATATATTATATATTTAGTTCAGATTATGAAAAGAATCATTTGATACATTTCCTCAAAAAGAATGTGTTTGTATAGCAGAAAAACTGAAACTGTATGCAAAATGCTCATAACTGAGGCTGAAAGCTGTTGTTCAAATAAAATTAGGCAGAAAGAAAAGACAATATCTTTCACAAGGCACTTCAGAAAAAAATGTATGGAACAGTTGGGTATGATGCACTGCAGCCAGTAATTAGCATTTTTGGCTTGAGTTTTGTGATGTCACTTTAGGGCTGTGAAAACAGGGTTATATTTAAAATTTATAATTGTTTCAAAAATAGATTATAGTGATTATAGTGATTATATTTCATTCAAATTAAAACTGGATCTTTTAAATGATGATATTATGCGATTTTAAATGACCTCATCTTGAGGAACAAATCAATATAAGAAATCACTTTTTCCCCTTAACTTTAAATGTTAGTGTTCTGTATTGTAATTTGAAATATTTTGAACATTTCTGACATGTTTCACAAGCAGGGTCTACAGAGAACATTCAGAAGAGTGGTGAAAACCTGGAGATGGAAAACCTGAGGCTGAAAGAAATGACAGAAAACCTCAAGGAAGAGGTTGACTCGCTCAAATTAATAGTACATGCTGTAAATAAGGGAGGTAAAAACAACACTAAAATTATTTCTTAAATCCAGATTTAAACAAACAGTGTGTACATTTATGTATAAACTGATTAGCAGCTTCATTTGCTTTATGTCATTAAATATAAATGTAATGTACTTGTTCATAAAACATACTTTTAAACTCACATATTTAAAAACATAATTAATAATTTAATTTTCTGTTCAGTAGCCCTTTTTTTTTTTTTTTTTTAAATTTAGACTCAGAGAGTGCTCAATCATTGTCGTTTAGAAAAAAAATTGAGAAACTGGAGGGTGAGAATGAAGTTTTGAAGGAGTCAGTGCACAGACTAAATGTTGAATTGAGTAAATGCCAAGCCAGGCAGATCCCTCGTGACCAAGTAAGCTAATCACATACCACTGTAAACAAGGTTTTAATGAAAAAAAAGCCTTTTGAAATAATTATGAAACCAAAGTATTTGTTATTAATCCTTTACATATTGTAATTTTAAGCAGAACTTTAATTTCATTTTAATATAATTTCAGAAAATTGTGTGATATTAATTAAACATTTATCTATGTTGTAAATTATTTCCATTCACACTTTTTTTTTTTTAATTGTGATATACAGCGTCAGTATGGATGTGCATCAGACATCTCTATTTATAGAATCTATATTTTTGTATGTAATCACATTACTTCAGTCTTAAGTCGTATAAATGTAGTTAATTTTTTAAGTAAACTGTTCAGTTTAAATCAAACACAAATCACACTACTTTGTGTTTAATATTTGTTACATCCAGTTACATTAATTGTACATTAAGGATGATTCATACATCATTCAGTGACCTTCAAGCTAAAATGAAATTTAGGTTGCTGACAAAACATCTGCATGCACTTGAAATTAATTTGCTTTATCTTTTTTCACATTGCATTTCTCTTTGTTGAGGTGAAAATAAAGATTGCTGGCATTAAATAAGTTCCTATTTCTTCAACAGACACCATACCATGTCAGACATGTGGTCATAAATTTGAACAGTTGTAAGATGCATAGGTTGTAAATTGATCACTGTCTGTATTCAGTCTTTTATTTGACTGGTGAAAACAATCTTATAATAATGATTTCTTTTCAGAACAGTTGTTATCTGTAATTTATTTTTACAATATTTTATTAGTATAAATATATTAAGGTTTTTGATTTCTGTTTAAAACAGATTACTCAGTCTAATTAATTAACATTGATTGTAATCCTTTACAGTTGTCTAAGGTAGAAGGACTTCCTAATAAAGGACCTATTCCATCATGGCTGGTTAGTCTTTGTTTCTTGTTTTTTCATCAGCAGTATACTAATTGCATTTTATATATTTTTTAATAACAAATAATAACAATTATAATGGATATTTTAAATAAAGGCTTATTATTCCAGTTCCATTAATAAAGCTTGCTCAGCCATCAGAGATGTTTCATATAAAGACAAAATTTATTAAATTTATTTTTGACTTTGTAAGAGATTAACTTTTAAAGCATGTCACTTACAGTAGAATGGTTATTAAAATTGAATGTAAAATGAACTTTTTTTTTCTTATTTTTGCTAGGTAAAACTCAGTTTTAGTTTCTTGCTTCAGGTCTGTTTTTGTTTCCCACAATACACATGACATTGTTAGATAATTTGTTAAAATGCTCTTAGATAAAAAGTTAGAGATCTTTAAGTTATATTTTAATTATATTTTAATATATTTAGATCGACAAGAAATATCTGGCTCCACTATTTTTCGAATATGATAATGAACTCCAAGCAAAAGATGAGATTATCTCGAAATGCAAGGTAGGACTGAATTTCCAGATTGCTTTGATAACTTTTTTCATTTGTTAATGTTCAAAAATAATTTTAAAAAAAGAGGAGAAAAAAGACATTTACTGCATTTGTTTTTTGTTTTATTAGAAAGTGGTTGTCAATAATAAATCAAGTAAATAAACAAACAATAAGAGTTATTAATGTTTTGAAAAAGCTTTTTTGATAATATAACTAATATAGATTTAAAGAACACTATTTAAAATGTAAAATACTTATGTAATAGCTAGAAAATTAAACTCTCCAGTTTGGGTTGACAGGAAGAATTACGGTCTCTGAAAGAAAAAATGAATGAAATTATACAAGAAAACAACCAACTACACATGGGCTCTAGTGGCACGGAATGGTAAGTACACATCTGTCAAAGAATAATACCTGGACTTGATCATCTGTTTAAAGAGTATCTGTGATTATTATAACAATTAGGCTAAATACAGTAGATTTTCTAATTCATTACACAATCACACATATTTTAGTAAAAATGTTAGCAATTTGTATAATTTATAGTCACGATTATTGTTAGGTAATGTAAAAGAAAAAAGTAAAAACAAGGTGAATATGAGTGTATAGGCTTTTTATTAACACTTCTTCAAAATTACTTTTAACTTGATGATTTTTAACACTTGATTGTGTGCATGTTGTTCTTTGTCATAACATGTGAACATCAGTAAGCAGATACGAGACCAAGCGAGACTGGTGTTGGAAGAAAATCAGCTACTTTTAGAACAACTTGATGTGCAGCATAAAAAAGTTCAGGATATGTATGAAGCTCACACACAAGAAGGTTAGGTACATTCCACATCTCATTTTATAGCATTATTACAAATACTTTCTTTTATAAGCTGTATTACAAACTTCAGAGTTGTAATAATATTGTGTGTATTTTTAACAAGATCTGTGAAAAACCCACTTAATTACCCATTTTGTACATAACTTCCTATGATGTGAAAGATCCTGTCAACTTCCACTGCATTACAGTTGGCTGATTTAATAATAAGTATTTTTAGATGATTCACCTTCTATATTAAAATGAATGAACAGAGCAAAATACATGTTTTATTGTTTTTTTGTAGTTATGCAACTAACGAAGAAGCTTTCTGCATTAGACTTTGAAAAGACTGAGTTAGAACGAGAACTAGAAGAGACAAGGTTAAAGTTAAAAGAAATAAAACACAAATTAGACACACAGCTATTCAACAGTCACAACAGCATTCCAGTTCAGGAGCACATCAATGCTATAGCTAATGTCAAAAGGTTTGTTTTGTATCTTTTTATCTTTGATGATAATAAGCAATTAACTTTATTTTAATAATCATAATAAATAAATGAGTTTAATACAGCTGCAGTCCTTTTTAACCTATTTAAAAAAAATAAATAAAAAAAATAATGATTACAATGGGAAATGTTTATTGTTTTTAATCATTTCTAGATCTGCTGTAGATGAAAAAGAAATTCTTAATAAAGAAAGAGAAAATTGTGAAGCAAAAGTAAAGGTAGGTTAAAGTTAGCAATTTTTTTTATGGAATTTTGTTATGTGTTTGTGGGTGTAAACCACTTCACCACTTCAACTGGGGGAAAAGAGAATTTTAGAGAGAGATATTTGATTGATGCCAAAATATTTGATTATAGATATACTTTTCATCTTATGATAAACAAATATGGAATGTATGTGATTTTAGAAAACAAAAAACAAAATTGATTGTGATATGTTAATATTCTGAGAATTAAAAACTTACTGACATATTTGTATTTGATTTGAGTAGGCTTTACAAGATGAGATAAGGACTTTGACAGTGAAAGTTACTGAGGTTCAGTCTGAAAACTCAAGATTACATATAGAAATTGGATTGTTACACAAGTCAGTGCGGTAAATATTTTAATACTAATACTTAAACTTTGTTTAAACTTCGATGTATACAGCTTGAAAGTTTGCATTCACTTAGGATCAACTTACATTGTCCTGGAGTATTAGAGGCCCACGAGCCATGTTCCCAAAGCTGTCATTATGATTAACAACTTCATTAATATGTTACTGAATAAATGTTCATGATCTTGAATACTAACAATAAGAAGGACCTTTTTGTTACCAGTGTCGTTTATTTCTGTCATAACCAAATTAAAACACTGTTTGTTCTGATTAATATATAAAATGCTGATGTGACAAACACTGCTAATGCTTAGTTGGTGGTTATGAATGTTTGGTTGTCATTTGGGCTGTTTTTGTGTAGTTGCTCAGCCCTGCTTACTTGCTAAATGACTGTCAGTTTTGGTTGCCAAACTGATGACCAAAATAAAATATAATGTATTGAACAAAATACAATAATTAAATAGATCCGTTCACCACTATGGATTCAAACTCCAGATTTAGTGGTCAAATTATGCATGTGTCTTCAGATGACAAGGATATGACAATTTAGGATAGCAGTTAGGACATTGTTATGTTGTTATGGCCTAATGACTGATATCTTCAACATCATGGCCCAAACTCAGTATTTTTTTTAATATTTTTTTGAAATGTAATTTTTATAAAACCCCTATATGTAATGTTTGAAAATGGTCCAAATCATTTGTGATACTTTAAGAATTTTAAATGTATTATAATTCTGAGGATGTCATATGTTATATAAAAGATTATTTTTGTGCAGACGAGCCCAACACAAACTGGCTGTGTTTCAGAGAGCAGTGGAGCAGTCTGAATACAAAGAACTCTTTACTCAAGATCAGCTAGCTAACATTATTAAAGTTGTATGTAATAATACTTCATCTTCATTTATAAATGAAATTCTATAATTAAGATCCAACAACAAACAAATTTAACAAACAACCTTTTCTCAGTGCTGCATTTTCAGTCTAGTCAGTGATATAACGTTACTACTATTTACATTCAAAATATGCATAATATGTATGTTTTTAACATCTTTTAATTCAGTTTTTTTTATAATAGTTCTTAAAGTTGTGAAGTAAAATGAAATCTTGTCTATCTATTGAAGAATAAAAATCAAAGAAAACAAGAAAAATAAAATAAAAAACCAAAAATCTCTAATATTGTAACTGGTAATTATCTTTTTTTCAACAGGCAGAAATGACAGCTGTTGAAAGAGACACATATGCAAAAGTGGTAAGATAAATTACGACTTGTGGTACAGTAAAAACTGAATCTTTAATTGTATTCATAATGATATACTGCTTAAGTAAAATAGTGTGGAAAATGACTGAAGCATACTGAAATGAAATAGAAATATTTTTTTATTTATACTGTTTGAATCTATCATTTAAAGGCTAAACCATAAAATGAAAATACTTTTCTAAATCAGGCCAAGGAAAGACAAAAAGAAAGTAAGAAGGCAATGGACAAGGCTTTTGCAACAACAGTTGCAATTGGCAAACTGGAAGAGAAACTCAAGGTATTTTCCTTATCTATCATTTACTAAAAAGTTTTTCATAGCTGATCCCATTATTTAATTTTGCTTTTTTCAGTAACACCTCCTATATAGGTTACACGAAATGTTTTTAACCCCTAAAATTGTTTGTTATTCTTTATTAATAGAAAATTATTAATATTTGATTATATTACATATATGTTATGAAAATACATAGTATAGTATGGAATTCATTCTGTTTGCAGCATGAATATGTCACTATTCAGTAATTTTGAATCTTTGTTAAATTCTTAAAAAATTATATTTTAAAATGTTGTTTCTTTATTACTTTCTTAGTTATGCAAAATGAAGAGTGCTGCCAAATTTAATACTGTTGCTGATAGGTTAGTAAGGAACTGAAAATTTTGCTTTTTATATGATAATATTTATTGTTTATGACTACTTTGTCCTTTGATTAGTTTAAAACAAGAGATATGTCTGGATAATAATAGTTTTAAAAGTTTAAAAAGTTTAAAAAGTTGTATATTTGATGTTTAATAAAACTAGCTAAAAATCACACAGGTTTGTTTTCAGTAATCTCTAATCTCTTGTCTTGTGAAATTACAGAATATTATGTAAGAATTACAAATCGTTGTAGTTATTTTTGTTAAATGAATACAAGTAAATCAGTAGAACACTGGCACTTTATTAAAGAAGTTCCTCTGTTTCAGAATGAAGTACCAAGACCAGTCTTTTAACAGTCAATGTCAGGAATATGAACGTGAACTGAAATGTCTGCGATTGCTGCTCAAGGAAAAGGAACTAATGCTACAGTCAGTTCAGTCAGAGAAGAAGTAAATATTTCTTGAATAATTTAAATTAAGAAAATATACCAAGTTACCTGTATAATATTTATATCAGTTAAAAAATATTTTTGTTTTTTTCTTTGTGTTTTATTAAGTAGAAATAGTGACTGAAAAAGATGAATTTGATGGAAGAGTTCCAATTTTTATTTCCCTCCACTATGATGATATTCAGTTTATATTTTCATTGCAGAGAGATTGAACTAGATCTGGACCACGTATGGCAAGCAGCCAGTTCAGAAAATACGCAGATTAAAAATACACTAAGGAAATGTATGTCTAAACTTCGACAACATTCAGCTTTTGATGATATCTTAGATAACGAATTGACAGAAAAATACGATTGTCTGAACCTATCAGCAGATGATGAATGCTAGGAATTTCACTGATATTCCCAGTGTTGGTGGAATTCTCCACAGTTGTTTATCAAGATCACGTTGGAACAAGCTAGATACACAGTGACATGTCTTGTAAAGAATATCAAGTTACATTTGGACCAAGTTCATATGTAGGCTCTGTATAATCAAACAAAAGTATATAATTATCTTCATTATCAGCCATTTTAACTTTACAGGAGGAAAAGTATATAATTATCTTCATTATCAACCATTTTAACTTTACAGGAGGAAAAGTATATAATTATCTTCATTATCAGCCATTTTAACTTTACAGGAGGAAAAGTATATAATTATCTTCATTATCAGCCATTTTAACTTTATAGGAGGAAAGTATATAATTGCCTTCATTATCAGTCATCTTAACTTTATAGGCGAAAATAAAATAATTATCTTAATTATCAGACATTTTAACTTTACAGGAGGAAAAGTATACAGTTATCTTCATTCTTAGCCATTTTATCTTTACAGGAGGAAAAAGTTTAAAAATAAAATGTTTGATGCAATTTTATCCTTTTATCTCCAACATTGTGATAATAAATTTAAAGGAATAATCACTCAGGGCCTGGACTACAGTTACTGCTCAACAATATAAATGAACATTAATAAGAACATTTGCTGTGACAAAAGTTTTGTGAATACATCATGCAGTCTAATTAATCTGATCACAATTGAATGTGTGTATGAAAAGTAATTTAAGATATTTTATTATTCAGTATAGTGTAGCTGTAGTTGTGGAGGTGTAACTGAAAGCTGAATCAAGGATCTGCTACCTGTACAATTATTTAGACAAAGTCCTGGTTTAATATCATTATAGCTTTAATAGACATTGTTTACAAAAAAGCACATTATTTACTGCATGGAAAGAAACATCATTATTAATTCTGAAATTGTGTATTTATTAAGTAGTGATACACATCACTTCATAGAAAACTCACAGCCACACCTTTGTAAAATTGTGTTCTGGAGCAGGAAACAAAATAAATTAATTCCTCAGAGGGAGACGTTTTGTAATTCAAATTTTCAGTTGTTAACCTATTGGAATAGAAAGAAAAAGTACCTTTGTATATCTGCTGGAAATAACCTGTTTCACAAGTAGACAGTCTGTAAAAGCATTGTAAAATGTTTTTTTTTTTTTTTTTTTTTTTAAGAGCAAATCTGGAATAAATTGATATTTGTTACAAAATTAATTCTTTGAATGTTTAAACATTGAAAAAAAAAAAATATATATATATATATATATATTATTTCTTTTATTTTTCTACTTAATTTTCTTTGATTTCAGTTTGTTAATGTAACTAATTTCAGTATGGTATATAGAATGTTTTAGTGGTGAAAGTTTGATTAAAAACTAAATGTTAGTGCGCTTGTTTTTTTTTGTTTTTTTTAAATAAATGTACTTGTTTATTCAGAGTACAAGAACATAAATTTCCAATCTCATCAAGTGCTAAATGATATTTAATTGATATTGTCTTTGCATTATTATACAGCAAAATTTTACTTGCTGTCAAGGAATGCTCCTTAGTATTATTAAACCGTCCATTGTAGTTATGTTCTATCCTTATATATTTGTGTTTTAAAAAATATATTTATTAATATACATAGTTTATTATATAGATATGAATTATAAGTCTGTGAAGACAATAAATTGCTTGATATATTTTCCTAAGTTAGATGTTTGTTTTATTGGTGTTTATTTTTATTGTTAAACCATCTATTATATTTATATTCCATCCTTATACATTTATATTTAAAAAAAATATAATATATTTATTACATATTTGTTAACATACATACTGTTATTATATAGATGTGAATCATAAGTCTGTCAAGACAATAAATTGATTGATATATTTTCCTAAGTTATGCGTTTGTTTTATTGATGTTTATTTTCATTTTTTTCTCTTCAAAATTGGGAGTATGGTGTGTCATATCTAGAAAAATGGTAATTTCATTTTTCCGAATCTCTCAAAAAAGTAGAGTTAAAAGTGGAGCTATTTAATTAAAAAACAACAGCAACAGATGAATACATGTCAAATGTATGTATTTTGTCATCTGCACTAGTTATTTATATATATATATCTGGAAGCTATCATAAAATTTGACAATGCCAAAATAAAAATTGTTATAATAGTTTCTATTTTTAATTTCCCCAGTTTCTCTCACTGGTTCTGAAAATGCAAATTTTAAGTGGATAATATTCACCATTACAGTAAAATAGCAAAATCAACTGTTATACCAGTAAAAACCCACTCACTTACCAGTTTGATCTCAAATAACTATTTATTATTACTGTCCCAATCAAATTGTTTATTTCTGTCGAGAAAAGCCGATTTATCTCAACCTTTGAAATGCATGATGGGTTGAATATTCCTTATCCAGGCAGGTTTTAGATTCTGGAATACAAGGATATAACCTGAAAATAGGATTTACATCTATCCACAAATTCCATTTGTATTATATATTCTGCAGGATTTTAAAAATATATTTGTTCTTGAAATAACATTTGTGTATACTAAGCTATCACCATTTTCTTTTTTTTTTGCTGCTCAGAAAATGTTTCAGACTGCAGATAAAAGATCTTAACCTGTATAAGCATAAACATGTAACTACATTTATATAGCTGAACAATTGTTAATATTTAAAAATTAGCTTAATTAAACACTACAAGATTACAATTAAGAAAAAAAAAAAAGGAAATTAAAATTTTAAAATAAAAATCCTTTTATAAAATAATAACTAAAAAAGAAAACAATAAGACACTTGAGATTTTACATATTTATTAGCGTATTAAACATGGAATAAACACTTTTTTTTTTTGAATTCATCAATAATGTCCATTTGCAAAATTTTCTAAATCAAAGTGGAGTATGCATTACTTCCAGACTAATTACAGTTAGTGTTAGACGCAAGTAGGATTAAGATTCTTTAACATTTTAGGGAGCATATAATCCCGACACAAGTTGTTGCATTTATGATTCAAAAATACTTGTAGTATTCCAGATTCTCCTTTATCCAGGTCCCCAAACCTCTGCTGAAGGGAATGTATAGTAGGTGTATCCAAGATGTACTTTCCATCTGCCTGGGGTACCCCCTGTAGGCAGGACACCACAAGAGCACCTTTAGAAACATTGTAAGAATAATGGATAAAAGCGTGCAGAAGCGATGACCCAGCTGTCGTACTGCGACCACGGTCATCAACAAATTTCCTGAAGTCATCTCCAATATTTTCTTCAATAAGAACCCATTCTGATGGCTGCAACTGCCTGATATATCCTGCATTGTTGACGGATGATATGGACACTACTCTGTGAAGCTCTGCCTTTAGAGGTAAAATAAAGTTGAGACTCTGACAATTAGAAACTTTGTTATAGTTCTGACAGATTCTGTGAGCTTCATGGTTCTTTGCCATTTCTAAATCACAAAGATCTTTAGATCCTGCAAATTCACGAAAAGGCTTGATAATCACAGTTTCATTGTTTCTAGGACCCTGGCCTGACAGAACCCCTTTGTAAACCAGTTTACGAGCCCCACTCACGAATGGTCTAACATCAAAACTTGCTGTGTACTGGTTTCCAAGAGAATCACCAGTAAATAAATGTGTGATGTTCATGGCAGCCATGCTACTACAAACAAAATATAGCTGTATATGTTCTTTCTTCAGCTAAGTAGACAGAACCTGAAATCAAAAATTAAATTTGAAAATAAGCCATATTGTCAGAAAGACTACATTAATAAGCTAACAAACTAATAAATAAAAAGGATGACCAATAATTTCTGCATACTCTATAGTGCATGAGTTTTTATTAATCCATTTAATTGTTATGTTATACATTCAAAATTGTTATTAATATGCTAACTGTAAAACATGAAACGTGAGGGCAAAATTAGATATGTTGATAAAACTGTTAACAAAAAGCATTAAAAAAAAGGTGAATCATCCAAAATAAACAGATAGTAAGGAAAATGCTTACTGCTATAACAAAAATTGAAATGGAAAAAATTAAAAATGGCATGGCAACTCTCCTCACTGAAAGTCTGAATAAACTTGACGTTCACCGTAGAAATTGAAAAAGAACAATTACAAAAATAAAATGTAGAATTGAAAAAAACAGTGTACTCATTTAAAAGGTGATGTGGGATCAGAAAATTTCGCCAGTGAAGTTTAAAAAGAATTAATGAACTAGAGCAATATTCAAGGAAAAATATCTCTTCTTAATTTAAGTTCCCTTTGTATTTGTTTCTCTAATATTTCTATACTTTGTCAACAAACATTTATTTCATATTCATTGTCTTTTATTTGCAATTTTCTTTCAGTGAGGAAAAGATGAAATTCAACAATATTTTGATAATTATGTATATAAAACAAAACAATAAGCCATGGCCTTTTTTGCAGGTCATAATAATTAATTGTCAAGGACATAAAACTTATTTTAGACTATTATGAACAATTCAAAAATAATAAACTGATAATATGTATGGCTTTTAGATGATTTAAATACAAAAAAATAAACAAATAAATAATAAAACCAGCTTGCTTTAAATCATCTGAAATCACAACAAAACAGTATCAAAAACACAGAAGCATATATGATTTAAAAGCTCCATCTTTGACAGTATACGTGAAAGAAAAAAAGAAAAAAGAAATGAAGACAACTTAAATAAGCTGAACTAGATTATTTTTAGTATCTAATAATCTGATGCCAGTGTTAAAGTAATTATTAAAAGACAAGGATTACGTAAGTTGGTAAAAGAAACAATAAAAAAAATAAAATAAATAATAACACACCATTATGTTGTACCAGTCTATAATTTAGGAAATTTAGATTTAATACCTAAAGATGAAGATTGCAACAAATGATAGAATTAAACTATGATTCTGAAATACTGGAAATAAAATTAAAAATAATGAAATTATCGTCTATCAGAACATTAACTGTTATGAAGACTAACTGTTCACAAATCCAAATATTACCCAAGTTAGTTCATTTTTAGCTTTGCCAAATCCAAGTGAAAGTTTGGCATGAAAATCTGAAAAATTTAAATGGATTTAATGATAACCATTTTCAAATTGGTGACAGCCTTAAAATCCAAATGGATTAGAAGAATTTCGTAAGAACCTCAAAATGAACAATTTGTGGTATTAACATATGAAGAATTTATAATTAAATATAGTTTCAAAGTTTCTTGAATGTGCTTTATTAATAAAAAAACCTAAAACATTCAAAGTTTTATACATAATTTAAATTATTTAAATGATGATACCTTTACATGTCCTCCCACTGTTCAATATTTTACATGCATTAGCTATTAAATTATAAAATATTTAGTCCAAGAACACTAATATGCAAATCATGGATTTATTTATGACACTAAACAGTGAGAGCAATATTATGTTATACCATCTGAATTTGTAAAAGGTTCAGTTGTTATCTTGGTTTCAATATATATGCATTTGTATCTACATGAATGCGTATGTCAATACGTGTTTGTATATCTATAAGAATTGAACTATGTAATCCCAGGCTTGTTATTACAAATTCTTCTTCTGAAGCAATAGAACATTTTCTTATTTTCTTTTATATACATATACTCTGCAATTTATGGCAAAATAATGGATTCAGACTCTTACTAATAAAAATTAAAAAGCAGTTTCATTCTTTCTCTGATCACATTTCATTATTATTATTATTATTATTATTATTATTATTATTATTATTATTATTATTATTTAATTACATATGCACAATAATTTACAATAGATATAACTGCATGCTCACGTTTTAACTGTTTTTCTCTTTAAATAATAATAAATACAAAATATTGACGTTTCAACGTTACAAGGGACGTTTTATCACAGGGCTCTATTTGAAATGCACTGTACAAATTAGCCTATTTCTTTTGAACTCTGTCTAAAATCTGATTATTAGTTTAGTTAAAATATAAATAATCCTAGTGGAAAGAAACAGGCTGTCTCTTTATTAATAGAAACATAATCATTATAATGCTTATGAAATTGTCTTTAAATTATTGCGTTTCGTTTTAAAAGCCACTTCATTCTAGCTGTTCATCAAAATGTCCGTGCATTTTTAATAATAGGTGCTTTAAAGAAGTTGTAACTACTAATTCAATATCCTCCAAATGCATACTTTTCGTTGTGTACTTACGATAATTGAGGAAAAAAGAAAACGACGAACCCCACCCATGGCAAAAGGATGCGACGACAGCTTCCGGCTTCTTTAAAACTGAGATAGCAATTCATTTTATCCCGGTACTTTGACAATCATGGAGAAAAAATAATTAATAAAAAGAGAGGCTTAAAATCTAAATGAAATATGTAATAAAATCTTTGATTTTACATGATTAATTCTTCACAGATAATTGATGTGAATAATATAGCCTTATATATATATATATATACACACACACACACACACACACACACACACACACACACACACACACACACACACACACATACATTCCGCTACTTATATGTGAATCTACGCAAAGAGGACCTACGCATAGTCTATGTTAGTCATAGTCATATTCTACGCATAGTCTACGGAAATGGGGCTGAGGTTTGCAAGAACGTCGGATGTAAATGATGTAAGCTGAATGTTGCATTATCGTTTATGTGTTCATCGATCTGAAAAAACCCCATCCTGTTACAGTGACTCAGTATACTCATTTACACAGGGGTACACCAGTCTGATATTTACAGTTATTTGATCTAAAAATATAATTAAAAAAAAATATATATATATATATATATTCCCACGTACACTGGTGTTTTGCCAAATAAGCGTTGCTGACTCGAGCTAGTAGAACAAATTGACAGAAAATTAGAAAGTAGGGAATGTGTGTGTGTGTGTGTGTGTGTGTGTGTGTGTGTGTGTTCTTAGTAGTTCTACAAAAACATACTGAACTTTTCGTTAATAATAATAATAATAATAATAATAATAATAATAATAATAATAATAATAAAAGAGGGGCAAGCGGTTGGAACCAATCCTCAAATTAGAAACTGAACATATCAGTTAATAGGCGCATTTTCTTGGCTTTTCTATCTTTTTTTATTTTTTTATTTTTTTAAGTCTTAGCTCGTTTAGTTAGTTCCTTTATACACAGATTTCTTATTTGTGGATTGGTTATTATATTTATTTAAGTTAAAATACTGAAATAAAACAACATAGTAACATAACTGTTATGCAGAAGATAATGTTCTCTCTTCATTTTTGTAATTTGTGTATTTAAAAGTTGATTTAGTAAGTGACTGTAGAAATAATAAACAAGATAAAACATTAATTGTCCGAATTAGATTAAGTAGAAATGAATAAAAAATAAAATATGTCATTAGCATGTCGCCTAATAGAGGAGAAAGGTAACAGTTATTTATTTTGTTTTTTGACCTGTCATTATTAAAAGGTTCTCGGAAATACTTGTTTTGCGAGCTTCTATCTCGTGGGTCTGTTAACACCTGGACTTCACGGTAATAAATACAGGACTACATAGCTCAATTTCTTATGTCTTTGACCTATACTCATGGTGGTTTACGAAGTGCACGATACTGTAGACATATGCCAAATCGTGCGAGCTTTGTTTTCTTTGCTGGAACCAATTCTTTGTCAGATTCCGTAGAGGTATCACGTGATGCCCCGCCTGAATAAGAGCCATGAACAGGTTTCTTTCCAACCACAAAGTATTATACGGCATTAGTAGGTAAACGACATGGGAAGTTTTCACTTCGTAGTTATTGTTATTGGATATTGCCTGATGATCAGTGCAGATGCCCGACCATTAAGCACTTCTGAAACAAGCAAACTGGACCGTTTTATGCACGAAGTTAAGCGTTGTGGTCGTATCCCTGCATTAGCGCTGTCGCTTGTTCGTGATGGTGAAGTCGTCTTCGTGCATGGTTACGGTACTGCTAATCCAGCAACCCGATCAGCCACTAACAGGGACACTGTATTTTGTCTTGGAGGCATTACCCAGACGTTTACCGCAACTTTGATCGCAAAAATCCTCAATGAAAATCACAAGTAAGTATGTCAGTTTTTCAAAAGTACTGCGTTTGCTGGAATTAATATTTGGAATTAATATTAATTTGAAGTAATATCTGGAAGGGCATGTATCGGTTTGAACAATCCTCTATCAGATTACGATGCAGATTTATGCACAGATTTTTGTTTCTTCTTTTGTTTATTGACTTATGTTTACTATATACTGTCCGTATATTTTATAAAACCCCGTTAATTTGGGGACAAACTGTACGAAATAATAAAGTTTTCGTAGAGAATAAAACCAGCAATAAGAAGTTAATAATTCTATTCATTTGCATATGGGTAAGCAAAACAAATGGACAACATTTAAAAAGGTATCTTTTACCAGCGATTTTTACCATCTAATCTGTATTCGTTTTTGAAATAATAAGACCCCATCAATAATCTTGGCATGGAAACAATTGAAGAAAATACGCCAATCTGTTCAGCATCTGTAAGCTAACAGCTAATGTAATGAAAAGGTAGAATCGTGATATTTACATCAAAATGGTCACGATTTTATTGTAAGCCCAAATACGCGTCATTCTAAACAGTGTTACTTTACTAGCAAAGTATATTACTGTAAAACAGTTTTATTGACAAATATCTTACAGTAATAACTAAGCCAGATGAAAACTAAGTACTGTCATCCAGACTGTGTGGACATTACTAAATTTATGCTGATAAACTCATTCATACTGGCAATTTATCTGAAGCTCTTTGAATGTGTTTGTTATAAACAATGAATTATAAAACAATAGTCCAGAAAGAAACCTTCAGTTAACAACAATAAAACAGAGGGAAAAAATCCCCCAAAACACCAAACAACTTAAACAAAAGAAAAGCAACAGCTGACAACTACAAGAAAAACAACAACAAAACAAAACAACGGATAATATACATAAAAAAATTATAATTATAATAGTATTAATTTTTCAATATTGTATTCTTTATTTCTTTTACTTCGTAAAATACTGTTTAAAAAAAAATAAAATAAAATAAAAAGAAACAATTGAGATGATTGGTTTTAATAAAGTCCAGTATTGTTCTCTGGATCTACGATCTTGAAAAATCTGTATTTTCAACGAGCACAAAGTCCGCAACCGCAGTTAATTCTTTTATAATGTATATGCATATACATACAGTGATACAAACTTCAGTTTGCATTTTGTGCTAACATTATCATTTTCAAGTTTCTACTAATTTTTTTCATTGTTTATATTATTATTATTATTATTATTATTATTATTATTAGTATTATTATTATTATTATAAGGTTTATGTTCAGTGTCGCTGTTGTTAGTATTGGCAGTAACAATTGGTACAAAGAACAAAACAAAAATTAATTAAAAATTAAAAACTATATATAGATAATCATAGCACTTGTTTCCATGGTGCAGTAATACCACATAAATAAATAGTACTCATACCGACTCTCTCCATTCTACAACTAGTGCGAAAAAACAGCTACATATCGTTACACAAATCTACCGGAACATACCTCTTAGTTGTTTTTTTTATTCATATAATTATGTTGTTGGCTTTCTTTCTTGGTGTATTTTATTGTTACAGGCATGTTGTTGAAAATGTGCCAAATACTGTTTGTCATTCTTGATTTACTTACCGATGAAATGTAATAAACAGCCATGAAGCGGTATTTTGCAAAATAGTAATAAACATACAGTATAAGTCAGAAGTGTAACGTGACAACACACACAGAATATAAAATACACACCAGTTCGCTGTAAGCAGAAGACATTTTTGTTCACAACAACAGATAATGACAACACACTCGTCCAGGATTAGTTTATAAATAAATAAATACACACACACACACACACACACACACACACACACACACACACACACACACACACACACAAATGCTTAAACGATTGTATTAATATTTATTTATTTATTTATTAATATTTTAATTTTATTTTAATTTTATTTTGTCATCTCACAGCTATACTTGGGATACACCACTTTCTGAAATGTTAGGCGCTTATGTACAGTTCGGTGATCGACACCGCTCCGAGTACCTGAATCTGAAGGACGTATTTGCAATGAGGACTGGTCTCGCTAACATGGACATAGTACCTCTAGCAGACTCTCTGCAACATTACCGTCTTATAGGGTAAGTTCATTTCAGAGTACAGAGCTAATGTGCTGGCTTTGTTTAACATCTTATTTTCAATTTTGAAACTGAACATTGGTTCAACATGTAAATGTTAGCATATTCAAAACAAACAAAAAAGAACACACACACACAAACACACACACACACACACACACACACACACACACACACACACACACACACCATTTCCGTATAAAACCACTTCTGATGTTAGTTTCAACTAGTAAATGAATCTATCATGTTGATTAGACAAGCAGTCGTTATGCTGTCCTTTCTTTTTCTTGATAATATTATATTAACACATTCATCAGGTGCTTATTTTTGCTCGACCAACTAATCAGTGTTTTGTTTTGCCAAGTAATTAATTCATTAATTTCTTTCGTTTAGAAATCTGAGATTCGTTCCAGAAGTAGCTCCTTTCAGAGACAGATTCGTACACAACGATATACTGTTCGTTCTGGCAGAAGAAGTTCTGTTACGGCTGGGTGGGGATTCGATGGACAAACTGATAAAACAACACCTTCTGGAACCTCTGAGTATGACGAAAACTTACTTTCTGAATTCTGACGCCGAGCACCAGTCTAGTTTAGCACAGCCTGTCCTTAGCTACCAGGGTTCACCAACCGTTATCCCAATGGATGCTCTCAGGTATCTCGCACAACTTTATATATATCCTGCAATAACTGTACTATTGGCAAGATAGGATGAACAGATACATTTCTGAACTGACCAAAAATATAGCTTTTGGGGATATGACCATATTTACTTCCATAAATTACACGTTATTTACATGTTATATACATTATTCAAAGTTACTTCTTTGGTGTTTAATTGCTGATTTAGATCTTAAAATACTATTTTCAAAGCGGTTTTAATTTTTAAAAAAATACATTAATTGTAATTATTTAAGAACTAAAGTGGTACCATGAACTACGAGTTTTTCGAGTTACGAGAAGTCGCACGGGTAGGTTTTGCCTTGAGTTGCGAGTCAAAATCCGAGTTACGAGCGAGTTTCAGATACGCCGCCACTAGTTGTCGCAACGAACACCATAAGATCCGGCCAGCATCCCGCGTCTCACCTGGTTACCTCGCCGCGGAAGCATCTCTGTTGTGTTGTGCTCGCGTTTTGTGCAGTATTTTGCCAAATGTTTTTTTTTCTGGCCATGGATCCTAAGGAAGTGAGCACAAAGTGAGAAGAAGAAGCGGATGATGCCCATTGAATTAAAGCATGAATTCATAGTAAAACATAAGCGAGGTGTGCCTGACGTCGACTTGGCTAGGCAGTACGATATTTACCATACTGAAGCTAAAGGAGTCGATAAAGGCTATAAACTCCAGCCACAATATTTGTCATTTATAAATATATTTTTCTTATTTAAATACACGTTACCAAAAAAAAAAAAAAAAAGTGTTTTTTAGGCGGCTGGAACGGATTAATGACATTTCATTTAATTTCAGTTGGGAAAAATGATTTGATATACGAGCAATTTGAGATACGAGCTCGGTCACGTAACGAATTAAACTTGTAAGTCAAGGTACCACTGTATTTTGTTTTAATGTAAAGTCTTTGTAGGCGACAACGAAATCTCGTGAATATATTACATTTAGGTTTTGTATTATTTAGAATTAGGAATAATAAAAGAACCATAAATAAATAAATAAATAAGTAAAGAACTACCAAAATGATCATAAATAACTGGTTATTATCTTGTATAATGATAAAAGCTTTAGTTAAAGGTCGCACGGTCTTTGTTATGTGGAATCGCTTTCCTTTAAAAGGGGATTCTCTTGTTCGAGCTTCTGTTTCGTCATTTTTTAAAATATTTTCTACAACAACAATCATGATGTGATATACAGATTCAGAATCATCTTATTAATCTTATTCAAAATAATTAATAAAAAAGCACGATGGTCAGCAACATGTTTATAAATGTTTTATAACTCTAGAACTCATCAAAAGATGCGTCCTGGTATTATTTATATATAATGGTGACCCGATTCTCTATAAAGGTTACCCATGCCTGAATTATTCCCTGTATATAAAGTCAGTCGTCGACTTAAGAATGTTCGACTTTACAATCGCATTTCTGACAATGGTACCGCGTCTGAGTTAAGTTAAAACTTCCCTGATACGACATCTTTAATCCATTTCCAAATATTTGTGATGAATAACATTTTTTTATTTTTTTTATTTTTTTTTTAGCAAGTATTAAACACATTGTAGAGTTATTTGATTTAAACCAATTAAAGAGTTTACTAAAAAAATAAAAAAATAAAAAGTAATATACATTTGAAGGATATAGTTTTGAGATAAGGTAATTACGTACAGTGCTGTTCATACAATAATAAGTGTGCTGTAAATAAGGATGTCCCACTTACGTTTACAACAACTTACGATCAATTCGTCAGAACCGGAATTGGTTGAAAGTTGACGACTCTGTGTGTGTGTATATGTGTAAATTAATACATATATATATGTAAATACACAGACACACACGCGGAATAACTGGTTACTGTCCTAAGAAATATATTTTATCTTTCGATGTTAGAACTTTCGAACTTCAGCGAGGCTGTAACAGAGCTGCATTCGACAGGATAAATAAATACACATACTAAGTACATATTTGGAGGAAAGACTGCGGAGTGTTACAACAAACATCAGCTCAGTTATGTCAAATGATTTGGAATTAATAGAAATAATATTTGTTTGCAGAGGGCAAAAGCTAATTGCAGGTGGTAGTGGAATGTGCTCCTCTGCGCTCGACATGTCTTCATGGTTACTGTTCAACTTGGAAGAAGGACATAACTCTCAAGGAAAAGAGGTCGTGCCTAGCCATCTTTTGGCAGAACTTTATCAACCGCAGACGGTCAGAAATGGTGACGGTGATCCAAAGCTGGAGGGATATACGCAGCAGAAGTCACAGATACCGTACACGTTAAATGCCAACACGATAGGTTTCGTTCGTGGTTATTTTAGAGGTACGAATTAATTTATGCATATAATAATAATCTATTATTGTTTATATATATATGGGTAAGGTAACGAGAGAGGAAACCCGCTGACACAATACAGCACTAAGTGATGTTTTATTTCCATTGTTCTATGACACGAAAACATTCCAACCATATCAATAAATCAAGCAAAGTATCAATAAAACTGAGTGCTACTAACTTTCTTTCATGGTTAAATAAAAGAAAAATAACAGTTAATTTTACTGTATTGCAGATTATATCATGTTATCCAAGAGTGGCTCACTACCGGGGTATGAGAGTCTGATGAGTTTTATTCCGGAACGTAAAGTGGGTGTGTTCGCCAGCTTTACCGGAGATAACAACGCCAGACTATTCGCCATCAAAACACTAGTAAACAGTTACGCACTGGATACACTTCTTCACGGTCAGCCCGGACTGAACATCGTCAACGTCTGCGAAGTCCTAGATGACATGGAAGAAGAAGTAAACAAGTACAGAGAAAGTGACGCTGCACTGAATGTGAAACAAGCAGCCGAAAGCCAGCGCCCTCTTGAGGCATATCGAGGTGTGTATCGTAATCTGGCTTTTGGCGATATCCGAGTAACGGTAAATGAGTCGGGACTTCTTTATCTAAGTTACGGAAAATATGGCGAATACATTTTACATCCGACAGACATTCTCGATGTGTTCATTATGGAGTCTTTGCCCGGTCCTCTGTGGTACAGCACTCACGTTGATATGTACAGAGAAAAGGGTAGATTTACAGCGCGGTTCAACGTTTCCGCGACGGACAGTGATGTTGTGGAAACTGTCGTTATTCCACATTTTGATAAACACACCGACCCAGTGTTCGGTAAAAGAGTCGAGATACCAGACTGGTCAGAGAAACCATGGAGTGACTGTAAAAATGCATGTATAACAACCAGTCCATCTTTTTATTTAATTAGTTTTATTATTATTATTATATTAAATTCTACCTGGTAACAAACTGGAATGTTACCCTTGAACAGATCCTTACACTTAGAGTAAATTTAACAGTTGTATATGCAGAAATGTGATTTAATTTCAAACATTAAATTTTGACAGATCATTTTGTATATTTTTTAAAACAAATTTTTTATCAGATTTATTTCTTAAAAAAACAAAAGACAACAAAACATTAATATCTGTATATATCTCTTTTTTTATTATTATTATTATTATTATTATTATTAGTAGTAGTAGTAGTAGTAGTAGTAGTAGTAGTAGACACTAAAAGTAAATATCTAAATTAGATTTATTTCTACGCTTATAGAAAGAAAGAAAAAGAAAATATGCCACTTATTTGTAAGGTTGATTCTAAAAACATCTGTCTTGTTTCCTTTTACATGAGTCATTCATATTTAAAAAATTCTTCGTTCACAAAAATCAGAGATTGAGTCAAAATAATATATGCAATACAAAATAAATGTTCAAGGTTTGTTCAAGTGAAGCTGGAACTGTAATTATTGCATTGGTTTTAACTAGATGTGTATTACTTTTTGTATAACATTTTCACATTATTTTTGCACGTTGTTTTCTAGCTATGCTTCTTTAAGTATAATGAATTTGACTTCATTCAGAATTGTAAAACATCTCTTTTCTTGTATTTTGTTATTATATCTATTATTTCAAACAGTTTTTGTTTGTTGGTTAATGGATTTGGATTAATGAAAATAAAAAAAAAGGCGCCTAATCTACTAAGGTTGGAAATCTGATTTTCGAGTCTTTGTTTTATCGAAAACTAGAATCGGGTCTGTCGGTTTTGTGTTGTTTAAACAAAAGCATGTAACTCATATGGAGAATGAAATATTAATTCCCAGATGAATTCTTCCAAGAGGTCTATAGATTATCGGTTCTGCGTTATCATGGTGAAGGATGGTCCTTTTCTTTCATTTTTGTGTTTTTTGTTTTTTTTGAGTTTGCTAAAGATAGACGTTCTTTGTCCAAAGCTGCTTTTGAATGCCTTAAGTTTTGGCAGTAAACTTCGTCTGTGATTGTTTACTAATTATTTATTTCCTTTACATCCCACCATAATGTTCAGAAGAATCTTCTTTGGATTAGCTCTGTTCTTGGTTGCTGAGCAGGCCTTCCACCACGACCAAGCCACTTACTCCCCCGCTTCAGGAAAGAATCCATTTCTCATCCATTATTCGGTATTAAAAATGGGACTTGAATCTGATTGGAATGCAGCAATGTACAATCGACACCTCCGCCATTTTTTGCTGACATGTCATGTGGAATCCATTTTCCAACCTTTGACACTTTCCCAAACTTTTTATTTTGTGATGGACAGTTCAGTAACTGTACTGGTTTGATGAGCAACAACAGGTGCTTCCAGCATGGACGGAATCGAGTCCTCTTTTACGACCTTTAGACTGAAGTCCTGCTTTCTGAAACGGGAAAACTTCTTCTAAAGTTCTTTTATACACTACACCATCGCCATATCTTCTGCTTCTGACAGAATTTGTTGCTCCATTTGTACTTTTCCCTCTGTAAAATTCGGGAAGTAAAGTATGACGAATATATTCTTTATTTGGAACAAACACGGAAATGAATTGAAAGCTATTCTTGAAATAATTTTCACAGAGTCTTAAAGAAAGTGTTATTCATCTAGACATTAGTAAATATATCAACTAAAGATTATCCTTTATTACATCTTATTCAGAATATACGTCGATTTAAATACAATAGTTCAGGTTCCAGACCAGCGAGCTCGGCCTGACAGTTGTCTTCAGCATCGATGTACAGTTTAAATGCTATTAAAGATTATATATTGATAAAGATGACTTGTTGAGTGCCCGTTTCTTCTCAGAAATTTACAATGAGTATATTAAGAACACATGGACACAAATTCGATGGATAATGAATTACAATGTATTAGTAAAAGTTTCACGTTAATAAGATTAAAGAAGTGACTTTTGAATACATTTTTTCTGAGCATATGTTTGAATGTGGGAGTGGATTTTATGAAGCAAATATCAAACCAAAAAGGAGACTGAATAAGGAAATTTGTACTGAGGGATTTACAATGTTACTATTTATTATGTCTGTAGTTTGTGTTGAATCATTGTTCTTACAACTGACTCTAATTAAATACACATATTCCATCATCAGTTCCAATATTATTTCCAAGGCATTGTTACAACCACAGAAAAATCAAATAAAAAGGTAATTACTATAGAGTAAGCAATGAGATTTTTAGATCATAACAACAGTCGATAAACTGAAGTCATGTGACCGTACATTTTTCGCTTTTTCTGGCATCAGAAATAAATAAACTGCTCAAAACCTTCACCAATTTTATGCACCAATCCAAAACACAGACTTTTTGCCGATGTTGATGTCATTTCTATCCAGATTTAGTAAGGTTAAATCTTATTTTGTTGTTAAACAACAACCTTCAAACAGAATGTAGGATGTTTTTGTTGCGGAGAACCGGCTTTATTACCATAACATAACTCGTGGTTTTCGGCAAAAAGAATACTCTAGTGATATCCCTTTTAGGTTGGTCGTATAATTGCTTCAGTTCCACACATTTTTTTAAAAGATAAAATATTACTATATCTGTTGCTTGAAAATAGTCAAAAGACTTTACGTAATTTTTTTTTTTTATTAAGGTTTTCTATCATTTTCGGGTGGCAAATCCTTTTATATTGGATACAGTAATTAAGTTAAGGTATGAAACTTCAGTCTGTTTGCAGGTAGAAAGCTTACAGAGTTAATCATGTGAGCGTAAAAAGTGATGTATAAACGATGGTCGCGAAACATGTTTGTAGAAAAAACGAGGTGGCGGCTAACCCAGGCATTTCTGACTGAAATTAAATGTAATTTTTCCTTCCAAATACATTGTAACATTCGTGCAGTAAACACAAAGATAAGACCTCCAATTTTTCCATTCATGCAGTTTTTATTCAGTTTAGACAGAATAAATCAAACGTTCAAAAGCTATGTATGGCGGACTAAAAATGCAGGCGCTTATGAGTGGCTATTTATAGTGAATTTTTTTGTATTAGGTGACAATGCATAAAATAATAATAATAATTAATAAATAAATAAATAAAATAAAATAAAAATAAAAAATAAAATAAAGTAAGGAAAGTCGCTTGAAAAAATATGTTTATTTATTTATCATCAACATCATCATCATTTTTTTTCTGCACTAAAAAAGAACAACAGTATAACAAAATTATATGGTTCAGAATTTCGTTACATTGTAAAATTAATAATATGTATTACAGGAAAATAGTAACAAGTAATTTAAAAGAATTAACAAACCAGTATCTTATTTAAAATCAATTAAGCATTTATCAATCGGACACCGATGAAGATCACGTGATTATGACGTAATTAAACCACCTTGGTCATGGGAGCTAAATTTTCTGGATGTATGGGTGCCTGTGCTTACGAAGTGGGTAGGTACATATCCTTTAATATTTATTACTCAATAGGAAATATTAACAGCTTTGTAATAAATGTTATAATATTTATATTTTTATTTTTAAATCGTACAGAGACAGGCACATTTAAAAATATCGTAAGAAGTAAGTCTGGACAACTGCCAGCCATCAGTTATCACAGATCGGTCACTTAGTGCTTTAATTATTTCTGTGAAAATTGCCCTTCTTTTCACAGAGGAGAGACTGATAAGGCAACTAGTTCTTTCAGTTCCAGATGTTTTCGTCACGATTTTAGTAAAATTATTTTGTAGTATCATTTTATATATATATATATTACAACAAACATAAATAAATAAATATATAAATAATAATAATAATAAATAAAAAAAAAAATAAAAATATAAATAAATACATAAATTATATTAAATCAAAAAATAAAAAATAAAAAATAAAAAATTAAAGAAAATATTAAAGAAAAATCCCCATATTAAAATTTGTGCTGCATCACTGGAAAGGGTACTGAAAAAAGCAATAAAGTAATCTTATTTATGGTGATAATTTGATAAAATAATGCCAGTTTTATCTTTCAAAAATTGAAAGAAACATACTGTGACCATTACATTCTCGTATCTCTTTAAAAAGCAAGATAACTATTAGACCGAGTATCCACTGGCGGAGAACATTTCAGACGGATATTTGTTTGGCTATCGCTGGTTGTCCGCCAGAGACAGATTAATGTCTGGGATTTAAAAAAAAAAAAAAAATTGTTGCAAATCATATCCGGCATCTTAACTATTGAGACAAACTTTTTGCGTGCTCTGCGTCACATGTTAATGTCACGATTCACGTTGATTGAACGAAGATATGAGTCGGCGATTTAAAATCATCTGGTTTCTTCTTGTAAATATATATACATGTACATATATTTTTTAATGTTTTGGAAAATGACAGATCTAAAGAAATATAAAACCAAAATTATTATGTAATGAGTTAAAAAATAAAACGAATCATTAACCCGAGAACCAGCGATGCGCATGCATATCGGATTAGATAATTAAACATTAATTGCATAAAAGTAAAAATCTACCTTAACTGAAGTTATGGTAATTATGAATAGATATAAACATTTTATCTGCTTAACTTGAATAACAGGCGTTAATCAGATGATTTTGGCTACTGCCAGACTAGCTGATGCTTCACGATAATACAGTGCACAAAGAAAGTTAAATATCTGATCTACTTTTCAGGTTTGGTTTGGAAGAGACAAATATTCATATTTTTAAAAATTATTATTATTATCATTATTTATTTATTTATTTATTTATTTTATTTTATTTTTTGTTTTGTTCCGGGAAGATTTTTTTTTTCTTCCTCTAAGTTTTATTTTATTTTTTCTTCGTTTGTGCTATTTCGTCGGAAAATTAAAAATATTTCTACAGCAACAAGGACAATAAATAAATAAATAAATAAAGGAAAAATTCAAAAGCGAAGAAATGAAAAAATATTTGTAATAAGTGACTAGGTTTTATTCCGGAAATTTTTAAAACTATTAACTCTTGTAAACAATGTTGCTCTACGACAAACTATATAAAAAAGAAATAAGAAACGTTTCCGAATATTCTCGGCCGCCATTTTGTTTTCATCATTCGGCTCGATTCGGTTTTGTTCGGCTGGCTAATTTCTAGGACGCGTTCGATTACCAGTTGCATAAGTACATGCGTACACTTCACATACATTGTATCAGAGGCAAGCAAACTCCGGCCAGTGGCGTGCTGAGGTCCTGTGATGACCCCTGGGGTCAACTCCTTGATTGTATGCCCCAAAGACTCAAGTATATGGCCTAGCACTGAGAAATATTATGAGAAAGGAAGATATTTTGAATATGTGAACACAGATGAAATATAAAATAAACACTTTATTTAATTTAAATATAAATCAATCATTTTTATAAAGTTATTTTTCTGATTGGATGCCCCCCCCATTTGGATGCCTGGGGCCTCCGACACTTTAGCCGCCCGCTCTGCAATCAGGCCAGATCCAGCTGGTGAAGGTTTACTTCTGGCCTGCCAAACTATTCATAATTAACATTGCCATTTGGCTCGTGAGACAGCAAAATAAAAATCACTGAAATAAAGTCAGCTGACACAGTTATTTTTTTTGATTCAAGTCACACTGAAGTTTAAAATTTAAGGTGTCTTGAAGGCATTTGTCGAATCAATAGTGCCCACTTCCGAATTTTGGATGCCTGCTTGCTTCACTCAATTCAAAATATGCTAACTATATCAATCGTTTATTCAATCCTGACACGCAGGCAAATTGAACCAAGCTAACTTCTTGCTGTCATGAACAGAACTGGTTTTTGCATTCTTTTTACTATCTATCATTTTTCCCTAGTCAATCATGTCTGCAACCTCGCACTGAAAACAGAGAAAAGTGGATATGGAAATTCAGACATTTAACTCTGAGTGGACGGAGAAGTCCTTTTTCATTGATCAGTTTGGACAAGCTCAGTGCCTGATCTGTTGCTGTCTTCAAAGAATTTAATGAGCACCACCATGGGGAAACAGCACATTGATCTTTAAAATTTACTTCAATGTCTGCTGCTGAGAAAAAGAATGCCATCGCAAAACTGTCAGGCAATCTTGAAAAAGGCATTTTGATGTTTTGTAAACAGATATCTCAGCATGAAAAAGTGACACTTGCAAGTTACAAAGTTTCACTACTTTTGCTCAACAAATGGACACTGTCAAGGAATGTCTCACAACTGTGGTGAATTCTGTCTGCCCAGAACAATGTTCAGTCATAGATAATATGAGTCTGTTGTCTCGTACTATTCGCCATTGTGCTGAGATGTCAGATAGAGTGCAAGACTCATTAAAGAGTAAATACTCAACCTTTGTCGCCTTCTTTTTGCTCTTATTGAGAGCAGTGATATGAAAGTCACAGCCCAACTGGACTGTTTTCATACTTGGTGTAACTTCTGCCCTCAAGGTGCATGAAGAGTTCTTGGAGATTATTTGACTACATGGCACCACCAGTGGAAAAGACATATTCAGTGCCTTACTTCAGTGGATGGAGCACCACTCCCTTGATCTCTCCCATCTTGTAAGTGTAACAGCTGATGGTGCACCGGCAATCACTGGAGAGAATAAAGGTGCAGCTTCTATGCTCGTTTGCCATTGTGAGGCTCTTGGACACAATCAGACCATCCATAAACTGCAACATCCATCAAGAGTAATTATGTGCCAAGTCTGCAAATCTCCTTGATGTCATGTCAGTTGTAGTGAATGTTGTCAATTCCATACTTTCTCACAGTCTGAAACATTGCCAATTCCAGGTACTGATGGATGAAGTCAGTGCACACCCTGCTGACCTGCTCTACTTTTCTGAAATGCGCTGGCTGAGTCGTGTATGGGACCTGCAACAAGAAATTTTCAACTTTCTTCATGAGAAGAACCTCCCTTATGCTGATAATTTTACAGACTCAAAATGGATTGCCCTTCCTGGCTTTTCTTATGGATATCACCACACACCTCAACACTCTCAGTTGGAAGGTAAGGACATTCTTACATTCCAGAGCTGTAGTCACATATAACAGCATATGAAGTGTTACTATGGTTGTAGGAATCCCAGTTGTGTAATGGTCAGTTTCAGCATTTTCCACATCTTGCTGCTTGTTCATTTCCTGATATTCCTGACTTGTGCTGCAGTCATCATATCACTGCGGGAAGAATTTGCCTCCCATTTTGGAGGTATCTGATCACTATCTGCAGTTTTCAAATTATTCAGTCCCCCTTTTGAAATCCCAGTGGATGATTCTTCAGCTTCATGGCAGATGGAGTTAGTAGATATGCAATGCAATTATAAATTAAGTTCAGCACTTCTTCTCCCCTTTCATTCTTCTGTGATGTCATCCTTCCATCTGGCAAATTTCTACAATTTATTAAACATGTTCAGCACTTTATAGCTATGTTTGGAAGTACATTTTTCTTGAAAATGCAATATACAACGTATCACCTTCACTCACAGTTCTCTGATTGCCATCTAAATGACATTCTTTGCTTGTCGACCACCTCAATTAAGCCTGACATTGAATTGCTGCTTCATGGTATTCAACAATACCCATCTCATTAACTCTTCTAACATAAAACACGTTTTTGATATCTTTTTTGTTTTCATTTCACATTCTGGTGCTCATTCTCTTCTTATAAAATCCATCCAGCCTCTGTTTTAAAAGGTTTGCTCGCCCCATTCATTTTCAACATATCATCTTTTCACTGTACAAATTTATGCTCCTGAATTTAAAAGTTTGATTTAAACAAAATAAAAGGCGTAATTGAATAAACTGTATTATACTCTTTAGTACTACAAGTCTGAAAAAAAATTAAAAAAAGAAGAAGAAGAACAAAATATTAACACTTTGGCCAATCTCATTATACATAACCATTATATTAAATAACTATATCAATGCACTTCTGTATTAAATCCCCCCAAAATGCAGAGCATGTTTGAAGCCTTAAGTGACTATAAATTTCCAATGACACAAAATGACAAACATAATTTTACTTCATTAAATGGAAAGTATATTGCATAAGCAATATTGGTAATTTTCATAAACTGAACATCGACATTCCTACATTATGCCTTTTATTTCACTCATAAATTGGTTTTATTAAACAAATTCTTATTTTTCCAGTTGTTATTATTAACCACGCTTCAACAAATCAACACACAATAACATACATATCAGAGAGATTCTACTCTTGAATTTTCAGATAAAACTTCTTATTTCCACCTTAAATTTTGGAAGTGTGGACAAAAAGGCTAAAAATCATCTGTTTCTTTTCTGACTATTTCTTCTTTCTTGAACATCTTGAAATATTTCTGATGTTACAGCCTGGTAGGGCATTTTTTATTTGCATCTGGTGTCAGTGGAAGGAGATGTAGAATATTTTGCTCCATATACTGGACCATTATAATAAATAAATTGTCAAAAAATATAAATTTAATTGGGTTATTATTACACTTTATGTGTGTGTGTTTGAGTCTGTTTTAAACTTGCTGTAGACATCAGCACAAATTTTCAAAATTTTACAGAAAAAGAATGGTAATTAAGAATGGTAATGAAAAAATCTGAAAAATGATGTACTTTTAAACCATAACTTTTTATTTTGCTTCTTCTTTTCTTTTTTTAAATCCAGCAATATTCCTGTAGCCAATTACTCTTTAACATTAGCATGGCTCCAGCTCTTCTTGACTTTTGTATATGGAAAAAAAAAAAACCCTAAAAACCAAAACCCCATTAAGCTCAAACAGAATACAATTCAGGGATTATGACAACACTTTTTAACCATACATTAGCATTATTTGGTAGGTTTTAAAGTTGTCATTTTTTGAGAGTGATGAAAAGAGAAAAAAATGTACATGGTTTACATGACCACTGAATTATCTTCAAATCTATTGTTTTATTATTTTATAACATTTTGCTAAATTCTCATGATGTCCACTGCTAAAATAATAATTAAAAAAATATCTGTTTAAAGAAAAAAAGGAGGGTTTTATATACATTCTATTATTATTTGTTTTCCAAGGTTCTGTATCAGAAACAATATTTAAGAAAATAGCAGCCGATAATGAAAGTGATCCAAATACAGGAAGTCTGGATTCAGCGTATAGTGACGATGATTACCAGAACTTTCCTGATAAATACACAGACCAACAGAATGAAGAAATTCAGGGTAGGTCTATTTTTGGCAGACACAAATATCTTGGCTTCACAGAAGTAATAACATACCTGTATTAAATTGTTTTTAACACACATGCTCACACACATTCACACACATATATATCTGAGTAGTAATTGTTATTATATTTTTGGTTTTGTTAGATAATCAACATCCTTACCGAGAAAGGAGAGGTTCATATGAGGAACACCTTGATACAGGTCAAAATCTATTCAGGTTTTCTCATTTTAATAAGAAACAGGAACATAATGAAATCTATAAAGATTGCATAATTTTTGTATCTTATAAATGGAACATATATTAATTTTATTATTAGTGATACTTTTGTTGACTAAATAAATTATATATATTAGTACTTCAAATTGAGTGAAAAAAAATTGTATCCATTAATCTGGTATTTAGAGTAGATTTTTCACAGATCTTAGTTTTATAAAGTTAAAAAGAATATTCTTTTTTTTTTTTTTTTGTATAACTATTTCACTTATAATTCTCATAATAGTGTCCTCCTCACTTGCTAAAAACAGAACATTTTATACTGCTTTGTTTTATATTACTTCAAAAATAATTAATAAATAATAACAGATCAAAACTAGATCAAGAATAATGTTTCCTTGCTTTCATTTATTAGTGAGAAAGAAGAAAAAGGTACGAGAGTATGAAGTTGGTAACGTTTTGGGCAGTGGAGGATTTGGTACAGTCTTCAGTGGTGTTAGACTTAAAGATGGAGTACCTGTAAGAAACTTTGAAAACTAAAATTAAAGAGAAATTGTGTGTGTGTGACAACAACAACAACAATAATATACTTATATTAAAAAAAAGCTCTTAGAATTTCACTAATTTTCTTTTGCATTTATAACTCATTATTTCACCTTTCTTTACATAAATTTAATTATCTAATTTTCCATTTAATTATTATTATTAACTGTCAGTTAAAAAATTAATATCAGAAATTAATTAATGATTATCTGTCAAAAATAAAGATTTAATCCATTCTTACAGATGTTGTAAAATACAGTTACAAACGGACATTTAATAAAAAAAAGAACAAAAAACCCCCAAAATCAGTCAATTAGTTTCTTATGTTTGATTTCACTGAATGCAGTTTGTTACTACAGGTTGCAATCAAACAGATACTGAAAGACAAGGTTCAAGAAAAGGCTGATGTAAGCTTCATTTCCAGTTTTATATTCTCTATCTAAAAATGTTAATACTTCAATATTGTTTATTTTTACACCTGAATAACTGCAGCAGTAATAAGGTACAAGTGGCGTGAATTTAGTTTGTTGTTTATTGAACTTATATTAACTATATGTATTTTATTCCAATGCTATATATTTTAGTATAATGGAAAGTCAGTTCCACTGGAAATTTGTTTGTTAGGAAAAGTCCAGCATGTATCTGGAGTGATCAAAATGCTAGATTATTACGAGACAAGAAACAGTTTCATTCTTGTGATGGAAAGACCAGAACATGCAATTGACTTGTTTGAATATATGAAACACAATGGTCTTCTGCTAGAACCTACAGCAAGACATTTTTTTCATCAAGTAGTAGAAATTTGTATTCATCTCATAGAAAATGGAGTAGTTCACAGAGACATTAAAGATGAAAATTTACTTGTCCTGACATCTGGACAGATAAAGTTGATTGATTTTGGATCTGCAACATTTGTACAAGCAGCAACCTATACCAGCCTACCTGGTGAGTAGATGTCCTTATTTATTTTATATATCATGTAAAACTTTTGTAGGTTTTGCTCTCTTAACCAAGTGTATGGAACAAAATTCTTGAATCTGTAAAACAATACTTTTTTTTTTATTTAAGACTGATTTTTAACAGCATGGCTGTAGATCTACCATAGATAGCAAAAACTGGAACAGAACACAGGTCCATGTTCATTCATATGACCAATGTTCAGTTGCAGTGAAACTTGCAACAAATGACATTGCAGCAAAGTAGTGCAGACATTGCTAAGTAATATGTAAAATATGTGTTACGACAAAACAAATATATGTAAGACCTCTGATACTGTGTGACAAATGATTCTTTTTCATGAAATGATATATAGTTTTATTAATTTCAGATTTTTTTTAATTATTATTTTTTTATTCTACTATAAATTACTTGATAGAATGATAACCACAAATTAATCATTTTTTTATATATGAAAATTGGAAATCATTTAAAATGTATGTTATATTCAGGAACTAGAGCATACAGTCCCCCAGAATGGGTAGGTAATTCAACATATCATGCTCGTTCTGCAACAGTTTGGTCATTAGGCATATTGTTATTTGTCATGGTTTGTGGAAATGTACCATTTGCAGATGATGAAGATATTCTTAACATTGAACCTCCATTTCTGTATGGATTAACTCCAGGTATTATTGCTGTTTAGATAAATTGTAATAAAATATAGTATCTTTGATCTGTTTTATACTGGAAATCAGATTTATCTTTTTCTGGATTCAGTTAAACATCAAACTCATAATTCTGAAGTTCATTAATAAACAAAGAAGGAAGTATTATTTTCTTCTATATTATATATTATGGCAATTTTGAGATTTTTTTTAATGAAAAGTTAATTAATAATGCATTTATATATAGTAAATTGCAAATACGTTTGCCCCAAAATTGCTAATATAACAGTAAAGCATGAAAGTAAATGTTCATGTCAAGAGAGATGATATACATAACATTTTTTCCATTTCATATATGAAATCATATATAGAGCACCTGTTTATATCCTAAGAGCTACATTTGAATTTTAATTGGTTTTTCTTTTCTTGTTTAAAATGTAATTTTTCAGGAATCAAAGATCTTATAACCAGATGCTTGACTAAAACTGTGATAGAGAGAATCAAACTTGAGGCTATACTAAAACACCCGTGGATGGGTAAGTGTTATTGTGATGTCGGGAGACTTCTGCGTGAAATAAATAAGTGGTTAGAATATATATAAAAAAAAAAAAAAAGGCCATTTTAATTTCTTATTTATTCTTCTCATTTTGTTTTAATTGTTAGTAATTGTAATCACTAAAAGACTGTTAAAATACAATCTGAAATAAGAAAATGAATTGTAAAGAGTTAAACCCTTCAACTGTTTTACATCTTTGTACAATGAAACCTTAAAAACAAATTGTTAAAACAATACTGATTGTAGTCACTGTCTGACATCACTTAATTTAGTAGATAATAAAAAATATTGTGGTTTTATTCATTAAACATTGTTTATTTATTTATTAACAGAACTGGTTGGTGATCCATTGTTATTAGACCCTCTGTATAGAAGATATGTTCTCCACTGACATGATTTTTGTACTCATTGTGCAGGAAACCATTTTGAAACACTGAATATTTCTCAAATATTCACAAAAACTATTAAAATATTCTTCAACTATATATATTCTAGTATATGTAAGAAAATAAATAATTGTGGAATGGTCAAAATAATTTTTTTTTCAAACTCTATTTAAATAAATATACTTCGTGAAATAATCATTAGGTATTAATAACAAGAAAAGACTATTTCATAATGTATTACAAACATGTTGTATGTTTACATTTCATAAATGTAAATATAATAACAAACTCCTATAATACATAAATTATGTACCAGTGTATTGTATACACAGTTATGGATATCTCTAAAAAGTGATGAAGATAATTGATTTCACTGTTCGTCAGTATGTTTAGATATTTATATTTGCATTCTGTATAAATGCCTTGAAAAGATGCTGTGATTTTCTTTGGAAATGTGCCAGCAAATATCTTCCTGATAAATAATCAAATCATACCAAAACTATAATAAAGTTATATATTTGTTGATTTGGTATCAGGTTCTTTTGATCTGGGACAATTTCAGATTTTGTGAATCAAATAAACAAGGCAAGCAAAACCACTGAGCTTTATGTTGAACAGTAAATATATATTCTTTGCCACATGCTTTTTGTATGTGAAAAATCATAAAGAAATTCAGCATATTTGCACTTTTAATAACTTAGGATGGGATGAAGTTTATTAAGAAAAATTATTTTATCATAGTTTATGCAAAATATTTATTACAATTTCATATATTTTTATTGTCATTATTATTATTATTATTATTAATACTTTTCTTCTTCTTCTCGTTATAAATGAAAATCTGAAGTGAAAAATAAAAAATAATCTCATGTTATAAACTAAGGCTAGAGGAATCCATTTACTGAAACCACTGAAATGACACCATCTCAGGTGGAATTGGACACAAAACAAGTATTAATGAATCCATTAAAACAAAATGACATGGTGATACTGCACCTTTAATGCTATGTTTTGCAGTGGCATATAACCACACTGAGAATATAAAAGGTGCAAAAGAAAAGTGTCAATTATGGCCCAGATATACTGAAGCAGTTAAGTATCCTGTTCTTTGGTTCAGACCTTTCACAGAGCACAGACTGTTTCCAAGAACCTTTCAACTATAGAAAAATAAATAGCAAACTGATAAAGTGAAATCTTTATAAGTATAATTTTCAAACATTTCTGATCATAATATTAGGTATGACAGGCCTAAGGCTTTTATGTTATTGTTTTTGTTTTTTATTATTATATTGCAATATAATTTTGAATACTTTATAGCATATTGAAGAGAAGACTGCAGAAGGTGTCATCGATTATTAAAGCTAATAAAAATGATGTGAACAAAATATTTTGTTAAAATTATTTTTTGTGTGAATGCATAAATAGCAATGCCAATTATAGTAAATTCATATTAAATTTATTCATAAATCTTTGTGAATTATTTATTATTATTATTTAATTAATTTATTTGTTTACACTTTTATTATTTTTATTTATTTATTTATTTATTATTATTATTATTATTATTATTATTATTAGTAGTAGTAGTAGTAGTAGTAGTAGTAGTAGTAGTAGTAGTAGTAGTAGTAGTAGTAGTAGTAGTAGTAGTATTATATTGCAATAAGGCCATGTTATAGTTGGGGTTCACACAACATCATGATCTTACAATGTCAAAATATTAGCAAAAGTATATATTTATATATATATATATATATCATTAAAACAATACAACAGTTTGAATATCTATAATAGAGAAAGTTAAGTGCTCAGAGTTCAAAATGAAAATTAGAAAAAGACGGAAAGTAGATTAGATAATTTAAAAAGAATAAAGATCAAAAGAGGAATGAAAGAATCTACATAAATTACTTGTTCTGTAACCCTATTTCAAAGCAAGCTGAATTTATACCTCTATTTGTTGAATAATTATTATAAATACTTCAGTTAAAAAGGTCAAGCCATGGGTTCCATTGTTTAATAGATTATTCATGTTTACAGTTTAAAAAAGAATGTTTCTTTATCAATTTTTTTTTATCTTAACAAAATGTTTAGCTTAAATAACTATATCATTGGTCAGGTAGGTTAGTTATATATAAAATATTTAACAGCATTTACTAATGAAACATTCTAAAGTTTGGTATTTTTGTGTGAATTCTTCATATACCATACAGTTTTCTAATTCATTTAATAGAGTGGTTATAAAAACAATAAAATGTTCAATATATTTATAAATTAAAAAAAGATTTTTTGTTTGTCTATATATATATTGTTAATATATACCAGACGCTAATGCCTAGAAAGTCATCTACATTTTGCAGATTTTGTTTTTGTTGTATTTGTAGCAGCAACTGTATAGGGTATCTCACCAGAATGCATTTAATATTTCCTCATTTTTTATTCACTAAGAAATGATTGCCATATTTAATCAAGCCAGCTGTGGATAAGCTTGTAATCAATTTGAAGATTAAACCACTTCAGATTACAATTAAACATCTTTTTTAAACTATTATAAACTTACATATATTTTTAATTTTAATACTTTAGTTTTATAACTCTGGGTTTTTCATTTTTCATAACCACCATTCCACATAAATTTATAAAATAATGTGTTTAGTTGTATTAACAATGGTTTAGGTAATGCTAAAACAAATCGGTTAGTTTGAGCAACATTAAAAGTTTTATCTTTTCTAATACAGTTAGTCTCCCAGTAAACCATACTTTTTACTAACTTTTATTCCTATGATTTTTTTAATTGTAATGTGTTGTATAAATCTAAATATATTTTGTATAACAGTCATGTTTCATGTCTGAATCATAAATAACTTTGTTTAATAAGTCTGTGGATTCCACAAGTTTTAACTGGGCCACTTATTCTTTAACTTCACAAAGAAATTACCAAGCTGTTAAAAGAGTTTCATGCTCACATATTTGTTTTTAAATAGGTCAGATATTTGGCAACCAAATCTTCACTTAAGCCAGTACCAGATCCGTTTAATTTCTGACTATGAAAAAGAGCCTGTTTTTTGTTCAGTTTTGATGTGAATTTTACAATCATTTGCCTTGATTTTTCCATTCTGAAATTTTCTCATTTGGTGTGCAATGTTAATGTCCTCTGTTTACCTTCATCTTCAAAACATTTACTAAAGTTTTTCCCTTGTCATCAGCTTTTACACCAAAAATTGTTTCTAAATTGTATTTTGTTGTAAATAATTAAAACATTTATTTTTTATTTTTTAGGTAAGCTGGATAGCGAATATTGTGGACTTTCATGTCACCTAAAGAGGAAAACGTCACTTTTGCAAATGAAATCCATGATAATGTCACACATTTTTGCAACACATTACCCTCATTTTTTTTTTCATTTATTATCCATGTATTTATTGTTCATAAATTTGTGAAATCTTGAGATTTCAACATATTTTCTATGTGTTATCAGTGTGTTTATTCTTCATAAACACATGAAAGCCATGAGGTTTCCACGTACTATCCATGTTCTTTCACAGGGGATTTTTGCTCCAAATGACACCTGCAGGAAATCAAGCAAAAAAGAAAAAAGTGACATAAGATCAAGCATATTTTATGAGAGCTACACAAAAATATATTTTAATGGCATGTGGCTTGATGAATCAGACCCAGATAGGTTCATTGCAGTCAGCCCTTTCAGTAGGTCTGGCTTAACATTAATATTTTCATAAACAACACATTTATTAATTTAAAAAAAAATCTATGTATTTTAAACAATTTAAATGAAAGCATTCTATTTCCAGTTATCAATACTTACCAAATGTCTGACTACAAAACGTTTTTAGGTATTTCATAACATGTAGAATAAAAAAAAAAAAAAAAAAAAAAAATGTTCACCTTACTGCATTATCAGATCTATCTTTGCTTTGGAAGAAAACTTTATCCAGTAAAGGTTGGTTCACACATTCTTTCATACAGGTGGTTTCCATCAACTTGGTAGCAGCCCTCTTGTTCACACTGTATTACAACTATGTCATTTGTCTCTCTGTGAAAGGAATTCATTTTAACACTGCATTCTAATGTTGGCAGAACTGTTTCACACGATTAAGTGCATGATGACATGAATCTTCATCAATATCCAGTACATACGGTGGTCTCTTCATTCTTATCATTTTTAGACCCTCTCATTATCACAAAGTGACTCTAACAACTGATCAATAGCTAAACACAGTGTCAACTTTGATCACTGAAACTGACCCAAAATGAGGTATTACTAATCAGATCAGAAGTTAACTCACCTGCAAAATATGTGATTATTGGAAACTGCTCTTTCACAAAATTCACAGAAAATGTGATATTTACACTCAGAAGTTTCTCCTTGTAGGTTTTTGTACGTCCATGGGTATATTATAAGATGCTGATGTTTTGTAAATGGCCTTTTGGTTAACAATTCTTTTCAACATCTGAATTCTTTTGCAAGAGAGAATAATTTAAAAAAAAAAAATAATAATAATTGGTAAACAAGAAGACCACTGCTTCAGCAAAAATTAAAAAAACAAAAACAAAAACAAAATAATAATAATAATAATAATAATAATAATAATAATATAATAATAATGAATAAATAAAATACTTTAGCTTAAACTTTATTTTTTCGTCTTGTAATTTTGATTTTTAATCAACTGGCTAAATGGTTCATCTGTGCACATGTTAAAACTGATTTTGAATCTGACTTCACTTAGTGATCAGGAACATTCGGTGCTCCTTTGGCGTGTGATCTACACCGTGCAAATTCTAATTTGTGTGTGATCTATGCGCTTATTCTAATGATTATTTTGTTTATTGTTGGTTTTTTTTTTTTTTTTTTTTCACGGCATAAATGAAAAACATTTTCCTTTTATTATATATTTATAATTTATAGGAACAATGGATAAAAGTAAACAAATCTTAATTATTTTATCAAATAATTCAGCGAACATCTGCTAGTAACGCAAGAAAAAGATCTTCAGCATTCTTCCTCAGCTGTAGTCAACAGAAATAATCAAGGTGTCATTGGAAGCTTCTTTGGTCCACTTATGTCATATTTTTCAAAATACGAAAAATCGAATCCAACCAGGTTCTTTCAGTTGCTTGAGTATTGCTCCAGTTTTTGGATCAACATAATGTCTTTGGTGGTTGACAGAAGAATGGCGCAAATTTCATGACGATTAGATCACACGCCAAACTGCACCGACAATTCACTGACTCCCTGTACTGTTTAGAAAATCCAAAGCCATTTTCGCGGATTTTCTCAAACATAATTCCTATTAACAAATCCCACCGCCAAACATTTTTAAAAATTTTGTTTCATTTTTCATAATGTTTTTTTTTTTTTTTTTTATCTTATTATTGCAGCATCGATATTAGTAATGTGAGACTTCGTGGAACAAACTTGTTTACGTTCAGTTTGCAGCAAGGCGGTAAGTCATGCGCAGACGCCGCAGTATTGTTATTTCGTTACCAAACACGTGGATTTCATATGGGTTCCATATGGGTTTCGACGAGTTCATCATTTTACCACAACTTTTCCATGTGTCATTGTTTTGAGGTTAACTGCTTTCGAAATGATTGATTCTTTTTCAACTTCTAGGCCGACAGTTTTGGTTTCAATTGTTTTAACCTTTCGCTCTTTTATCTCAAAATATCCGCTTTAGTTGTTTCAAGTTCTATTTTAAATCTTTTGATATACTTTTTATTATTATTTTTTTTTTATCTGTTTTAATTCAGACATTATCAAATTCATATTTATTGCAGTGTTGCCTTTTGTAATTTATGGTTGGTCACTGTTTCCTATTTTTTTTTTTTTTTTTTTTGTTGTTGCTTTTTTTTTGTGATTGTATTACATTTTTTTACATTATTATTCCATTTACTAAGAAATGAAGTTCTAAGACTTTCATTCCTTGAAGGTTCCAACACTTATAATAAATAAAACTTAAAATAAATTACAACATCTTGATATACTTTTTTCTGTATTTTCTGTTGTTTTTTTTCGGTGGTCTTTCACTTCAAATGAAATATTTTCCGATTATATATATATATTTTTCAGTTCGCAGGCCTGAGCAGTAGGCATATTGTCGAAAATCTAGTGAGAGAAAATACATAAGACACGAAACAAATTTACATGGAACGAAAAAGCATTTCATGTCGGTGAAAAAGCATTTCATGTCCATGCCGTCTCGGACTCGTTTCATGGTAATGGATTCACAATGTGAGGATTACGTTGCAGCGATGTGTTTCGTGTCGAGTCGTGTCGTTTCGGTATCGGGTAAATGGATTCCCAGTCTTAGTTTAAAATCAAACACAGTTCGCAGGTACATTGTCTTTAATACTTTCTGCGTTTTTATTACAATCCATTAACCGAACGTACACTTGAATTAAGGTAGATTCATACTTCACCCACCGACCTCTACGCCGAACTCTATGCAGAACGGAAATCTACGTCGGCGACAACAAACAATCCGTTTTAATATCCAAATCCTATGATATCATTTTACCAAAATACAGCGAATATTCACGGACAGAACAACAGTGGATCGAAGTAAGCGAGAGTTACAACAAAAAGCAAAGTATGAATTGTCAGTATTTTTATTTTATTTTATTTTATTTTATAAAATGAAAAACAAAACAAAACACACACACACACACAAAAACAACAACAACAAACAAACGAAGCAGTCTGCCGACTGACTGCTCAGTCGGCAGAGAAGTATTAACCTAGCTTTATACACCGCACCACTCTCATACATGAGAACAACTAAGTCGACGACTGTATTGTTATTAAATAAATAAGTTAAAAATAACTCATATTAAAATAATAATAATAATAAATTAAATCAATAAATTTAAATTTTTATTTAAAAAAGGTTCAGATTGGTTTTCAATAACACACACATATATATAAAAGCAAGAAATCATTCAAAACAACAATAAAAACAATAACATGAGCTAATTTAAAATATTAATTCCTCCACCTCCCTTTCCAATAAATGACGTAGCTATTAAGGATATATATTTATACAATATATATTAAAAATAAAAATTGTGTGTTATTACTTCTTAAAATTTTTGCTACTTGTTTGAAATTGGCATATACGAAACCTGTAAAATTCGAACATCACAGGAACAGGTCGGCACCAAAAGATTCTTCTTAAGTATCTTCTTCTTGGTTTGTTGCGGCAATTAACACCACATAGATGAACTCAGTATATGCTGCGGTCTGCGGCGACATCAGCAATCAAAAGTCGATCATCACGGTATTGATGCCCATTAGATGGTCTCGAAGCCCGGAGGAAAAGATTGACACGTTTGTACAAGAAAAATCACAACATGTCATTGCATGAGTTCACGGTAATCGATTTTTAGATTAATTGGATTCTGTGTTATTGAGGAAGTCGCACAACTGTCGGTTCGAATAGCTAGAACTTTACAACACATTCCACGTCATTTATCTGGATTTCTGGATCAAGGTTCCCAGTCTGTGGTTCCTGGCATTTGGGGTCCATAAAAGTAATACCAGGAGTCTGTGAGCTAAATTCAAAATTTCTGGAGGCTGCTGAGTGAAATGTATAGTATGTATGAAGACTGACAAAAATACACTTTAAAAATATAAATCACATGTATCACCACAAAATAAAGTACGACAGTATTTTCTTTTGAACAGCTGGCACAGTCAGAAATGAGTAAACAAGAACAGTTGTGATACCCTGCAGTTATAACTTACTATTTTCCTTTGTTTTTCAAAACTGAAAGAAATAATAAAGTTAATAATGTGAGTTGTCAACGGAATTTGACTATCACATAGCCGAAGTGCCTTCCCATATCTTTTGATCATTGAGTTAATTTTACACGATTCCTCCTTTTCAGACTTAAACACAGGAAATCGATGCACTCGTCATACACACTCAGTTTAACATCCTCCAGCATTAAATATTCCCGTTAAGAAAAAAAAATACAGAACGGAAATCATCTGACATGCCAAGAACATCAAAGAAATTTAAATTGTGGAATCAACACTTCGTTTCCTAATAGAGACCAGCTTATTTTGGTTTTGCCTACCCCCCTCTCTCTCTCTCTCTCTCTCTCTCTCTCTCTCTCTCTCTCTCTCTCTCTCTCTCTCTCTGTCTGTCTCTCTCTCTCTCTTTCTCTAGCTCTTGGGATCAATTCCGTCAAATTCCGGCTAAATTTTATAAATAAAGTATTCCTAACGCATTCGCCCCCTTCTCGTCAACTGAAGTAGCATTTGAACAAACAGAAATATAAGATATTCAGCAAAACATATGTGATACGTTAACAAGGTGACATATCGAATATAGCAATATGAGTATAATTTTATTTCATACAGTTAAAGAAAAAAAAAAAATACAACAAAAAAAGAAAACCTGCCTTGATTGTTGCACGTTAAAAGAAACTTAATAAACGGTCGGCACATTGTGGACAATATCGCGAGACTATTTTAGAGCGTTATATTATTACAAGGATCAAGATCAAATTGATTTAACAGAGGTTAGCGAAGAACATGAAAAATTATTATTGTAATAACACACAATGAAAACTTAACATGTGTATTACACTAATAAGATTAAGAACATTCTTATTTTAATTCTTTGCCTTACCAAGTCTCATTTTTAACATTTGAATTATCTCTAGTCGTTGTATTATCCAGAATATATGTTAATAAAGCAAGTTCGTCAGAATTACAGTAAATTACAGTTGTAATCAGTTGCAAACACGAACAATGATTTGCTTTGAGATTTCCCGTGAGTATTCGTCTGACCGGAAGAATATATAACAAGAATTGGCTTCTCCTATTTTAATTTTTTTTTGTTTAAACAAGTTCTAAATCTTTATCTTCAAACTCATAAAATTGTTAAAATGAAAACTCCTGCTGTTGTATTTTGCATTTAAATTTGTTTAATTTTTTTATTTCAGGGTATACATGGAAAAAAAATATGCAGATTATTAACAAGAAAATAAATTCTACATTTTGTTGTGATAATCGAAAACTTCGTATGTGTCTAATTTGGAAACTGTCATCTGTTCAAACAGTTCACTTAAAACAAATTCCATCTGCTTTAATAAGCTCTATTAATCTTTAAGTACAATTTGGTGTCTTTATTTTATTACATCGTAAATTAGCTTTTATTAACGCGTCAGTGACAGTATCGGTTTCTGTCTTATTTGATCTCTTGTACTTCTGCTGATTTTTTAATTTCTCCAAGGACAGTTAAAATTGTAAGAAGTTTATTGAGAGCTTTTATTGTTACACATTTGAAACAAAATGGCAAATAGTGACCAGGAAATGGATCAGTCTTTAATATACTTTATCACTATGAATTAAATTAGATCGACAGAACGTCTTTATTACTAATTATTATTATTATTATTATTATTATTATTATTATTATTACTACGTAATATGTCAGTATAATTTATTTTATGACTGTAATATATTTGAAATAAATAATGTGTTTTAGCGCGAATGGAATATTTAAACAAATTCCTGGAGTTCGAAATCCTAGGCGATGGCGAGTAGTCTATGGGAAGGTTCATAAAAAAGATTCCTTACTACTAATGGGTAAGAGTAATCCATGAAAGGAGTTAGCGGGATTCCTAAATCTAAAAGGTATTAATGGAAACTTTTAATTCATTGTAGCATTATATTATAACCTGACTACTCTTTAACACATCTGAAAAAGAAATGTTTAAAAAAACGTTTAGAATTGTCATAAAATGGCGGTGACCACTAAAATATACATAACATATAATAATAGGGTAAAAATTTAAAATGAATAATTGCACCAATATATAGAAAGGCTATTTCTGCAAGGAAACTGACAAATTCAAACATTCAATTGCCTATGATGATTGCCTATAATATTAATAATAATAATAATAATAATAATAATAATAAAGCAAACATAAACATCCCTGTGCATTATATTATAGCAGCCAGTGTATTTATTCTGTCAATAATGAATTATGTTTGTGAACTTCTGTTGAGGATGTGTTTATCAAATCGGCTATGTGAAAATGCTTGGACAGTGTTAATATGTAGCACACCCAGGCGCTACTCTGGGAGTATGTACAAAACGGGTGGATTTGATTGCTGTCTCAATTTGTGACGTGTGTAACTTAGACTGTCCCACCTGAGAAAGTGTACGAAACTAATGTTTTGAGTTCATTATTACAATTTGGTTGTGGCATTTCGTTCAACTCTTTTGTTATGTGGTGATGTCTTATAACGCAAAACTAACTAATGCACACATACATACGTATATTTACATACATACGTACTTAAAAGGAAACATAATTATATACTTACATCGATACATACATATAAACATAATTATCTGCACGTATATTTACATTACATATTAAAAACATCGAATACATACATACGGACAGAGAGTATTCAAACACAAAAATACATACACACACGCACATAAATACATACGTATATATACACATACATACATACATACATACATACACACATACAAATATACGTATACTCACAAATAAATGTATATATTTAAATTTTTAAAATTTTATAAAATAGACATTCTGTTACAGAGAAGTATTGCCCTGTATTATAATACTATTATTATATTTCCTATACTGTAATTACCTCACATGCCACAACATACTCTGGCCCAGTAAAGATGCGATTTTTACGAAACCCATTATTTTCTTCTGTACCAGATCTTCGGGTGCGGAAATTACAACTACATGCATTTCCTATTTGAAATACGTCACACTCGAGTACGAGTCGGTAAGTCTGGATACTTCACGGCTTGTAGACGAGTTTTTCAAACGTTTGAATTTCTTTTGTAAGGCGAGGTAAAGAATCCTCCGAAATATACTTTCAAATTCCTGTACGTTTATAAACTGTTAAAATTAATTCTTCTTTTAACAGGTCAAATTATCGCGTTATACTCACATATTTATTTTCCAAGTGTATACTAAAGAATGAAGTTAAAAATTTGAGAAAACCATTTAAATTTTTTTTCAGTTAGTTTATCACCAGAACTCTTCACGACGACCTATCATTGTTACGTGAACCAATTAATATATATATATATATTATTTTTTTAATCAAATTTGACATTTATTTAAACAGATTATCGACGCAATCCGATAGAAAAGTTATTAAGGCGTTTAAAAACATTTTTATTTCAAAACAAAATCCACGTAATCACATTTACTTCCTTTTATAATTAAAGCACTTCAGTGTAATCATGAAGTGTTACCCGTAGTAGCTTATTTACTTTAAGCTCATAAACATTCATGATAACAGAGGTACAATATTATAAGTCATTTATAAATAATCATCAGCATAAATACCAACAAGTGGACACAGTATTATTAGTCATATACAAATAATTATCAGCATAAACATAAAAAAGAGGATGCGTATTTGGAGATGGACAGTTATACATGTTGCGCTCTTATATACAATGCATGTTTTAAACAGTTACCAAGGTTACAAAGTTGTCTTCTATTCAGGACAGACAGTAATTGTATTAATTTAAAGACGGTCTTAACCTTACTCTTTAAAAAAGCAACAGTTATTATTATTATTATAGTTGTTGTTGTTGTTGTTGTTATTATTATTATTATTATTATTATTATTGCAAATACAGTGGACCTATTAAAATGAAATGAAATTCGTCTTCAGAGTTATCCAGCCTACAATATGCAGTCTGTTGGAAGTAGCTAACTCCAGTTCGTCCGTTTTCTAAATTAAAAGCCGTTTTAGTGGCTTAGTACACATATTTCTCAATTGGTTCGCTATTTACTTTTTCCTTTTTCTGTTCTAAAATTATTTTTATTCTGCCAACGAAAATATCCTTATAAAACCATACAGGCACAAGAAAGGTGATCACCTTTCACTTTCAAAATGAATCTTAAATATAGATATCAATATTTAATTTTATTTGTTGAAAATATCAAAATCAAAATGTTTATACTTATATCTATATATAATTAGCTATAACCTTACCGAGAAAAATTTTAATTTCAAGGTATGAACTTGATACCCTGAAAATTTCATAGAGATAAGTTGCTTTTTAGGGGAGATATGAAACGCAAAATGGTTGATTTCTCAATAACTATTGTAAACTGACACATACAAACTGTGAATATAATAACATTTGGTGATTCAAACGTATAGCTTTAGTTATAGTCGCCAAAAAGCAGGTAACACAAAATAAAGGCTATGGCCTGTTTATTAGCAAAAAACGTCCCCGCATGCAAACCATGTTACCAGTGCATGTGCACCTGCGGCACATGAAACTTGAATACGAGGGTTATAAAAATGCAAGGTTTTCGAATATTTCTGTTCGTTATTTTTGTTCTGACCCAACATCAAACAAATGCCACGACTGAGTGAACCGCAACGAAACACCATCTTGAGATGTGGTATCGGTTCCAGCAACACCAAACAACACGTGACCGCCCCAGATCAGGCAGACCACGTGTAGCCTCCAGGGCCCAGGGCCGCTACATACGGGTACTTCATCTAGGGGAAAGAACCACCACGGCTACCTCTACTGCTTCAGCAATCCGAGGTCTGCGTAGAATATCGGCTCAGACAGTGTGCAGTCGTTTACGCGAGGCAGGTATTCGAGCCAGACGGCCTGTAACAAGAGTGGTTTTGATTCAACAACATCGTCGACTACGACGTACCTACACAACAATAACATTCAGGTCCTGCCCTCGCCCTCCCAATCTCCGGATTTGAACCCTATAGAGCACTTATGGGATGAGTTGGATAGACGACAGAGGCAGCATCAACCATAGCCACAGAATCGTGTTCAGTTGGCATTATTACTACAGACAGAGTGGGCCACCATTCCACAAGGTGTAATTCGTAATGTCATTACTGCCATGGCAAGGAGATGTCAGGCTGTTCTGGACTTCCATGGTGGGCACACAACGTATTGATATTATACTGTTATAGCCTTGAAATTTAACCTTTTCAGTGTAATACCATCAATGTTAATGAATTGCGAAAGTATGTGTAAAATTCTTCTGCTTTCTGTTGATCCATTAGACAGATATTCCCAAAGTCAATAAAATCTACTTTTGCGTTTCTTTTCTGTTAGAGTATATATTATAATGTTTCCCAATGCTTTCTAGAGATACAGAAATCATTTTTATTTGGGCACTGTTATTATGACGTATATGGATATTATATAACATGATAACAGAGATCAGAAAACACTCTAGAGCTTTTCCTTTGTGATATTACATTTGCCATTGACATTTAGTTAATCCGTGGTTGTCATGACAATATCAGACTTTCAAACAACATGTCAACAGATCTGCTAACTGAATAAGTATAATAATGGTAGGTGTATCCCATTACATTCTCACAGAAAACAATCTGAACGGACATTTCCTAATGAGAATCCTATTTGTCCTTAGGGTCGGATTATCAGTAAGGAATAGCAATTTCTACATGCCAGCTCTTTCTTAATACTCTGTGTGTAACGCCAGGCGTGTAGCACTATATAGTCTCCACTCAAAATAATGTTTTTTATAGCTGGTGCTTTGTCATGGAAACGGTTTAGCAAATGTGTTTATTTTCCTGGTAACATTTAGTGAATGCCTGAGTTTGTCATGAATGTATAGGTGATATTTTTATTTAAGTTTCTGAATCGTCAAAAACTCTGATATGAGTAGAAGAACTATACGGTTGCAAAGAAACAAAAAACATCCCTGTGTCTAAGGTGATTGATGACGGATAATATACTGAAATTAGAGACCATTAGAAAAATTTCATCTCTCAGTACAAATCATCATTTCTCGCATAACATCAATAACAATTTAAAAAAAAAAATTAATGTCATTTTTGTTGCGAGAATTTATGTTTTTCATATTGTTCTGTAGAATGAGTTTTGTGTTCGTTTCACATTGTGCACCAACTGAGTTAACCTGCAGCGTTATTATAATTTCATAAACATTATTTTATCATAGGCTGTAGGCAAAAACCATCGATTATTTTTAAAATTTCAGCTGACATTTTAAAATGGCAACACTCTGAAATGATCTTTACCAAAAAAATCAGGTAGTTGTCATTTTTCTAATATATTTAATAACAGAAATCAGTAATTTAGACTAATCATATAAATAATATAGAATTAACCACAGCAATAATAACAATTACTACTACTATTATTACTACTACCACTACTACTACTACTGCTATTACTAATCCTACTACTACTACTATATTACTGCTACTACTACTACTACTAGTAATAATAAGAAGAATCTGTCAGTTAAACACATAAACATATATATATATATATATATACTAAAAAGTAATGTCAGCTCAAAAACGAGAGAGAGAGAGAGAGAGAGAGAGAGAGAGAGAGAGAGAGAGAGAGAGAGAGAGAGAGAGAGTAATTGTTTGCGAATTCTCATGTTTCTGAGTTAATAACACTATTTCAGTTAGTCACTGTAACGCTATATGGCTGGTATTTATTTATATCAAGCAAGTTTGGGAAAATACCATTCAAATTAGAGGTAAAAAATCTTCAGTAATCGTCTTTGATTTAATGAGACGTGTTTACCTATGTGGGTATATCGCTCTTTGATCTTAAAGTGACGCAGACGTCATTCAATTTAAGCTTGCTTTGAAGTATTCTTTTTAGTTTCACGACTTCAATTACATTTTAACTATGACAAAATTAATTTTCATTAGATAGCTCTCTCTCTCTCTCTCTCTCTCTCTCTCTCTCTCTCTCACACTACACACACACACACACACGGACGCGCGCTCAAACACATACACATTCCAAATAGTCATCAAATAAAGGAAACTGATTTTGTTATAAATAAACGATGACTGTGTTATTTATTTTTGTTTCAAAGAAAATGAAGTTCTGAATCTAAACCCCTAGAGACCTTTATCTTCTTACGATGCACGAGAATATTTTAGCTTTTAAAGTAATTCGCGGTCTTCTTTGGATTCCCTTCTACCAGTTTTAATATATATATATTAAAACTGGTATAATATAAAAATATATATCTATATATATGTATGTTGTACATATATATATATATATATATATGTATTTGAAACAAATAAACACATAGATGGGGAAACTATTTGTCTATAAATAATATGCTTTCGTGGTATTTCAATGAACTGCATAAATATATAATAGCTAGATACCGTGAGTTGAAAGAAAGAAAGAAAAAAAAAAAAGGTATATAGATTAACATCTTCTATGCCAGAGCAGTCTGAGTGAAGCTTTGGTGTCTCATAACGAGGTCGCGGTATTTTTGTAGCAGAGAAACAGAAGTTAAAATCAGACTTTGAATATAATATCTGGAGTTAACATTTTAAATTTTGAACTATCTTCAGTCTATCATTTCCTATAATTAGGGTTGTTAAATGATTTCTGGCGGCTGGAAGTGTACCTTTAACTAATAATGTACCCTTTTAAGTCCTCTGTGTATGTTAATTATAAACGGCCCTAACTTTGAAGTATCTGACAAATTAGTCAGCGAGGACCAAAGCAAAGATGTATAAAAAAAATATAATAACAATAAAAAAATAAAAATAATGATAAATAAAATAAAATAAAAATGAAATAAAATAAAATAAAATAAATAAATAAATAAATAAATAAATTCATAATAAATAAATAAAAATATAAATAAATATGTTTGCTTTATGATTAAATTATTTTGTACTAATTATGGATGGATAAAACATCAGAGAACCATACATGTTTGAAAACTCTTTCTTTTTTCGTTATATTTGCACTTTATAGTTCCTTTTTCTTTTGCTTTTCTACTTTTTTCTTTCTATTTAATCTCAGAAGTAGTTCGAACGAAGATTTTACTTGAGAATAATTTGTGTGTTATACTTAGTGGCAAGCATGTCGATATAACCTGTCTCTTCAGTTTAAGCACTACATGCTAACAGAAAAACGACATTGTGTAAAATAAGATCGACAAGCGTAAATCAATAAACCGCTTGATATACACATGTTCTTTCCACAGTTAATCAGAGGTTGATTCTCATCACTTACATCATTTTTAATATTCTCAACTAAAAACATTGGTTGTTCATCTGTAACAACCATTTTAATTAAATATGCTCTTGGCGTATTAAGTGTTTGATCAGTTCGGCGCTATTAGAAACCAATTTCTTTCTAACTTTGTTTTCAGAAATGAAATTACTGAAGCCTAAACGAGTTTTACTCACTGGCGATCGGCAGATTCAGTAAATGCAACAGAAAGCGTAATGATGAACTGAACGTCAATCGGAAGATACTGCCGAGCAGTCTGACCAATCAAAGAACTTGTTTCAAAGCTTTGTCATCTCCATGGATATTTTCTGCGACTGCCTCTTCACGGTGTCGTGGTAGTAATAGGACACTGGATTTAACTACGTGCGTATAAGGTCATCTGACCGACACCTATAAATGGAGAACACCGTCAAGCAATCGCGACTTCACTTCAGGGAGGAGCTGCTCAAACACAAACACTTGTTAAACATGAACTCTCTGGTAGGAAGCAGTGGTTATGGCGGCGTGTTATTATGCGACGTCAAGCGGCGTGGGACATGGAGGAATTTTATAATTCTTTGCACTGCCACTTTTCTCAGCTTTATTGCAGTTTTCCCATCTAGAAACTTACAAAGCAGTATCCATCAGTCACTTCACATGGGAACAATATCATTAATAGCTTTGTATGGATTTTACATTATTGGATGTTTGTCGTCTAACTTCCTGGTTCGTAAATTCCGCGCTAAATGTTTGCTCATCGTAGCTCTTATATTCCATGTAATGTACTCTGTGTCGAATGTCATACCTTCAATGTATACGTTAATTCCAGCATCGTGTTTACTGGGGATTTCTCAGCCTCTTTTCTGGAACATCCAGGAGCTTACACTGCTTGGATATTCCCTCAACTATTCGGCAGTTTCCACTATGGATATAGATCGATCTCTGAGACTTTTTCAAACAATAATTATTATCACGATTCACTCGGCTCAGATTCTCGGCAACCTGTTAAGCTCAGGTTTGCTTTCGATTTCAAACGTTAAGTGTGCAGACATTTGGTCGACGAATATTCCTGGAAATATCTCAGTGGGAAACGGAGAGCACTTCAAATCAGAAAAGTGGACGTACACTCTCCCGTTAATTCCCATCTTGTCCCGCAGACTGTCGGAACCTCCAAGCCCAGTTAATTATTATCAGTTTTTAACGGTGCTATACTTATGTCTTGGCGTGGTAGCAGTTGGCAGTGTGTTGATATTCTTTGAAAGTCCTGACATTTTTGTGAAGAAAAAAATTCTCTCATGGAAAGAAAGATTTGGAGAAATCCGTGCAATTTTAAGCATGCCTAGATGTATCCTAGCTGGGTTCGGAGCGGTCTTCACGGGTTTCTCCACGGGCCTCATCGTCTCTGATATTCTAAAGGTAAGTACAGTCTTCCCAACATAAAAGGGGAGGGAGGTGGTCAGTTAATAACAACTCGGATTTTCCGATGGGTGTTAGAGATAGTACAGTAACTATGTAGAATAAAACAGAGACTAAATTTACTATTAATTCACTTACTGTTGTTACTTGTCTTCATGGATAGCCTTTTGAGCTTTTTGGCTGTGGTCATATTGTGGGAATCGGAATAATTTATTATATTAAAAAGAAGAAGAAAAAAAGTAATAATAATAATAATAATAATAATAATAATAATAAATGTAGTGTTTCTAGATAATTCCGTGTTAAAACAGAGCACGTACAGCATGCACGCATGCACACACACGTGGTCAATGTAAACTAATAAACTGGCTTGCTTGAGGAGACCTTTGTCTTTCGGACACTTCGCTAACACCTTGACGCGTCCGAATTTCACTGCATTCGACATTATTTGAAGATTTCCAAGAATATACTGATGTTCCGAAATCTGGCGTAGCAGATGCCTTTAATTGGAGTGTCCACTGTATTTGAATTATATTAACTGGAATGAAAAGACGCGAGGGTATCAAGAGAGGATTACTGTAATTAAATCTGTAAATTTAGAAAATCTTACAAGCAAACCCTCAGACACTCCCTTGCAAAAATCCGATTTCCAAAACACCAACCTATCTTTAAAAAAAAAAAAAAAAATAATAAATATAATAAATAAATAAATACATAAATTAGTAAATAAATAATCTAAAATTAAACTTATACTATACTGAAAATAGTAAGCACAACGTTAATTGAATCTTCAGTGGGTTTTAATAAAAGGAAGAAAAATAATATTACGTGTAATATATTTTGTACATGTTTTGTCTCTGAGTGTAAAATTATAATAATTTTATTTCTGTACAGAGTCTTGTAATGAATTTATATAATCAGGGAATCGTTAAGCTGTGTTAAATATGATTCTCAGAAAATTTCTTGAATCTTTGAAAACAAAGGAATCAAAGAAAACGATTACAAGTGTTTTGCGAACCTGCAAACTTTTTATTTTATATGAATAACTTTACTAACCTTAGAAAATTTCCAAGTTTGTTTATTTTCAGACTATGAGCTCAGATAATAAATTTAAAACAAAACTTCAAAACAGAAACCTTTTTCTTTAAAAATACATATCACCAATCCTTTTTATTTACACAATTTTTATTTCTTTATGATTTCAAAAAAAAAAAAAAAAAAAAAAAAAAAAAAAAATCAGCAAAGCTGTTGAGGTTTTTATTTTGTTAGGTTCGACTGATTCAAATAAACGTGGTCATTAAAAAACAAAAGACCCATTAAATTTGAAGTGTAAACAGATATTCCTAAATTAGACTCGACAAACAAACAGGGCGGACCTGTTATGAAGCTGATGAAACTTAAGCTTCATGGCCCCTAACCCAGGAATGGCCCCAGAAGCGACTTCAGTCGACAAAACTTCAAAATCTTAATCCAAATATTAGATGTCATGGTTAATATCATCATCATTATCATCATCATCATCATCATCATCATCATCATTATTATTATTATTATTATTATTATTATTATTATTATTATTATTATTATTATTACACTAGATGATCTGTCACGGAACAGGCCCATTGAAGAAGATAACCGTGATTACCCTAACCCATTTTCTGCAAGCTTCAGGGACTCAAAATGCTGCTCCGCCACTGATAATAACAAAGCCATTATATAAACTGTCTGGAATATTAAGACAGCAACATGAGATGTCGTGATCAATTGTTTTTGAAAAAAATCAATCTAATTAGACTGTATTTGTACTGGTTGATACAGACAGAACGTAATGAAATTGCCTCTTACTATATATAACACGCAATTAAAATTTGAATCGTAAAATGCAAAACTTAAGTACTATATAAACATTAATGCCAAACAATAAAACAGAATCTTCAGATGGTAAACATAGTACATTACAAATATCGCGAAGTTATAAAATTTCCAGTATTAAATTTCTATTCTTGAAATAAAAAATGTTTAAGTATTAAAGTTCTAATTAATGCCAAACAGTACGTGCAAAAACAACATACAGCGACGAAAGGCTTTCTACATACACTACTTTTTTCTCTAGAAAATCAGAGTAAGTTGCATCTAGCTGTAAGTTATTAATCTGATTATTTGGTATGACATTTAGTTAAAGTATGACACCCTAGATTATTTTGTGCAGAAACAAAACAAATGTTTGAAATAATAAATAACACTAGAGGATAAAAATTGATATTGTGTTATTCAGTATAGTATTTTGGATTGTTGCGAAATATTTATAATAATAATAAAAATAAAAATAATAATAATAATAATAATAATAATAATAATAATAATAATAATAATATCATCATCATCATCATCGTCGTCGTCGTCATTATTATTATTACTGGTTCATCGATTGCTGTTAGTGTACTTGTCTTCCTGCAGTGTCGACATGGATCTGGAGCACAACACGGATGAGAGAGATAACCCTCCTTAGTGTAAGCTCTGTTCCTAGGAGAATAATCTTCTACAGTTCTGCTGAAGAGACATTGTACAGGATTTTGCTAATGTGTTTCTCCAGACACTTCTTTATTAGTCCAAATGCACCGCTTACAACTGTCACTGTTGTTTGTTCTCATCTTCCACTTCTTGCTGATCTCTGTTTACACGTCTTTGTACTTAGATTCTCTGCTTCACTGATGGAAACATTTCTCTTTAACTCTACAGTCATGTATATGGTCAGGCAGGTCTTTTTGATCTTGGTTTTTACAATGATATCCGTTCTGTTTGTCTTGATGTCTTTCTCGGCGTGCACCTAATGTGCCACAACACAGTGACGTCTTCAATTTGTGTCACAGTTTCTGGCTAATATTTTTGTACCATGTTTGTGCGCTGGCAACTTGTGGCATTAGCAGATACTCTAGCATGTATATGAAGCTGCCTTATCATGTTGTTGGATGTAGTCATTCTTTGTAAGTGCCTTTCTAGTACTTTGAATTGGTGCCAGTTTTTATTATTATCATTATCATAATCAGTATTATTATTATTATTGTTGTTGTTGTTGTTGGTGGTGGTTTTTTGAGTGATATACAAGCGACCGATAATAGTGTCACGCTTACGTTGAATTAATTATAACAATTAATCCTCGACTACCAATCCAGTATCACATACCACAAGGCGTATAGATCAGTACTTACCATCTTTCTTTACTTACATTGATAACTCGTCCAAAGCTTCAAATTATAAAGTATTTAAAAATACATTTGCATTCAGATCATATTCCACACTTATAGAGATAATAATAATTCACGCAAACCCATTATTATGTTTAGACTTTCAAACCGTAATCTACATACTGAAACGTTGTAAAAATAGACTATAATAGAAAATAGAAAATGTCAATTATATAACCATTATGACGTTGGGAGATAAATTTCAGTGTATATTAACATATATATTTGTTTGTTTTATTGCTGTTGTTCTTTAAAAAAAGAATTCGTACCATATTTCTGTCAGTCAAAACGAAGTATATTAAAATCTTTATTATTATTTAACTACAAAATGCAGGTGTCCTTAGAAAATGCGCTTTCTTTTGTAGTTTAATCATGATTTTTTTTTTTTCAAATCCTTTGGCTATATTTTTTTTCCTACACATATTATTGTAGTTCTACTGTTTCATTATAATTGCATTAATTGTTATATGTAAATATTCTCATTTGGCAACAGCCTTAGTGTAATCAAAGTTCAGTTGAGTTCAGATGAGAAAACATGTAAATTGTTGAAATGAGTCGTGTTTATCTAATCAGTTTAGAATGAAGAAATTAATTGCTAAAATAACTGACTATCTTAAATTAGAAATGCTTTCCAAATTTAGGTAAATTATTTCAGCCTTGTAATAAAGTAAATCTGAACAAAGGAAGTAATTTCCGATAGTAAAAATATAAAACTTAAGTATAAAAAATCTGATTCCAAACAACAACAAGGCATATTTGATACAGGTATTTAAAAAAATAAATATTTTAAGCTAAAACTTTCTGTTGATTTAATGATATTAATGTATGTTTGTATAAAGAAACTGTACGCTTTATTTTGACTTGGATATTCTAACAGTTCCTTTACTGTTATAAGCTTTGTCAGAATTGTAATATATATCATTAGAGAGAAATTTCGTGATGAACTGATTTCTGAAACATTATATTTAGTATTTATTTTAAAAGTTTTTACACCATATCATGTCTGCCATGGTTATGGGAAAATAATAACGAATAATATTATTAATTAATATATATATATATTCAATTAGGTCATTTGCACCCGGTCATTTCACACCGTGACAACTCCCCCATGCCTAGCATGCCAAGGATAATTTGTCTCTTGTTCGGATTAACTGGATATAAAAAGATAATTTTATGTAATATAAATTGTTTATTTGAACATTTCATATTGCGTACTGTTTTGGACACACTTTACATCTGGAGGTTGTGAGCAACACCACGGAGGAAGTCCGCGCGATCTCTATTGCCGTCGTCTCTGACCAGACTGAAGCCCCGGGGTGACGTCTCTGTAGAGGCGACGTTGTGGCTTCTGTGGCCGGTATCTGGTGCAGTGTTACAGAACTGAGGGATTCTACTTTTTTGAGAACATCCAGAAACAGCCAGATATTTGGATGATGATTGTAGTGTGTTGATATGAACTTTGCAACAACATGGCGCGATTTAAACAGTAAAATTTGTTGATAAAGAAACAAAACCAAGAATAATTTATCCTTTTTCATTATACCCAAATTTAAGCAACGATTGGCCTTAAAAACCTTATTAATGACTCAGACTATAAGCAGAGTATTTGACAGTTAAAACAGGTTGGCAGGGGGAATTGTCATATATGTGGCAAATTATAAAATAATAATAATAATAATAAAGCTAGCATTTGGAAGATGACAAAACAACGCAAAAGGATGATTCATGCACTGAAAGTCTCTGAAAATAATGATAAAACCTGAAGTGTGTCAAATATAATCCTTGTCGTATAATAAAACAATCCGCATTGTCTGCGCTAACACGACGAATGACGTTTGAATGTGTTATTTTATTTGAGCTATCTAAATAAACTGTTTAAATATAGATCTTACACAGATAGTTACTGGTTTCAGAATACCCGATCTAAAAAAAAAAAAAAAATGGAACAGTTCTGAAAATTGTAACCTATCCAGTTTCTCGCATGTGTTGTAAAACTCGATTTCTCGCCTAAGTGGATGTGTCGTGCATTCGTTCGGACAGCGATAACGAGTCAAGCAGTGACGAGTACTGATAAATCACCGACCCTATTCCTTTTGTCTGACACATAAACTAATTACACACTGCTTTGTCGGCCGATTATTCTGTTTCGCTTAGTTAAGAGATAACGGACAATAATTCTTCAGCCTGCTGAAAGATAACCTTGTCCTCAACAGTGTTTTTGCGAAATCTTTATTTTGTTGCATATTTTTTTTTTTTTTTTTTTTTAAATCGCGCATCTTTTAGGTCGAAAAATTGTTGCTGTCACTATTTACAGGAAAAAAATCATGGGAAAGAAACGATATATCTATTTTACTATGGCTCGGGATTTGTAACCCTTTTCTAAATCTAATGAAGAAATCAATAGAGCGATCTCTCGTGTTCAGGATTAATGATTAGACTAATTGCACCAATGGGGATTCGTGGTTTTCAGTGGTTTTTAATAGAGTTGGGTATTTTTGTATTGCATGACACACGTAGTTAAATAAAGAAACAGGGTAACAACTGTGTATCTTTCATTGTAGACAGAGGACATAAGCGCAGGTTTTCTGTAAGATGGAGGCAGACATAATGGTTCTTTGACATGGGCACTTTGCATTAATCTTAAGCTTATTCAGGTTCCGACCTATTTTGAAATACATGTTAATCCAAAATGGCAACAAATTAAACCTAATAGGAAACCGAGTCTGTATGAAAAACAACCTAATATTTTTTAATGCAAATAAAATCTCTTCAACGACATTTGTCGCCCCCGGATGATTAAAATATATTTGACCTTTACGCTGTGATCTGCCCGTGTTGCAGCCAGTCTGGAAAGAAGAGGTTTTATTAACTGGGAGATGCACACCGCAACATGCAGTACATCACAGTAACGACAAGCTCGATTCCAATAAATGTAAAAGGTTTTAGCAATCAAATGTATTTTTGTCTCGTAAAATGCAAATCTACGCTTTGATATCGCAGTTTAACACCTCTAACAGATTCAGAGAGAAATGCTTCGAGAAATGTCTTGCATAAAGCTTGCGATCTTGTGCTGCACAATAAATTAAACAAAAATGTGCTTCAGACTTTAAAAATCATTAATATACTTTTCATATTTACCTTAGGTCTGCCGAAATATTATTTCCAGCAACTTCAAAAACTAACAGATTTCATGTTCCGCGAATAATAATTGACCGCCATAAAACTCTTTTTTTAATATCTGAGATTCACCGAGTCTTTGCTTATGTTTTTTGTTATTAGTCATGTTCAGTGTTTCAAACTGATATTTAATTTTTGGGTGCCGTCTGCGCACAATTACCATTTACAACAAATCTTGATTTTTAATGGACAAATTTTCTAAGAAACTTTTCTCTGACCAAGCTTATTTCATAATATGTCATACTATGTGTGGCAGATATTCAGTCTAATTTTTTTTCATATCTTTGATAAGTAATTTACATTGATACGTGAAGCCGAAGTTGGTAAAAATCATTCATTTGTGCTAGACCATTCACATGGTAAAAGATTAAACATTTGAAAATTTATAGCTCCTCTTCTAACTGTACCAAACATACCAAATGAATAAAACTGAAGTGATCTAGATGATGAAATTCATTTAGAAGGGATAAATTCGTAAATTTGAAATGTTAATTTTTAGTGGTTTTAACTTTTTTCTTTTAACGGTTTTCATTTTGCTCATCAATGAGAATCTTCAAACAAATTCAGGATGTTGTGGTTGAGGAAAATTTTAATGATCAGAGACTTTCTGACTCCACGACTTACCGCGTGGTTCGGCAGCAACCATGCTCTAGTGACGTCTGTCTTTGGCAGAGCAGTTGTTCAGTTAGTTGTTCAGTTTGTTGCTTTAATGTTCAGTTAGTCTGTCTTTCAAAAGAGAAGATATTGTACGTTCCAGTGATATATTTTTGAAAGGGGGCTGTCGCACGAAAAAAGAGATTTACCGAAGTTTTTAATCAACGTTTTCTACTGTTTTCTTTAAGAAAATGCATTTGGATAGATGAATGGAGCTAAGAGACTGGAGTTTTGTTAGGTCGAGTTTGTTTGTGTGAGATAAGCTCGTAAAATATGAACGTGTATGAACGATGATAAAACAGAAGAATGACAGAAAAGACGAAAGAAAAGTCTACGTTAAATTCATCATTAGGATAATGAATTGGACAAGAACTGGTAAAACATAATGACGGTGTGGTTCTGAAACGACAGTGTATGCATCTAGTTCAGATTGTCTGACAATGCTCGCTGGCAGGTGGCGACAGAACTGTAAAAACGAACTACTTCAGCACCTATTTTAGTTCACTTCGAACTTTATTTCTGAAGTGTATGAAAATAGACATTATTTCACTGTTTTCAAAGAGTTGTAACAATTGTGTAGAAAAAGTGTGTCTACTAATTTGTCTGATTTTAGGTTACTTTGTAATGAGAAAAACGCGAGTAAGACATTTTCTTCTCTAAAACAGTTTAGAATATTGTTACAGTCATAAAAATAAAAGATAAATAATAATAAAAAATAGTAATATAATTATAATAATTATAATATAATATGTATAATATAATATAATTTAAAATATAAAAAGATTAGTGTTTTAATTGGATTTCTGCAATTCATCTGTTTCAAGATCACTACTCGGTATAACGACAGGCTGCTGAGCCTTAATAGCAAGAAACCCTTTAAGACGAAACAGACTGGTGGCGTACATACAGGGGCGGATCTCTTATAAAACTAATGAAGCTTAAACTTCAGGAACCCTAATCCAGGAGGAGCACCAGGAAAAACTTTACACCACACTGCTTCAAATTTTTAATCCAAATCTGAGATGTCGTGGTTAGATTTTAAAAAGATTTGTAGTGATCTGTCGTGGAACAAGCCGATTGAAGAAGATAACCGTGGTTAACCAGATCTCATTACTACTTGCAAAGGTTTCCCAACATTCAAGCTTCAGGGCACTAAATATCTAGGTCCGCCACTGAGTACAAATAATAATAATACATGAAAATTTCTCAGCCTGAAAATAGTGAATACCTCAGATGAGTGTTTTCTTCTTAACCTGAATTTTAAACGTAATCAGATACATTTGTCACATTTGTTTTGCACGGATTTTGAAAAAAAAAAGTATTATTATTTGTGTTTATCTGCACGTATCTATTATATTCAGTAGTTCACATCCCTAATTGTTTTAAATGTATTTCTCTGCTGTAAATTATCTAAGGTTTCCTATTTCTCTTATGACATATGTCAATATCATCTGAAATTTCATTTAATTTAAATTCGATATGATAAATGTAATTTCAAGAAAATGCATCGATACACGAGGACCCAGGCTGATTAAATACTGAAGTTTGACCCTTGTACAGTAAAATAATTATGACAAATCTCAGTGGAAAGCGTATGAGATCATCAATATTCTAGTCTGCGAATCCACATTCTATTAAAATAATTTAAATAACCTTTCCAAAACTAAATAGCATTTTCTTAGTACTTGAAACATCTGAATAGTGACAGTTAATGGCTGAACCACGGATGACGCACGGTTTCCGGCTTTCTGAGAGAAGACATTTTAAACGCGTTAAATTAGGTGGATATTTTTGATGTAACATAATTTTATAGTTCTTTACAGAATTCTTGTATAGACTGTGACAAAAGGAGTAGCTGGACGTAGAAATGTTTTTTTATATTGGTTCGTGTCGAATCGTAAACAAGGAGACTGAACTAATAATTTGGCTATATAGTCTGTAAGGTAAATTTTTATGAGACACATAATGTACGTGTGAATATATGTGTATAAGCGCGTGTGCGTGTGAATGTGCCTTTGCATGCATGTTTATATTAATTTCTACAGCATTAAAATCCGTCATATTTCTAGTGAAAAACAGATCGTTAATTAAAAATAGATAAATTATTTGCATTCTAAAATTATTAAAATAAGCCGATATTCTTAGGATTTATGTGTTTGTTTACTTTAACGTACTAATATGTACATTTTGTTTTATTTTATTTATTTTATTATTTATTTATTTTATGTTAATTATTTTATTTTATTTTATTCATTTTATTCATGTTGTTATTAATATAGTACATGTTGCTGTGTTTTGTTTCAGGAATTTGGAACCGATGTGTTTGGTTGTTTTATCGTCGGTTACATGATGGTTTGTTTTGGAACGGGAAATCTCGCCGCCATTCTCTGCTTTGACAAACTGCGCAGTTACGGCTTGTCAGCCTTGTCTCTCACCACAGGTAACATCACAGTTTACTCCGTACAGTTTGTAAACAATCAGTGTAAACAGTCTGTAAACTAATTTATAACACAGTCTGGTACTCAGCGTAAACATATTGCAAATTAATATTTAAATAATAATAATAATTATTATTATTATAATAATAAGAAGAAGAAGAAGAAGAAAAAAAAACGACAAAACATCATGCAGAAACCAAAAAGTTATTTCAAAGAAATACAGAAAACAAAGCACATGCGAGTACGAACGCACACACAGATAAATTAATTAAAAAACCCCAAACAAAACAAAACAAATAATAATAATAAATAAATAAATAAATAAATAACAAACAAACGAAAACAATAGAAATAAAACTTTTTTTTTATCTATAACAAATTAATTTAACTAAAATGCTGCTTTTCTTTTTCTTTTAAATTTGTTTTCCTCAACACTCTCACTTTTCACCGAAATAAAATAAAATGTTATATGCTTTCAGAATGTATCCATTTTTAAACTGAGATAGAGCTGTATCCACAAAGTAATTAGTCTCTGTTACAACTTTCACAGTCGAGAATAACTTTAAAGTAATCGGATTGTCTGTCACTTGACCTCAAACTGGGCAGCGGTTCATCAAGTAAAGTTATTTCATAACAGTGGCATCTAGTTACACATTAACTCTGGAAAAATATTATTTAGCATCTAGTTACAAACTAACATAGCTATAACTTTTTTTAAGCAAGCTTATCTAATTACAAATTAAAATGGTGATAGATATCTTTTCAACAAGCCTAATAATTATAAATTGTCTTGACGATAAAGATGGTTAGCAGTAAAAAAAAATTAATATTTCTTTTACGATATCATGGTTATTACGTTGTTATAAATCTTTTATTACTATTATTATTATTATTACTGTTATTATTACTATTATTGTTATTATTACTGTTACTATTATTTTTATTATTACTATTACTGTTATTATTACTGTTATTATTATTAGTATTATTATTATTATTGTTATTATTATTACTATTTTGTTAAACCAGCCATGAAACAAGCTTTGGAACAAAACACTATCCACTGAATAGTAGAATATTTGAATTTAACACGTCACAACATGCTAATAACTCAAACACACCTCAAGAAATTTAGCTGAACAGATAAATTACAAATTAATTAATAGTGACAATTAAAGATGAACTCAGCATAAAATATATTTCATAGCATTTAATTATATAAAATTATAAACAACATAAAAATGTATACAACGAAGTTATTTATAGTCTAATTATAAATAACCTTGCTTGAAGTATTTAATTAAAGTTTAACAGTAACAAAGTAATGATAATGTAATCAGAAATGAATATAATTATTTAGAAATGTATCTAATTACAAACAGAAATACGCATAAAGTTATTTACAAGTCAGAGATTCCCATTTTTAGAATGGTAATAGTGAATAATGGAATCAACAAAAGACGGGAAAATTCGATTCTGGAGAGCGCGAAATGCAATTTCTTCACATCTCACTGATAAGATTACTTATTTCTCCCACTCTGAGGCGGCTGGCAGAAAACTGCTCCATCTTGTTTCTCTGTCTTCTAGTAGAAAAAGTTAAAGTTGGAGTTTATTAACAATTGTTATTAAATTTCAAATAATCACTGACATGTTAGATATCTTGACTTGACGCAGATCAATAACAACAATAAAAGAAGAAGAAAAAAATGACTTCAGTTTGTTTGTAACAGTTTTTCTGCATCATACATCAATACGAAGCAGTCACTGTTTTGTTTGTAACAGTTTTTCTGCATCATACATCAATACGAAGCAGTCACTGTTTTGTTTGTAACAGTTTTTCTGCATCATACATCAATACGAAGCAGTCACTGTTTTGTTTGTAACAGTTTTTCTGCATCATACATCAATACGAAGCAGTCACTGTTTTGTTTGTAACAGTTTTTCTGCATCATACATCAATACGAAGCAGTCACTGTTTAGTTTGTAATTCTCTGTTTTAGGACAGTTTTCTGTGTCCAGCTAAATTTATCTTAGACAATGTTCTTGTTATGATAGCATTACTATTTTGTTATTTGTGTTACCATTATTTTCTGGAACTTTACTAACTGAATTAATCATTATCTTATATATAATTTAACTGTTAGAGAAACTTTTTTTTAATATATATATATATATTTTTTTTTAATTTCGCCTTCCAAAAAATTGCAGAAATTGAATCAGAGAAAAAGACAAACTAATAAACAAACAAACAAACAACAACAATTACAATAATGAAAAACATTATAAAAGCATAGAAGAAATCAAATTATGGAAAATTCCTACCTTGATTTAAACACAAGTTCAGTTTATCTTCATTGTATGTGATTCTTGAGCCAACAAGGTGTAAAACTAGAAATTGACAAAGGTGTTAAACTCAATTGGTTAAATTCTTCCTTTGACGAAATATCGATTGAGTACTGATGACAAAGTAATCTTAAACCATCGTAACTCCACAGTATCGTACTGGACTTAATTATTATTTTTATTATTATTATTATTGTTATTATTATTATTACTATTATTATTATTATTACTATTACTATTACTATTATTATTATTATTAATATTAATATTATTATTATTATTATTATTATTATTGTTATTATTGTTATTATTGTTATTGTTATTGTTATTGTTATTATTATTATTATTATTATTATTCCTCACATATCTTATTTCAGCATTTTTGTCAAACAAATTAAATACGATTTTTCACATACATGTGAAACAAAATTACCTTATGATAGATAAACCTACAATTATTCTTTTATTTATTTTTAAAATCACCACAATTTCGTCTCGAAATCCATGGATTCGTGAATTTAAAGTAATAACCAAATGATAAAAATAATGATAAAGAACGCCTATAACTGTTATTATGTTTGCTATTTTTGAAATAGTTGTATGCTGATCTCAGATTTGATTGTCTAGATTAAGAACTTTGTTAAAAGCAGATTAGAGAGTTAAACAGGTACATTACTGAACGCTGTTCTTTAACATACATTAATACTTTCTTTTTATTAAACATTCATTTTCTTTCTTACAGCCCAACATTTTTTTTGTAATCTTGTAATTGTATGTACCTTCATGATACCAGCACAATAATTTTTATTGTTATTTTCTAGTATTTATATTGTTCATAATAGCAGTCGCTGCAGTAGTAATAATCATCTTAATAAAATTTTATTTAATGACTTCACTACAGAATACTAATCATGATATTATGTGTTTTGATTTAAGAAATGTTATCGGGTTTACTGGAGATTCTAAGAAAAGATAATAGTGCCTGCGGTCGATGTGGATTTCTGTAATTCCCACTTTTGTCTACAATAACAAACGATAATAACCAGCTCGGGTAAACCCGACAAATTTAAGTACATTTATTTACAATTTGTTATTGTATATTCGCCTTTTTCTACTTCTAATGCAATTTAAGAGGAATGTATTTTGACACAAACACGTGAACATCTATTCAGTATTAATGAAGTGACTCTGTCTGGTTTTTGTCATCTACATATCTTTGTACGTGTGGAAAAATCTACAGTGTTGGTTGGCCTCTTTATTATTCACGTCGCTCTTCTTAATCAGAGAGATTTTTGTAATTTTGTTGACAAGACCTTGATTAACACTGTCGTAGTGAACCGCCAAATTGAGTTACGAGAAGGGTAGATTAGATCGAGCTGCATTTAATACTACCTCCTAGAATTCCTATTCCGTTTGACTCGTAGCACTGCTGGGTCTTTCTATATCAGTCAAACATCAACACGTTGATTGCTTTTCAAGACACCAACGTCAAAAGCGTACAACAAAATTGATTTCATTGCCTCTAACCTTTTCTTTCCGGATATTTTAGTTAGTTTTTAGAAATTGTTATGTTGATGTGACTGGACAGCTCTAAAGGAATGCTATTATCTACTTATTGTAGCATTCAGACGTGTGTTCACTGGTCAGTGAAGGAGAAAACAATGCTGAGATAATCAATGAATTATCGTTATTGTCATCGACAACAAAAACATCGTCGCATTATGTGTACCTATAAAATTAGAATTTGTATACTGTCAAGAAGTCCATGTATTACACGTCAAACAATCTGAGCGGTTACATCTATATATCCCGAAAGCAGGTTCAAATAGTCTAAAGCTACTGAGATTTAAAGAAAACAGTTTCAAAATAACGTCTCCAGTTCAATATGCTTTGACTGCATGTGCGTTCGTTCTCAACCAGTTAAATAATGAAAAAGAAGAAAAAAAAAATAAAAATAATAATAGTATTTAATTAATTAATTAGTATTGAAATGTAGAAGTAGAAAGTAAATATATTTTTATTTGAAAAAATGCCTTTCACTTTTTAATATTTAGTGAGTGCTTCATTTTATAAAATATATAACCTATTTTGTGTTAGACTACCTCCTTTTTCTATAGTTTAAAACCTTTTTTTTTTCTGTTCGAATGCACTCAGTTGTTAAAAGAAAAAGAATTTCTTAAAAGGTCTTAAGTGAGGAAGAGGATATTTTTCATCAAAGTTAGCTGATTTAAATTGCTTGTTGACACACTGATTTGTAAGGTTTAAAACATACCGGAAATGATCTTTACAGTGTCAGGAAGTGACCCTTAAAACGTTAGAGAAAAGTGAACCCCGTGAAGGAAGAATTAATTGCTTACCTTGTTAATGGTTATTACTGAACTGGAGGCACATCAATTACGTTTTGTAAAATCACTGGCGATGTCGAAGTTGAATGAAAACTCGTTTTACGTGTTCCCAGCAGAAACTGCACTTTTATCGCTTACTTGAATCGATGATTAACAGAGTTGAGACAAGAACTGAAAACAACACAATCATCACAGGCTACAGCATTATTTTAAACAAATTAAAGATTTGCTTTATAAAATTATATCGGATTTATTTGCCTTACTTTTTTCGTCTTTTATTTTTCTTGTTTCCTCTTGTTTTTATTTATTTTTTTTGTATTATTATTTTTTTTTTTAGGTCGTCAGTGGGTTATAATTAAACATTTATTTATTAATTCTGCTTTTGAATAAGAAATCTAATTAGAAACAAATAATATATGTCAAAGTAAATTCAAGTTTTAAATTTTGAAAAAAATACAAAATACTTTTATAATTTTGTTTCAGAGAATTTGCTACTTAATTTTTAATTTAGCATGAGCCATTTACATGAGTAGATATGTGACAAAATTTCAAAAAATATCACATTCTAAAAAAATTAGATATCATCAGAAACAGCAGAAAAAGTATATTATAATGACACAAAATATTTTGATAGCACTGATATGAATTTTTATCTGAATCAAATGTGCCAGTATTTTCCCTTCAGAATCATGATTCATTTCCTTCATTTGGCAACATAATCATTGAATATTTAATACAGATTTAAACCAGTATACGTGATTACATATCAAAATGAAGCTTTAAATAAGTCCTAGAGCTATTTTTAAGCATGTTGCTAACAATCATGAATTTTAATTAATTAACTACACTAATTATCCCAAATATACCTTAAGCCTTAATTATGTAATTCTCAATAGAAATTAAACCAGTATACAAAAATATCATTTTATAAGACTGGTGAATTGTAGAGGCCTTTATATTTTCAAGCATACTGCTAACATTTTTATTATTCTTTTTAACTTTTTATTTTAATTTTTATATTTTTTAATCATTTAATACCATTAATTAGCGTTAATTTGCCCAATGATTTTATTATATAGATATAAAAAATTCATAAAAATCGAACTTGTTAAAATAGTCTTCTTGTCAACATCTTTATCAGAAAGAAAATATCTAAAACTGGAATATTATGCCACAGTTACTACATCAAATAAAATAAACTGAATGTCGAACTTTTCAGACATCGGCAACAACAGCAATCGCTACGGCCGCGTCATTTGCCGAGGACACCCAACATTTTGCTACCCAAAATGAAGTACCTGTCAAGCCAGATGTTTGTAATGAAATATGTGAAATTCGGTAAGCTTGTGAGCATAATTTGTGACTTGTATATGATTTAAAATCCAAAATAACTTTGTCGCACGAAGATCATTTTGAAATGATAAAGTTGCCTGTTTATTCTCCTTTGTTTATCAAAGATCACATGTCAAGAAATGAATACGGTGATGAAGCTCAAAATGAATACTATATCATGATATTTGTTGTTTTTGCAAACATGAAAAAAAAAAAAAAAAAAAAAAAAAAAAAAAAAATGTAAAAAAAAAAATAAAAAAATCACGAACGTATAACGCCAATGAGGGAATCCTCTTCAAGAAAAGCAAAAACGCTTCACAAAAAGAAACTCGACATCCCGCCGCGGCGCAGGACGGCTTCTGTCACATAACTGTCACGTGCACACACAGTGAAGAAATCACATACCTGTCATGTGCAAACACAGTGAAGAAATCACATACCTGTCATGTGCACACTCAGTGAAGAAATCACATACCTGTCATGTGCACACTCAGTGAAGGAATCACACACCTGTCACGCGCCCACACAGTGAAGATATCACATACCTGTCACGTGCACACACAGTGAAGATATCACATACCTGTCACGTGCACACACAGTGAAGGAATCACACACCTGTCACGCGCACACACAGTGAAGAAAACGCATACCTGTCACGCGCACACACAGTGAAGAAATCGCATACCTGTCACGTGTACACACAGTGAAGATATCACACACGTGTCACGTGCACACACAGTGAAGATATCACACACGTGTCACGTGCACACACAGTGAAGAAAACGCATACCTGTCACGTGCACACACAGTGAAGAAATCACACACCTGTCATGTGCACACACAGTGAAGATATCACACACGTGTCACGTGCACACACAGTGAAGAAAACGGGTTTTTCACATTACATACAAAATGGAAAATGATTTTCTGTACGCTTTAATTGGACTAGGATAAGATAAAAGTGGAACTGCTTAATTGTTTTTCTTTGAATAAAATTATAAATTATAAAAAGAGAATTACGGCGGAGAGATAGAGATGATTTTAAGTTCATGATTACAGCGTACTCCAGACTTGTTTATAAACACACATATATATATATATATATATATTTTTATTTTTTTACCAAATGGCGACAGGTTTTAAGCTAATACGGAAACTGAATGAGAAGACTGGCAGCAAACGCCCATAAGAGTGCAACCCTTCTTAATAATAGACAGAGTAAAAGAATACAGTAAAGGAAACATTAAAATTTTGTTATTGGATCAAGATATTTTGAAAACTCACAAATATGGCTTAAAGTCACCGTGATCCCAACGGTGTTCAGTTTGTTCTGTAATTGCTAAACGCATTTACTTGGACGTTTAAGTATAGTGATATGCTTTGCCCTGTTTGGCAGTATATACACTTCTAACTATTACTGTCTTGTTTTGACCATTGTTAATTTTTATTTTATTTTCCTGAAAGTAAGATTTTTCATGTTAACATTAAATCTGAATGTACAAAATTCCATAAGTACATAATTATTATTATTTTTTAATTATTATTATTATTATTATCATCATCATCATCATCATCATCATCATTATTATTTTTATTCTCTCATTTCAGTGGTTGTGAATAATTAAGAAAGGTTTCACTGATAATTATAACGATATAAATTTGTCAGTACTCCTTAGGAATATAACACAGTTGTTAAATAACAGAAGATATGTGACTTACATATATTTATCTAGTTAAATGTTCTTATTGGTAATTTTGTGACGATTCAGGGTTATCTGTTTCTGAACATCAACATTTGTAGTTACAAGTTTGTTAACATCGTGTACAGCCAGACTTACGTACAAGACGAAAGACATTTTAATTGTGTTTCCAACTATAACGTGGCCACTAATCGATTTGTACGTTTGGTCTGTGACACTAATGAAGATGGAAGGATCTATTTTCTTATTTTAAGGAATATCGGTTGATTGACCTCGGTAGATTTCTTCATCTTCTCTCCTGTAATAGTGTTATACCTTTTTCTATTTTTATTTTTATATCAGACTTTTAAAGGTCTTTTAAAGTACTTCCGATAGCAAAGAAATACGTATTTGCATTTCCTTTAAAAAATAATTTGTGATAGAAATTTCTTTTTCAAATATCACTTTAAAAGATTAAAATATCTTTTGTTTTAAGGTTAAACTGAATAGAGATGTATGTACAGTTCTGAAACTTTTTATTATATATTTTTTTTATGTTTAATGCAAGTAAATATTTGTATATATTACATGTATAAATGATAGTTCTTTATAATTAATCACTATAAGCAGTGTTTTATATAAATTAGTTTTAGCGTAACTGATTTTCCTAAATGACAAACCTTTTTCCTTCTTGTTCGTTTTTTTTGTCCTATAATAGTTTTCTATTTCCGGTGTTTATAATTAAATTGCTAAATATCAACGCCATTTGTCAGTATTAAGACAAATAGACATAGAAATCTTCTTTTTTTTTTTTTAATCATTTAAGATGGAATTCGCAACAAAAAAAAGGATTTTCTTTTGGTTAGTTTTAAGGTTTTACAACAATTAAGAGGATAATACAAGTAAATTACCATGATTTTTCTCTTTTATATTATTAGCTTTCTTGCAAACATAAAACATCTGAAAATTAACTGAATTCACATTTGTGAGACATATTAAATATTTCTGTGCAGTTTTCCTCTCTTCGTTTTCTCACTTTCTGTCTCTCTGTATCCCTGTCTTTTTCTCTCTCTCCCTCATGCTCGATCTGAGACAGTTTCTTCTCAGAATTTGAGATATTAATCATGTAAATAAGCGACTCACTTTCACCTGTTTCACAAAACCACCACCAAAGACAACATTTAACGTAATTTTCTTTATTTTATTTTTTAGGTTTCTTGCTTAACTCGGCAGTTCTCATCATGGCGTTTGTCTGGGTACCCGAGCCTAACCAGGCACCAATTATTTTAATTTATCTTGCTGTCTGGGGAATTGCAGATGGAATACTTCAATGCCAACTTCAAGGTGTCCTAAATTAAATCCATTCGTCTAGGGAGCTGTTTAATTTGAAATTCACTTGTTGTTTTGAACAGACTTTAATTTCTTTCTTCATAGACCTTGTTTAATTATTTTCTTTATTACTCTCATTTATAATCCCACACATGTTGCATGAAATTACAAGTTCTTTTGCTCCTGTAAGAAAAATACTGAAATGAAAGATGTTAGTTCGTGAAAAAAAGATTTAAAAAAACAAAACAAAAAAAATTAACAAAACCTCCTGACGATAAATTACATTGGTTTTTTTTTTTTAATCTTTTTTCAGATCAGTTAATTGGATCTTTTTTTAAAATTTTATTTATTTATTTATTTACTTATTTATTAATTAATTAATTTATTTATTTATTTATTTATTTATTTTTTAATATTTTCATTTAATATGTTTAATATGAAAACATTTTCTAGTAACAATCACTGAATGTCAGGGATCATTTTTTACGATCATCATCTCTTTGAAAAATAAATAAATAAAAACACATTTTCAAGTAATAAAATAGAACTAATGATCTCTCTCTCTCTCTCTCTCTCTCTCTCTCTCTCTTGTATATCTGGGCATAATATTATAAAATATTAAATTAATTTAGCTTTCTTATGTATGTATGTATGTATCTGTGTGTATATTATTATTATTATTATTATTGTTGTTGTTGTTTTTAGCGGCTGTACCAAGATTCTTGCCCCATCAGAAAGAGGCTGCTTTAATTGGTCTCCGTGTCCTCAACGGGATCGGAATGGAAATCAGCTTTATGATGTCTGTAATTGCTGAAGATTTCATGACGTCATTATTTGCCGCTCTCGGGCTTCACTTGATTGGCTTCCTTGGTTTAGTGCTACTTGTTAGCGACACCAGGACGAGGGTCTCAACCATTCCAGAGACAGACACCATAGAAACGACACTGCCTGTTACTCAGAATCTGGCTGAAAGCACACAGTCATCCGAATCTCTAACATAACAAATTTCATCACCTATACTTTTAATATTGTAAACAGCGCCTCCACGAGAAATTTTGCAAGGCGGTACAAAACCCCTTTGGGGCCCCGAGGCAGGCAAAGAGTTTTCTCAAAATTCAGGGGGAGGGGAATGGAAGTTGAATGGTTGCTGTGGAGTTCTTAGTTCTTGGGCCTCGGAACAAAGTACCAGATGGACCCCCCTCCTCTCATAGGCCCTGATCGTAAACATAATCTATTCATTGCTGTGACACCCCGCCTACCCACAACACAACACATGCAGTAAAAGAATTATATGTCCTCGACTTTAAATCGACAGATAATCTTCATAAAAAAAAAGTTCCAAAAATCTGTGATTATAATAAAACTTCATAATACAGTGAAAACATCAGATAATTAATTATCTTCTCCTCCAGATGCTACTTTAATGCAAAAGTAATAATAATAAAATAATTAATTTGTGTGCTCTACGTGGATTCATGCTTCGAAAGCCTCAGATTTTGCTGTACATTGATATAAAGAGTCGTTTTTAAAAATAATCTGTGGTTTAAACAATTTCACTGAAATAGAAGCAAAGGCTTGTTGTCGGATTATAAGTTTCTACTTGTATTAACTTTATATTTGATCGATTGAACTTTTTGTGTAGCCTATCAATAATGAAACTTAAATTAAACTAATTATAAAATAAAATAAGAAATGAAGATTAATAATAATAATAATAATAATAATAATAATAATAATAACGACACAACAAAAATATCAAAAATTTAAATGTCATTACCTAACAGAAATTAGTTTTAACTTAGTTGTGAGTGTATCAGTAAATATGTAATTACTGGAGAGAGCAGGAGACAGTTGCCAGTAGGTGTTTTTAATGTTAACATTTCCAAGAGTCCACTGTTCTCTTTCATGTTTTGATTGCAGTTTATGAAAAATGCTGACGGCAATCATTCCTAAACTTTAATATTTTCAGTATCGTATTATCTGTATTAACGTATTAGTTTTGTTTAGTGTTTTCACCCAAGGCCAGATAATGTGCAGCTATTTTTATCATGTTGTGTTTCAAACTAACTAATAAATGTTTCTATGTTCAACAAGTCTACTTACGTGTAGCATGCGTGTTTTAATGAAAATGTTGACATTTTTTTTATTCTCTGCAAACAAATAATGTTGCTTCCTCGTAATATAAATGAGCGCCAAAGTGAACAAACTTTAATTAGTTTGCAAATTTATTTCAATTTTTATGTTATCAAACGGGTGTTTAAAGCTTTTGTCAGTTTTGTGTGCGTTGTGAAAACACTGGTTCGAATTGTTAAAATTGATTATACTGAAAATAAAGCTATCGAAGTCTTATGTAGAGTTCTAAAAAATTAATTATTTCATCATTATCATCGTTACTAAATCCTTCATCTTTAATCTCATGGAATGTAACAGAACAGATATAAGTCATTGCTACTTAACCTTAGAAAAAATGTATTTAAAATTACTTTGACTTACTCACCTCTCTGGACGGTCGTTTGGTAATAAAGTGGTCGAACTGTAACTAATAAAAAAAATAAATAAATAAAAATAAATAAAATGAAGAGAGATAATTGAAAATTCACAGTCAACTACTCTGGAATAGGCTAATAGTTCTACAAAAAAAAAAAAAAAAAAAAAAAAAAAAAAAAATATATATATATATAAAATAAAAAAATAATAATAATAAAAAAGATTTATAATAAACTGAATCAATGTTTTTACTTTGTCATTATCGAGAAAATTTATAATAGGTATTTTTTTTAATTATTATTATTATTACATCTAGCTGAATTACAGTGATATAAAGATGATAAAAATATCTTTATCATTAATTTTGTTCAAGCAGATATAGTAATAAAACCTCCAAAATCAAATTATCAGTGAAAACACAAATTATAAATATTTAGTTTAAAACTAGGTTCAGAATTATTCACATTGATCCCTTTAGATTATTTTAAAGCAGTGTGGAAAATTATTTTTTTCTTTTTCTCTTTTTAATGTTTAATTATATCGTCTACACACTTCAGTGGAAATGTACGAAATCGCATATATTGTTACATGTATTTATACATATGAAACCAGTCTTCATTTTGGCAAAGTTTCATTCGTTATTAATACATTAATGTTACGGAATGATATCTTGACAGAAAGTCACATTATTCAGACGCTCTGTTGTTTTCTTTTCGTTGATTACTTATTATTTGTTTTTCTTCTTCTTATTTTTGTTTTTCATCGGGATGAGAAGATGTTGTAAGATCTACACAAAATTGTGCACAAATATAATTCTTCTCAACAATAACAGTCAACATTTTCATTAAAGTTTTAAAAAACGTCATCATAAAATCCATTTTACATGTAAAGTCATCCAGTACAATAGACAATGTCATCATAAAAGTATTTTTATATGTGTAACGGGGGGAGGGGGAACCAAGGCAAGCGGAACTCGTGAGACCGATAGGTTGATATAATATATATACGTAATATATATCTAAGGAATAACAAGACGGTTTCCAACTCAAGGTCACTGACCATGTTCATAAAACAAATCACAATTGTACAAAACTAAAAAACATCAAACCGATACAAAACCCCTGATATTTAGATAAAAAAGAAAATAATTATAAACAAATATATTCAACAAACTTATAATCAAAGTGTTTCTGGCACTTGGACACCTGACATACCAATACTAATACCCTACTAATCTGTCTACACTAATTTCTAACACATATGTTATTTTACAGTTACAAATAAATATAAAACATATGCAATACTGTCAGTAACACTTACCCCCCACGACCGGTGTCGCCACCTGAACACAAATAATACGTATCAGCTGTGTTTACTTTTAAATATATTTCCATGTGAAAACTAATACAAACCCCATTAAATTATTATAAATTGTAACCACTATTACTTAAAGTTATGCATGACATTTAATAAATTGTGCACTAGCATATTCAAAATAAATGAAAGTCCACAAATACAATATAATTATTGTCTCATCTTTTAATTATTCCTCTTTAATAGATATATTAAAATTAAAGCAATAAACCTAAATTAATTACTGATTTAATGTGAAATGAAATATAAAAAAAAATCTTATCTTCACTAGCAATTTTTCAATGCTTTGCAATGCTTTGCAATACTTTGCTATCTCAGAAAGTTCCCCCTTAACTTCCAGGCAGCAGTTGCTATATATTGTCAACGCTAACAGAAACTTCCAGTAGAAGCCAGTCATCTTGATCTATCTTGCTAGCACTTACTCCCCACTAATTACTTTAAAACATTATATACTGTCCTTTATAGAATAGAAAGCAATGGCTCTTAGTTCTCTATTCTACACATATAAAGTCACCCAGTACAGCAGACAGATGTAAAGCGCCTGAATAAAAATTTAAACTTTTATCGGATCAAAACCTTTGTAATTAGAGCATTCAGAAATGTCACATATGTACTCAAAATGGGCCTTGCTTCCATTCTTTAGATTCTAATATCTAAGTAACCAGTGGGCCAGTCTTCACAATGTTGATTTTACACAAAAGCAATTCCATAAGGAATTTTAACAGTTCATGTCCACATGGCTAACATGTTCTTGAAAACGATATTTGATCAGACTGATAGACAAGATTTGAAGATGTTAATAATAATACGTGAAAAAACCCTAAAGATATAATATTCAATATAAGTCAGCTAATGCAAACAAAGCAAGCATAACTGAGGCAATAAAGGATGTTTTGCACACATTAAGATTGTCAAAAGCAAGTCAGCTGCTTATTTCATCAATTTCATGAAATGTCCTGCAAGGCAATAGTCAAAGCATGCATATCTGGAAGAGTTTGTTATAAAAAAAAAAAAAAAAAAAAAAAAAAATAACAACAACAACAAAAATCTCAGGCAAAATTAAACTATTTGTATTCTGTTCCAGTAACATAAACATTATGAAGATCGGCCCAGTCTTTGTTTCAACAACTGTTATCAGACTCAGCTAATTCCTGGAGTGATAGCGTCATGTTTCCTCTCATATACAAAACCTCGTATGTTTGAAAGCAGTTAATTACGTTTAGATTACTATGATCCCAGAAAGAAATGACTTGGTGTTATATATTATTATTATTATTATTATTATTATTATTATTATTATTATTTTCTATCGCTTGTTGAATTCACGTCAAGGCAAGCGGTGAGTGAATGATTCTGTTCTCTGTAGATCACATCTTGTGTCATACAGTTTCTCTTGGAGAGTTGTTTTATTTTTCCAGGTAGTTTCAGTTATCTGCTGTAGGTTTATACAGTTTTGGATGACATATAATATGTATGTGATTTCGTTAAAATATTTGGATTTAACTTTTACACTGTATAAACGATGTTTATGTAGTAAATGAGAAAATGGTGTTTTTATTAAGATACTTATCGGAAACATAAAAAAAAAAAAAAATAATAATAATAATAATAATAATAATAATTTTAAAACAGAATTTTATTATTGTTTTTAAATATAGAACTAAATATAATAGCTATTTAAATTTTCTTCAATCCAATTCCCATAAGATAAACTTTCACATGAAGGTGAATTTCTGTTGAAGATAATGTTTAAAGTATTTGTTTTCATTGTTGAAGTGTCAGAAAATAATTATTAAATGAAATAATTGGAAAAAAAAATAATAAAATAACAAAAAAAAATTACTTCAGTTATATCTTACTTATTTAAAGAAGCCATTTCACATATTTATTATTTACATTCAGATATCGTTAAAAAAAGAAAAAAGAAAACGCCATTAACTTTTTCACTAAAATTTACTTTTATTATTTCTTATGTCTTTATCGTATTATGGAAATTCAATTACATACTATAATATAAAATACAGTGGTATCATGACTTATGAGTTTTCCGAGTTTACAGGAGTCGCCCGGTCGATTTTTGGCTTTGCGTTGCGAGACAAACTCCGAGTTACGAGCCCACTTTTGATATACCGCCGCTAGTTGGCGCAGCGAATAACACAACATCCGGCCAGAATCCCGCGTCTAACTCGTTATACCCCGTTGTGGAATTTTCTCTGTGCTGTTGTGTGTGCTCGCATTTTGTTCAGTATTTTGTAAAATTTCATTTTTCTACAATGGATCCTAAGAAAGTTAGTGAGAGAAAGAAGCGGATGATGTCCATTGAATTAAAGCATGAAATCATAAACAAATATGAGCGAGGTGTACGTGTAGTCGAGTTAGCTAGACAGTACGAGCGGAGTACTTCTACGATATGTACGATACTGAAGCAAAAGGAGTCGATAAAGGCTATAAGTCCAGCCAAAGGCGTTAAAATAATTTCTAAACTACGGACCTCTGTCCATGATAATATGGAGAAACTGTTGTTGGTGTGGTTAACGGAGAAGCAGCTCGCAGGAGATACTGTGATGGAGGGTGTCATCTGCGAGAAGGCACGAACCATTTATGCTGATTTGCTGCAGCAGACCCCAGGAACCTCCTCGGGCGAACTATCGGAATTTAAAGCCAGTCGTGGCTGGTTCGACAATTTTAGAAGGAGGACTGGCATTCACCACGTCGTCAGGCATGGTGAGGCAGCGAGCTCAGATGAGCAGGCAGCTGAGGATTATCTCAAAACTTTTGCTGAAATGATAAGAGCCGAAGGATACATCCCCCAGCAAGTCTTCAACTGTGATGAGACAGGGCTCTTCTGGAAAAGGATGCCAAGGAGGACTTACATAACAGCAGAAGAGAAGAAGATGCCAGGCCACAGACCCATGAATGATAGGTTAACACTCGCACTTTGTGCCAATGCGAGTGGCGACTGCAAGATCAAGCCATTGCTTGTATATCATTCAGAAAATCCGAGAGTCTTTAAGTCGCAGAAGGTTATAAAAGAAAAACTCCAGGTTATGTGGAGGGCAAACCCAAAGGTGTGGGTCACCAGGCAGTTCTTTGTGGAGTGGGTAAACATGGTATTTGGTCCTGCAGTTAAGAAGTATCTCCAGGAAAATAACCTACCCCTGCAAGCCCTTCTTGTCCTGGACAGTGCTCCTGCTCACCCACCAAACCTTGAAGACCAAATCCTCAACGAGTTCACTTTTATAAAGGTTCTCTATCTTCCACCCAACATCTCTCCTTTCCTACAGCCCATGGACCAGCAGGTGTTTTCAAATTTCAAGGAGTACTTCACCAAGCACCTGTTCTGCCACTGCTTTGAGGTGACGGAGAACACAAACCTCACCCTTCGAGAGTTCTGGAAGAATCACTATAACATTGTGGAATGCATCAGAATTATTGATATGGCCTGGCAAAGTGTTACAAAAAGGACCTTGATCTCTGCATGGACAACACTGTGGCCTGAGGTTGTTTCTGAAATGGACTTCAAAGAATTTCAACCTGAAGTGGCAGTGGTGGATGAGATTGTGACACTTGGAAAATCCATGGGCCTGGAGTTGGATGAAGATGATGTGAACGAGCTTGTTGAGGAGAGCTCCGAGGATATGACGACAGAGGAGTTAAAGGAGCTGCATGCTGACAGTCATACTGTGGCAGGGCTAGAGGCAGCAGAGAATATCTCTACACCAGAGATAAAGAAAATGCTGGGAATGTGGGAGAAACTTTCTCAGTTTATTGAAAAGAAACACCCAGATAAAATTACAACTGGTCGTGCATCTGCACTTTATAATGACACTTGCCTGACTTATTTCCGAAACATTCTGAAAAGGAGGATGAATCAAGCCTTCTTGGAAAAATTTATATTTCAACACCATGCCGATGAAAGTGAGGAAAGCATGGCAAAAAGGACAATTAAGAAGATTAAGTTAAGCGAATGTAAAGTGAAAAGAAATGAGCAATTAAGTTAGGCCAAGTTGTCTGATCTCCAAGGTAACTACACTTTACAAAACAATATATTTCTTAACATTTGCTTAAAACCAACTATCTATAGGTTCAAATTAAAATAGTTAAGATCTTATTGAAGTGTGTGAAACCTGTGTTGGTACTTGTTAAAATATTTTATTCACTCTGAGATTCCACATTAGTAATTTTATATCTAAAAGTTGATTGCCTAAATAACACATTTTCCAGTTTCATTCAGTAATTTGCTTGTATTTATCATTTATAAATATATTTTTCTTATTTAAAAACACATCACAAAAAACTGGTGTGGTTTTTTTGGGGGGCTGGAACATGTTAATGGTATTCTTGTTGGGAATATTTATTTGATATATGAGCAAATTATGAGTTATGAGCTCTGTCATGGAATGAATTGAACTCATAAGTCAAGGTACTACTGTATAATAAAAATTATATATATATATATACATACAGGGTGGCCCATAAAATTTCCTATATAGGAAAAATAAACTTTTTTATATGAAAAACCATATTTATATAACATGCTCTACATGACTGCCATTATGTTGAAAACACATTTCAGTGCGTGTCCTCCACTGCTGAAGAACACATTCAATCACAGCTGGAATTTTGCTTGTAATGGCGTTGGTGATACGTTGCTTGAGATAAAACCATATGTACATGGAAACTTACAGGACACCCTGTGTGTGTGTGTATATATATATATATATACTGTTGACCCTCGATTTCATGAATCTGGGCTTTCAAAAACCGGCACAAAACTAGAAAAAATAAGTTTGAACTTACTGCCATTTCCCACTTGAAACTGCATCTCTTGGTACAATTCAGTTATTCTGAGCCCAACTAATGATTGTGGCAACCTGATTTCAGTCCACTTTCCATTAGGAGTAGATTTTGTATCTGAACCCAACCTACTTTCATTTTACTTTACATATACATATTTGTTTAAATTGTTTTTGTCTATTAGTTTTACATTATTATATTACTGCATTACATACTGTTATAAGGTACTGAAGTTCAGTGTAATTTTAGGTTAATGCTTACATTTGCAATTTCCCAGACTTTTGCATTTTCCAACTCTGTGCTCATGCTATTAGTCCGTGAAATTATGGGTCAACAGTATATAAAAATATTATAACTATAAAGATAAAATAATAATAATAATAAAAACAAAAGAAAGAAAAACAAATACATTTACTGCTGTTCACCATATTTAATACTGAGTTTAGTTTTGAAACATCAGAATGTTACAATAACAAAAATAAAACATTAAACAAAAACAAAACATCTAAATATCTAAAATCTGTATAAAATAGGAATCTTTTAACATAAATACAATGATATGGACGGATCACAAAATAACATGAAAAAAAAAGAACATTTAAAAATGAAAATACTTGTTGATCAATAAAGTTTATACTGCTTATGACATTAATAAAGAATATTTTCTTCAAAATTTTAAAATAAATGTAAATTCTGAAAAATAGGTAAAATAATTTATATAACAAAATACAAATAAAATATTTAAATAAGTAAATAAAGTGAATTTTATAACAACTGTGTAGAAGTTATATTTTTTAAATCTAATGAATGAATCATGCCACTTTATTGACATGATAAAGTTGTTATCCATCTAAAGTCAAATTTACAAGCTATTTACATAAATAAACATGAGATATATTATATATCTTAATTTTCATAAAGCTTAATACGTGTACCTTAAGACTGAATTTTGTCAGTTTAAAAATACTTACTGACAAAACTAAACTAGATAACAATAAAAAATTCATCACAGTTTGCAATATTGTTATGGCAACCAACTTTCAGTACTTCACATCTAAATAATCTAATATGAGTGTCTTGAGAATAAAACTGACATAGTGATATCCTGCCATACTGTTCTTGAGCTGTAACAAAAAGATATACTCAGCTGTCTTTATAGAATGTTACCTACACAAGAAACAAATTTCTTTCTTTATATATTAATTAAAACATGTTACAACTGCATGATCTCACAAACTTTAGTTGACTTCTAACAAGTATTATAAATGTTTAAGTAGAAATAGTAGAGTAAAATTTTATTTTAAATAGTTTATCTTGCTGGGATACTATATATATAAATCAGCTGTCTGAATAGCTAATAAACTAGTGATTTGTTGCAATAAAATACCATTAAAAACCCAACTATCTATAGGTTCAAATTAAAATAGTTAAGATCTTATTGAAGTGTGTGAAACCTGTGTTGGTACTTGTTAAAATATTTTATTCACTCTGAGATTCCACATTAGTAATTTTATATCTAAAAGCTGATTGCCTAAATAACACATTTACCAGTTTCATTCAGTAATTTCACTAACAGGTTTATTTTTCATCATGTACACTTAACAAAATCATGATGACTACTTACAAAACAACATTACACACTGAAACACACAAAATTAATGATTATAGGTAAGTTAGTGTATGAAACTACAAATAAAATATTCAATACATTTGCTATCCTTTTATATCACAGAATAAATATATATTAAATATCACAGACTCTTTCTAATACAGACAAACAATATTCTATTAATTTGGCCAACAATTATTTTCCCATTTCTCACAAGAAAAGTTTGATTTTTCAGTTTCAACATTCTAAAACATGCTCTGTTCAAAACATGCCAGGCAGGATTTAAAAAAAGTAAATATGGATTTTATTTATAAAACCAGTAAACCTATCAAATTAAATCAAATTCAGATATCTTAATTATCTTCATTTTTAGTTCAAGAATGGGAAATAAATGATAAGTTATATGATTTCATTTAATTTCTCAGTTAAGTAATTTAAAATAGAGTCTTTTTCCTAATATCTAATATATCTTACATACACATATTTTTTTACATGCTTTGACAAGCACTAAAAAACTATGATGAAAAGCTAAATTAATTGATAAGAGCATAAAATGTTAATTCAAATTTTCATATGATAGATTAACAAAGATGTTTCTATCACACACTTATATTGAGGTATATATTCATTTGGAATGATTTGGATAATTCAAATTCTGTAAGTTAGATAATGAATGTCCACAAAAACAGAGGAGTGACAATGAAAAAAATAATAATAAAAATAAATTATATATATAAATCCATAATGTCTACACTTCAGTATCTATCTGAAGTTCAGGAACTGATTTTAAATTATGCTGTAGATGTTCAGCTGAATACATCACAGTGTCTGTAGAGCGCACTGTTCCAGTGTATGGTCTATATGTGTTGTTGCTTTCAGTGCTTGACCGAAGACCAGCAAAGTCAAGTGGTGGCACTTCATTGACTTGTTTGTGTAGCATCACAGGTGTCAGCGGAAGAGTTCTGAAACCATCGGTATAATCTAATGAACCATCCATGTTCAGTTTGGCATCGTCATTCACAGTAAATATCATTGTCTGATTTAAACTTTCATTGCCATTCATCTTTGTAGTTTTAGACTTTTTCTTCTTTTTCTTCATTGGCTTTTTTGTGTTTGAAAGGAGATTGGATTGAGAAGAAAACATGTTTTCAGTAAAGACAGCACTGTCTGCAGAAATATTCCCCCCAGTTTTTATTTCATTCACTTCTCTCAGAGACTCTGCAAAATCCAAGTGATGATCAGAGTGATGTGAATTAGAACTGTTCTTTTCAGCTTCTACATCTTCATCTTGTTTGTTATCTAGAAAGGAAAAAAAAAAAAAAAAAATATATATATATATATATATATATATATAAATAAAATAATAGGGAATTACCGTATCTATAACAAGAACCAAAGTTCTTTCCATATTTACAGTATAATTAAAATTACATTTTTAATATTTCAAAACTATACAACATATTACAATTCAAGAATGGGAAATCAAATGATAAGTTATATGATTTATAGTACTCTGTTTTTCATTTAACTTGTAAGCAATATTTACCTAAGATAAAGAATAAAAATATATCTTACCAACATTACTTTTTTGTTGTGGTGTTGATGATCTCTTCTTTTTTAATTTTTTAATTTTTGTAGAAGTGTCACTTGTCGTATTAGCAGACTGTTAATAAAAGATTAAAAAACCTATAAAGTTAAAAAGTAATTAACTTCTTAATTTTTAAATTATCAAAAATACTTATAATTTTTAAATTGACATAAATTCTCATATCGTTTCATGTGTCAAAATAAAAGATATTCAGTGCACTACTGTAAATGCCATGGTTAGCTCCCTTTAGAATGTCAGGAACTTCTAATAAAAACCTCCAATATAACTATGAAATAATTTGAAATAGCAAAATAAAAATATTATATATTGTAAATTTCAACTATAATTTGTCTTAGTAATACACATTTACCATATTTTTGTTGAGATAAATTGGGCTTGCTGTTGGTGGTGGTGTTTCTCCTTCATTTAATGTTTCTTCTGACTGCACATTCTTTAAATCTTCACTATTTCTTACACCACTGGGGAAAAAATTAAAAATTATTTTTTTTATAGTTGCCTGTCAACATTATAATCAAGAAATATTTTAAAATCACAGCTATTGAAAAATCATCACATTTTTTAAAAATTGCTGTAGATCAAAAGTATTCTTAGAATCCAAATGACAAGCATACCTAACAATTAATGAAAACATGAATAGTGTGTTTATTTATCACCTATCAAAATCTGCATAAAGGACTGAAGCTGATAAATTAAAAAATATCTTACTTGGCAGACTGATATGAATCACTTTCTACTGGTGATGTTTTCTTTGAAGGTTTGATTCGATTCTGAAAAAAGAAGATTAATTATTTTAAATAATAAACAAACCAAAAACTGAAAGATTGAGAAATAATAAAACATTTTATTGACGACAGAAATTAAATCACAATAGTATAAAATGTTATAAATTTTTTAGTTTTTATCAACCAAAATATAATTTAATATGATTTAATTTTTAGAGTATACAGATATTTAATGAGTTAAGATGTGTATTTACCATTTTACATTTTGAAGAGATTGTCTTCACTTCTTGACATCTGGTTTCCTGTTCCTTTACAGTTTCACGCTGCTTAACAATGTAGTCATACGTACTCAAACCTTTGAATGCTGTAACACACAAAAATATTACTTCAAATAACTATATTATTATTACATATTTTTTCGCTTTAAGTAACTGACAGATTTAACTCTTTCACATCATTAAACTTGGATGACTAGGTTGATAAGTTCTGGAAATTATGAATAACAATAACATGTAATATATTTTCAATTACATAAAAGTTTACTATAATCTTACCAACAGAGTGATTTATAGTGGAAATAAGGGAGAAAAAATATATAATAAAAAGGTCAGTTATATAGTGAAATCCTGAACTATTTTTCTGTGAAGGATAAACTCACTACACTTGATGCAGTTAAACGTAAAAGTGCCAAACTCAAGTTAATGTGTGTTTTAATTTGTATTGCAACATGCTATTTATTAACATTGGTCAATACCAATTTTCTTAACTCCAATTTCATGTGTCCTTATGGCACTATAAGGACCCCAATGAGTGTTCTGTATCAAAAGATATAGTTTAAAACTAAAAACTAATATATCTGCAATAAACACTGAAAACATTTGACATAACTTTTTGTGCTATGCCTAGCCAAGTACTTTATGAATTTTAAAATAAATAAATAAAAACAAAGCAATTAAAATATACACATTGTTTCAAATGACTGCAACATTTTAAATAACATTATATAATTCTGTCAGCTGCACTCACCTAAGTAAAGATGAAAAAGCAGGAGATGAATTAACAAGCCTATTGAGGCTAACGTAAGTGCCATTGTTATCATCAGTATTGTTATCCAGGCCCAGTCAGGCACAGGCTGGTACACTAGTGTAAACACAGCCCCATCTGTTTCATTACCTACAAAAAATCAGAGTAAATTAAAATATCACACACCTTTCACTAAAACAAATTTCAAACTTATTTTATTTCTTTAGTTTTGTGTTGGTGCCTAAGTGACCAAAAAACCCTAATAATTTCATAACTGTCCACCATATTTAATACTGAGATTAATTTTGAAACATCAGAATGTTACAATAACAAAAATAGAAATAACTAAAAATAATTACAAAACACAGGAATGACTGAAATGACTGACTAAAATACTGTTTATCTTCAGTTCTGCACATTTATCACATAAATTATCATATTTGGGGATCAATTACTTTAACATTATTTCACTGGTTAAATCCAATACTTACTTGATTTTTGTGAATGAATATAGTCTGGAAAAAAGAGAAGAAGTAAATTGTTACAACAGATTTTATTTAAACAAGAGCTTGTTTATGAAACAATAAGTACAATATGAACTTAAAACACAGTTAAGCATTTTACCTTTCTGTACTGATGAGTCTAAATATTTTGGTACATTTATGATATATGCTTTTATGAGGGTACTTTGAGTACAACAACAACAGTATATGCAGTTTTGGGTCATTTGTGTTTTTTTTAGTGTTTACTGGAATGAAAAACATATTACTATTGTTATTTTGATTTATGATTTTACTGTACACATTATACAAAATAAACAGTCACTAACTGGGCTTTCAAACTGATTTTCATTATTTGGCCAAAACAGCAGGGAACACAAGTTTTGGCCATCATGCAAAACATTTGTCACATAGATACATAGGTGTGATGGCACCAGAGTAATTTGAAAGCCCCCTGCAGTAAGTGACTGTAACAGGTGAATTAAAAGCTAACCTCTGTAAGGCTGGAGGATTTCTCCAGTGTTTTTATCAATGAAGTACCCAATAAATTCAGTCAGACAGACACAAATACTCATGAGTGAAGCAACAGCTGCACTTATCAGTGTTGCAATGAACCATCTGTAAGAAATCATAAAATCATGTAATCTCATGAGCAGTGTACTTCTGTCATAATTCATAATTATTCTAAATTAAAATAATTTCTTGATATTTAACTTCAAAATTATAATGAGATCTCTGCAAAATACTCAGATTGAAAAAAAATACATGTATGAATAAATAATCCACATTGATCAAATTAGAAACCAGCAATAGTCATTTTTGTTACCATTATAATGGACATATTTTTAAATAAAAAATATTTCTTAGTTATTTTCCTATTACATTATGTAAATCAGAAATTTACAAATATCAATGAATAAAATAATAAAAAATTTATATTCATTGTCTAATGTTAACATAAGAAAAAAGTTTGATATTTTTTAAGAAATCTTACTAAATCACAATTAGAATAGGACTAACAAACTTGTTTTGTTGCTTACTTCAGAGATTTAACATTAAAAAATTATTTTAGGTCAATGCTATTAATTTTTAATTATTAATATTCTATAGGCTAAACATTACATTATAGAAAGAAACTAAATACTCAGATCAAAGCAATCATTTTAACTTATAATATCAGTGCTTATATTAATACAGACTTTGCACATAGTGTCATAACATTACTATCAAACTATACCTGTAGTTACGTCCACCAACACAGTTGTTGAGCCATTTGCAGTGATGGTCAAAGTCAGAAACGCATTTATTACATGCACTGCAGTGTTTAGACCTCTCACCACTTAAAAACAAATTTTACAGACATTAATATTATTTTCATTTACTAAACAGACAGCATTTTAATTTATGGAAATTATTAGTATTAAACATGTTTCTTGGTAAAAGGATTAATGCATATTTTAAACATTTAACTTTTATTTTTTTAAATATTCAGTAATAACATTTATATCAATAATTGTGAAAAAGGAAATTATTAAATAGTTTTATATAGTTATATCAAACTTACACAGTGACCTCACACAAATAGCAGTGTTGATTTTCTATAACATGTCGATGCTTGGTGCGATCCAAATAAGCAATAGTTAGATGTAAGCGTTTATTTAACACTGCCTTGTCTGCTGGGTTGATGCTTGTAGCAACTATATGGCAAATCACATGGACTACACAAGCTATTCCATTTATCTAGCAATTTGTTAAAGATTTATTATTAAAAATATACAATCAGTCTTAAAAATCTTTAGATGAAAATTTATAAATTGGTAATTTTTTAAAATTAGAAGGTTATGTATGAAACAAAAAGGACATTGTCCTTTTACATATATATAAATTAATAAATAATTTTATTGTGTTTGTTTTAATAAGTAACTGTAAAAAGATACAATATATCCAGCAGGTTGCCATTCTGTTGGAAGAGCAGGAACAAGTGTTGTGAAGTAAATAAAAATAAAGTAGAACAGGACAATCCAGGCAATAATTTGGAAGGTGTGAAGTGGGCAGGTCCATCCATTTCTGCGACAACTCTCATGATATGCTTGTTCCATCTGATTCTCAGCCATCTGGACGTCCTCTCTGAATAATTGTTTAAAAATGCTTTAATTTAAATAATACATCTATTACAAATGTTATTAAAATACATAAAATACAATTTTAGGTTTGATTATTTATTTGCGGAAACGGCTATTACTCTGTTATAAAAAACAAGAAATTTCTGTTACAAATTACCATCTTTGTAATATCAAACACGCGTATGTTTTTGTGCATGACAACACTTCTTCAATGTCATTCTTAATAACATTAGACGATTAGTAAAGATATTTTACAAAGTTAATTCACTAACTGTATATACAATAGAAAAGAACTAAGAGCAAAACTCTATATATAAAATGATGAAGATGAAGGCAAAAACAAATAACATGAAACATGCTAAGTAACTTAAGTAAAGACTTGTTGCTAGTAATTACTAAATTACTTAAAATTTAAGAATTACCAGATCCGTTAAGAAAAATACTTGTTTAACTCACCGTTCGCAAGCTAAATCATAATATAAACAGGTTGAAATATGATCAGAATGTTAAGGAATGAGATTAAAAGTCATATCGTAACGCTGGTGTTCTTTTTTGTTTATATTCTCTCATGTAATTACAAACAATACATCAACCGCCATCTTGAATCTAAGGTAATTATTTAGCTTCCTTTAGCGAATTTCGGAACGTAACGACGATTTACGGAAATACACGATTTTCAATTCCGTTACCGGTCTAATGCACGGGTACATAATTTTATTGTATAATTTAAACTCTTCGTCACTGATAAGCTTCCGCATCGTTAAAAACAAACAAATAAACAAACAACCTAAATAAATAAAATAATGATAAATTATTAATTATGTTTTTTGTGATACAAAGGCTCTATGTTACAGTATGTCTGTGAAACCAGTCATTAGCTTAGTCTTAAAGCCTGAAAAAAAATCGGTCGTTTCGCCAAGTACCTGTGAACTCCAGTTAATACGCGAAATGACTAAACATTTTGCACAACCATTATGAAAAATGAAGGAAGTGATTTCTTTAATATAATATCACTCAAGTCTTGATGTTTAGACATTACATGTAATGACTGGTTTCAAAGATTGGCTGTAACATGTATCATGTTACAGTCAACCAGTGAAAGCAATCATTTCATGAAATGACTGAAAATGTTTGCTCTCGATTAAACAGAAATGCCTGAATATTGATCATGCAAACTGTGTTATATGCTTGTTGACAAAATGTAATGATCCTTTTCTGTATTTCATTTATCTGATATTTTAATAGTGCTCAATATATTGTCATTAGTAACTTAAGTTGCTTCTGTCTTACTACCCAGACTGAAGAGAATTATATCAGAAACCTGCGTGATTTGCTTTGAACAACGAAAGGAACTCTCTCGATATTATACTCAATAACAACCTATAAAACAATGATGTTATAGGAGTTATGAAAATGGACGGATTTAAAATTAACAAGCTTATTGTCTATAGACTCTATACTATCTTACTCATCTCTCATAAACAATACATAAATAGGGTCATAGCCAAAATAAAAACATTCATCTTTATTACCGATTTAATAGCTTTAAAATTTCAGATTTATTATAACACACACACACTTATTTTTTTTCACCTCCATGTTGAATTTATGCCAATTAAAAGTTCTCAAATTATAAGGCACTCACAAAGTTATATCATGGAGCAATTTAAAGCTATTTGATATTAGATCGAAATCAAGATAACGTTGAAGGAATTACGCAAAACTTTAATAAAAATGCACTCTTTTGTGTATTTAGTCCCTGTTAGTTTCCTGCTTAAGTTTCTTTTTTATGCTTGTATATATGTATATGTGTATGTCTGTCTGTCTGTCTGTATGTATGTATGTGTGCATGCTTTTCTGATATATATGGTGCAGTTTTTCTCTCTCTTAACAGAAGTATGACTTAATGTTTTATAAAATGTCATTCTTGTGCTCTGACAGCAATGAGGTTGGAGGAAAAATATATAAAGCTATGCCATAAATAATTTATGATTCCAGTAGAGTATATTAAAAAATGATATCGTTGTTCATATTCGCCAATTGGATATAGGTATATTTAAAATACTAATAATAATTAAAAAATAACAACTACAAACTAAACAAAAACAAAAAATGACAACAAAAAACAACAACAACAACAAAGACATCTCTGTTGATAAACATACTTTTTTTTTTTTTTGCAGAGTATTGTTGTTGGCAGCAATTAAAATAAATAATATTACTGTAAGTAACATTATTTTAATAATAATTTAAAATATATATATATATATATACTGGTATACTTACTGCTATTAATATAAATACAATTATTTTAGCTACAATAAAAGGAATAAAACATCTTACGTCTCATGTCATGTCATACGGCATATTCAAATGAGGATGAAAATGTCTAAAGGATAAAGACAGTTTAAACTGTCAAATTCTCAGCAAACATTTTGATATTGTGTTAAAGAAAAATTGATTTCTTTAGCACTGTAAATGACAGCTTTCCCAGAGTTCAAGCGTTTTTGAAATACAGTGATTAACGCAGGCAATGCGAAAGAGCAGTGATAGCCTACGGGTTTTCTTAATTTAATCCTTTCTCTCTAGAAATACAACTGCATTCAACCATTGTATCGAACAATACAAAATCTTCTCTCTCACACCCACTCACTCTGTTTCCCTCTGGTTCTCTCTCTTTATGTTGCAAATGCATATGGACAGTCCCAAGGTTTAAGGGCAAAAAAAAAAAAAAAAAAAAAAACGACAAAAAAACAACAAAATAATCATTCAGTCTTCCATTATGCAAAGGATCAGAATTTAAACATTCGTTTTCGAACTTACAGAAAATGATAAACATTTTTACTGTTATTTTTTCTTTGTGAATCTGACATGAAGACGCGTCACATAATTTCAATACTACAGACTAACCAAACACAGGAATATTATGCAAATCAAATCACTGACACTAAACTGGCTTTAACACTTCATTTCTATCAGTTTAAAAAGATAAGGAAGTTTAAATATATTTTTGAAAATAGTAAACTAAATATTGGATTTGAAGCAAATTGCCAAGTGAATTTAAGGTCCGTCACAAACAACAACAACAACAACAACAACAACAAAACAAAACAAATAAAAAATAAAAGTCTAAATTGTTTATGTGAGCAGAAAAGATGAAGGTATATAATCATATTTTTTGTTTCTAGTTGAAAATTTATAAATTTATCAGGCAGACTTCAAATTATGTTATTTGTTTTTGAGAGAGAAAAGAAAACTGTAACATTCATACATGTAACGTCCGTCTCAGGAAAAATAAAATACAATAACATCTATCACTTTCATTTAAATCAAGAAAAGATTTTACTACTGACTTATTTATTAAATATTTTTGAACGAAAGGTTGTTACACCAAATAGCAATCAGTTCAGCTGCAGCATAATGATATTTTTACTCATAATTCTTCAATTTTTTAAATGAAAAATCAAATCAATTTGATCAGGCAACATCCTCATAACAAATAAAAGTATATAATAAATTTTTCATGCTGTTCTGAAAAATTCTTATTTCGAGTCTAAAAAAAAAGATACTAATCACATATATTAAAATGATAATCAATGACAGACAAAAAAAAAAAAAAAAAAAAAAAAACATAAAAGTGAACAGAAAAGTAAAGAAATAGGAATGAAGATGCCTGAATTCATCCTAAAGAGGATTTTAGAAAGAAAGACGATGGCAGATCGGGGAAGAAAGCACTGCATTTCATGTAAAAAGCAGAGATAATAAAGCTGGATGCTTTCAAATGTTCCAAGCCCTAGATAAAAGCAATGACCATGATGAATGAGGAGTTGAATAATCATTTCTTACATACTCCTAACAATTGCTAAAACTGCTAAGTTTTTATGGCCATGATTGACATGAATAAACTAGCGAAAGTGATTTGGTATTAGGGTTCGAAAACCGGTATTTAAATACCTGTATATATCGGTTTTAGTAATCGATGGGTAATACCATTATGAAGCACCAATACCGGTTTTCTAAATTTTAACGAGTTATGTTGAGAGATATGTTAGTTGTTAACATAAGATTATGTAGTTACTCAGGTGTTGCTAGCGTGCCTTCAGATGCGAGTTCGATGCTCGTCTGTTCAATGTTCCACATTTACCTGTTTGATTGCTGCCATCTTAAGTCATTTTGGCGACTAATGATAAGGGATTGGCTCCTGCTTCTCGGTTGTTGCCCAAGACACTAGATGTTTTGTGTTTTTAAAAGTCATACTTCACGAGTATCGAAGAATGAATCAGAACTTCCCTTCTCAAAAGTTGCAAAACATATGATGTACATTTTAGATAATAAACGTAATTTCCTCGATTCCTTTTTATAAAATTCGCATCCACATTTCTTCTTGGTTTTTTTATTGCATATACATTTCTTATATACCTTTTGTACCCATTTTAAGTTCTATAAAGGTTCATTTCACGATTTTTTCTGAAGACAGGAGGATAATGAATAATGTTGTCAGATGAGTGTCAAATAATAAATAAAATGAGTATGTATAAGAGAAAACAGTGTCCACAAAAAGCCCCGTTAGTACCTTTTCCTATGCACAAACTAATTAAAACCGGTGAAAACCGGTATTGAGAATATCTGTCAGTAATTTACCGGTATTGATATTATCGGTAATTTGCAAACCTTATTTGGTATGTCAGATGAGAGAATTTCAGAAATAGAAGGAGGGAACAACTGATGATTTGCGCCTCTACATTTCCTCCTTATTGCCCCAGTTTATGGAGCACTTCTATATTATTCGTTGAATGACATACAAAGTGCTCATTGGCAGCAACATCAAATGAGTCTTTTTACAGCCGATGTGGCGTATTTGCATTCTGCACTCATTTGTGATAATCTTGCACATTCGAAAGAGACTATTAGCACACCTTGACATGCTCTTGGAAATGATCCCAGCTCAGTCAAAACTGCACGGATCTGGTCTGATGGACCACTGTCAGAACTCAAAAACAGCTTCATAACAACTGCAATGATTTCGCAATAAAAGTAAACAACAAACTATTCACAGGAATTTTTTGTCAAGAGGCCTGTTATTGGTATAGGTGACTTTGTAAAATAGTATGTCTAGGCTGAAATGAAACAAAGGAAAACAACAATGGTGAAGCATTCATCGTCCTTTGATTAGGTGGCTAGGTGCCATATGTCGGTGTATTTGAAACGAAACACGCAGAGTGAAAGAGGTTTTTGCTGATGTCCCAGCTATCAGAAGAATTATTCGATTTCACTATATCATCACTGAGGACAGTCGCCGGTTCTTGCACTGTGATTAATCATACTTTTGATGTAAACAATGTTATCATCTTAATCATGCATTAAAATGATTTTATCATCACATTAGTGAAACTGCTTAATATGGACAGAGAACTTCATTTTATGTTAGTGGACAAAATGTAACATCCCTCACGGTAATATCCCGCACAATTTGTAATAAAGTTTTTCTTATATATTATTTTCAAGCTGAATTAAAACTGGTAGTCTTTTATAGCTTTTCAATAGCAAAAAATGTATTTGAACAATTTATAGATTTCAGGCAATTTATTGGTTTTCACCCATGTCTGAGCTCGTTTATCTCTGACACAAATAGAAGTCTGCTACTCCGAGCCATTTTCCTCGAGGTACGACGCTATCAATCAGGTCATGAAATGACCTCCAACCTCTGTGATTGTCTATCTGTGTGTCATTCTGTCTATCTGTTTATCTATCTATTTGCCTAACTATTTATCTTCTAAATATAGAGTACGTGGATGGCATTAACAGCAGATAAATTAACAATAACGTATCTCAGACATGAGGTCACAGTATAAATTATATAAATTAATATATCTACCTCATAAAGCGTATTCAAATCTGAATTCTTTTTTTTATTATGTGGTATATATATTGGTGTGAGGGATAATCTTGAAACGCCAATATCAACTAACATCAAATTAATATGTTTGAATATAGAAAACTCCCAAATTTCATTAATACATAACACTCAATAAATAAATAAAATTTAACGTCAGTGCTGCTATAAATATAACGTTTTCTTCGTAAATTCATTGAACCGTCAATCCCAAAATACTTGTAATACAATATTACCGATACGTTTATTTATTTATCACTTTATTTATTTTCTTCTTCTTTTTAGCTAACATTACCAAAACAAGTTCAAAATGCCGTACTGTAGGATACAGTGGACAAAAACATCCTAATCGGTTTAAACGCCATTTACCCAAAGTATCAGAGGTCAGGGGAGGTAACCGGTATTTTATTATTTCCGTTTGAAAACTTGTTACTCCATCACGCGAGAAGGTGCCAAGTAAAATGGCTACTTTCTTGAATCACTTGTTTACCGGTCATGGTTTTAAAAAAGCCATACGTTTATTTATTTAATATAAATGCCAGTGAAATAATACGTGTCTACTACTTTTTTTCTCTGAAAGGAACACGTCTGCTATCGGCAGACTTGAATAATTTTATAATGCTTTACATAGTATTAACTGAAGCAAAAATAATATTTCTTAATGATAAGTAAAGAAAAAGTACATTTTGCCTAATAAGTAAGCATGACAGCTTTGCTGAAAGAAACACAGCAAAGATAAATTTCAACTGAAGACTCAGACTAATTTAAGTATTTACAATAACTTATTGATTTTCATTCATTCTGATATATGTTAAAATAAATTCCAGTGATATAGCAGTGATTTAATAGAAATTATGTTATGTAGTTGTATTTATAAATGCAGTGCCGGATTTAGGTACAAGCTACAACATTTGGCCTCACATGTCTGGGCATTAAGAAGATTGGAGTTTTAATTCATTTTTAATACTGTATTAACATTAATCAGTAAGTGCATTCATTTGAAAATAATTTGTATTGTTCACTTTGCTATTAAATAATTAAAAAAATATCTATTTTCAAGTTTTCTGAAACCAGAAACAAGTTGGTTTAATTTTGAAAAAAAGAAGGAAAGAAAGAAGGGCTTCAGTTTTTATATAGATTAAGGGTATCGCCAAGTCTAAATCCGATACTGCATAAATAGAATTTGAATTAAATGTATTAGCATGATCCAAAACAAGTGAGAACAATAAAAACATAGCAAGTAACTGAAACCCGTGGATGTTAGTTACACCGAAAGGAAAAAACACAATAAAAACACTCTTGTTTTTGAGAACCTAAAATAGATAACTCGATCAATCTGTTTTATTTATAGTTCACACAGAACAATATCGGTCTTGAGAAGTTAATTGAAACGCAACAAATTACGTACGTAATCAAATATTTATGTTTTAAGTTAACCGCGGTTTTGTAAAGTATGTCAGAATGATCAGTATAAACAATGTTACACAACTATTAACCGTGACATGTATTATGATCTTAGCAAATATTAATTTATATATCGTATTATATATACTCTTCTATACACTGCTGTAGTAGAGGTTTCAAATGCACGTATTATAATTTCACGTAAAAAATATTTACTCTAATACTGTGCTATACACGTATTTACAGTTCTGTATGTAAATGTTCATACAAGTAGCAATAACAATTATTAGACTATTTTCTTCAGTGGTTTTGTGTGTATTTGTGTACTTCTGTCACATAATCTGTAATGACTTTCTGGTGCCGTAACTATGTGAAATAGCCATAAAGCTGCAATAATAGCAGGAGATAACGTAAAATCAATATAATCTCGTTTTAACAGGCTTGGGAATTTAGTACAAGCAACCAGGGCGCATGCGATCAAATGAAAGGGAGTTGTAAGTAATCGATTTTAAAATTTTTATTGTCATTTGAAATCCATTAGAAGTCAAATATAATTTTATAATGTTGTATAGAGATGTATAGTTTATACATAAATACATCCACATACCCACACCCATAAAAATAAACACAGATAGGTATGTACATGCACATATATACATGCACATATATACATACACATAATATATACATTCATATATATATATATATATATATATATATACACACACACATAAATATATGCAAGCATATATTCATGCGTACATAACACGTACATGCATATATACATACATACATACATATAAATATACATACATACATACTTACATACATACAAACATACTTATATATACATGCCTACATCAATACATACATACATACAATTATCCAGTTATTCAGCTCATATCTGACAGCTTAATTAATTAAAGACGTTATAAATAATATATAAATATGACCTGTGTGAACTGTAGTAAACCTAGATGAACATTTAATTTACCTAACTAAATAGATTCACCATTGTCTGACTGTTCATTTTCTATTAGTATTGTAAAATACAACCTCATTATTGTCACAAATAACTGTTTTGCTGAAATTAAAAAAGAATAGAAACACGACAAAAGAATAAGCGTTACGCTACGGTGTGGCAGTGCTAAAAATAAGAGCAAATCAACAACAATGGTATGTATTGATTGTCAGTATAATATACATAATGGAGCTCAGTGCGACAGAGTCGTCCCAGAACGACAACGCACGGGAACGTTGATTGCAATTAACTTGCCAGACCAGTTATTGTCTCTGCAGACAAGAAACCAGTCGTCACGCTGTTGCACATAGCTGTGAGGCGGAGTGTAGTAAAAACAAATATTCCTTTCCCTTCCTACAGCGTCTGTGAAAACAGCAAATGGCAATGTTGTATTGATCTGTTAAAGGTTCTTTGAGCCACCGCGAGCTATCACTCTTACATTCACAACTTGCATTCACTATGCAGTATGGCCAAACTGTACAGGTTCGTTAAACTCAACGATCGTTTCAATGCACAGATATTTACCTTCCTCTTGCCAGGAAAAATTGTCCGTGAATTTACACCCGACTGTTATGCCAAGGATTTTGTGTACGGATATCAGCGATGGTCAGTAAGTTTTGTGAGGAGTGACCGTCACATAGGCGCCTTTCTGAAACTGCAGACGACAACTCAAGGAATTAAATGTCGTCTGGATTTTACTTTTACAATTTTGAATAAAGATCATTTTACAAAGAATGAACATTTTATAGAAAAAAATTGCGAGTTTAGCCACGAATCTAATGTTTTCGGCAGGAAAACTTTTATAGAAATTGATGACTTAGTTCAAAGAGGTTTTATGCAAGAATTCGGCGATGTCTTGGTAGAACTGGAAATGAGAAATGTCCTCTGTATATACGAGTGTTACATGAAGCTTCCAAAAGACAATCATTCTTCGAAACAAGTATATGGCGATAGATTAGAGTCAACATACTTTTCGTTTGGTTTGTTTGACTGGAGTATTTCGCTGTTCCCTGACACAAGCTCGGTAGAAGCTGACGGAAGCGTTGCAATTCAGTTACAAAGACACACCAACTTTGACCATCTCAATAACGTTCGCTACAGAGTTATCTTAGGAGATGAGGGGATTTTCGACTCCGGCGAGATAGAACAAGTCTTGGATATCTCTGGATTTGCAGAACCGTTCACAGTAGGAGCATCTCTAGCTAGACTTTCTAGAGGAAGGTCCACCTTGAGGGTCAAAGTGGAGATGGTCTCCGTGGTGTCAGTAAGTGAGATCTGTTTGTACGGTGTGAACAGAAATACAAGCAGAGCACATCTGTATGATCGGGATAAACAGGCGTGGATGCTGGAGGCTGACACAAGTGGAAAATATCTGACGTTCAAGTTATACTACACTGACATATCACACGTGCCAAGGAAGTTCTCCAGGTACGTCGCCTGGAACATCAAGGTGATGTCTCACAATATGACTAAACCCGTCAAAGCACAAGATGGACCGTTTAGCAAGTATTACATCCAACAGGACCTGGATGATGGCATGCAGGCCAAGACTGAAATAACTGTGGATGAGGTAAGACAATTTTAAAAGAAAAAAAGAAAGAAAAGAAAATACCACCTGTAATGAAAAACAACCCCAGCAAAACTTTAATTTCACACACACACACACACACACACACACACACACACACACACACACACACACACACACACACACACACACACACACACACACACACACACACAACACCAACAAATTAAAACCAAAAACTCTATCAGAACTGAGTCGTGTAGAGAACTATAAACAAAAAAGAAAAAAAAAAAGAGAAAAAATAAGTAAAATAAAAATAAAGTAATTTGGTTTTATGTTTAAATAGTACTGTCTTCAAATTATCTTTAAATACCTTGATGCGTTCTGTTGATGTACGTTCATTGCAGTGGTGGTGTTTTTTTCGTTTCTTCCCGTGTTTGAAATCGATTGCTTTAGTTATCTCTCGAGTAATTTTGTTGTGTAATGCAGTAATTACGTGAACATGCAAATACTTGTTTTAAAGGATAGACGTTTATACTATCGTAGATGGTATAATTATCGCTGTTTTTTTGGTTCTGCCCAGAGTAATCAGAAGTAATTCTGTATGAATATAACGCGTTCGTTAATCACATTTACACGTATATGTTTCAGAATCTTGACAGCCACACTGTTTCGTCGCTATGGTGTATAATATTAAATAAGGCTGACACATTCAGTAGCAAATATTTAGTTATATCTCATTTGATGATATGAATTAGTCAACGATATAATAGTTATATGTAACTGCAGAAAACACAACATTAACTTTTTTATGATATAAACATTCATCCAATAAACAGTATTTATTTTATAAATATATTTTAGTTCAACTGTGATAAACCTTTTTCATCTTCTGCATTTAATTTATACTGTTAATTAATCTATTATAGGTAAAATAGTATCTCTCTCCAAAAAATGAATAAATAAAATAAAATAAAATAAAACAAAAATAAACAAATAAATAAAAATTAGTAAAAGAAAACAAAAAAACAACCAATTATTAATATCTATCTATCTATCTATCTATCTATCTATCTATCTATCTATCTATCTATCTATCTATCTATCTATCTATCTATCTATCTATCTATCTATCTATCTATCAACAAAACAACAACAGCAAAAATACAAAGAATCAAATTACATCCACTTTATATTTGTTAGAATAATTGTCATTAGAAAATATTACATTTAACGAAAATTATTTTATTACTTTTTGAAAGTAAATTTGATTATTTCAGCATCACTTTGGAAGCAGAATAATTTTTCAAGAGAATATTTAATGGTTTCTTTTGCTGCAAATTGTCAAGGAGCAGCTTGAATCTAGATAAATTATTTATCATCACGTGATAAATCTTGCCAAACAAACTATAATTTATTAGAAATTTTAAAAGCGGTAAAAAAAAGTCCTCTCATAAATCGACCATTTCATTTTATAGTGAATTTTTAAAAAATTTTCGTGACTTGCTTTTAATGTTATTTTTCTTGTGAAAAAAAAAAATCACTATTAATCATAATATTTTCCTACACTCTAATTACAGACTGAAATGACATTATTTGTCTAAAACATGCTGTCTGACATTGAAACTAATGATCTATGTCGACTTCATGTCGACTGCTGTTTCACAAATAGTTTCCACTGCAAGAAATATAGTGTAAACTGTAATCAGAAAGTAATATTCATTAATAAATTACAACAATAGAAACCCTACCGACAAAAACAAACTGTAACATTATACCTGGAACATATTTCACTGCGTGCACATAGGCATTCCTTAATTATTTATCTCCATCCGTTGCTTGTTCTGCGTTAAGTATCGGCAATAATTTTTCCGATAATCAAGAACTGCTTAAAAATGATTGTATAATGTTAGTTGTGTATAAGCTGTACGTGAATCGTGTAACGTACAACAACATTTAAGAACTATATGAACCGAAGTTAAATCGTATAATGTAAAGGAATTGTTAGAATTGTATAAACTGTAAGTTAATCCTGCAGTGTGAATTAATGATTCAGAACTGTATAAACTGTAAATTAATTGTTTAGAGTATAGCAATTATAGAACTGTATAAACTATAAGTTAATCATTTAGTGTGTATTAATTTTCTAGAACTGTATAAATTGTAGATTAACCATGTAGTTATAGTAAATTTCTAGAACTGTATAAACTGTAGATTAATCGTTTGGTTACAATAATTTTCTACAACCGTATAAACTATAGGTTAATCGTTTAGCCTATAGTAATTTTCTATAAGTGCATAAACTGTAGTTTAATCACTTAGTTATCGTAATTTTCTAGAACTGTATAAACTGTAGTTTAATCACTTAGTTATCGTAATTTTCTAGAACTGTATAAACTGTAGTTTAATCATTTAGTTATAGTAATTTTCTAGTACTGTATAAACTGTAGGATAATTGTTATGTTTAGTCTTCTAGAACTGTTCACACAAATACACGTACAACTCAAGCCCAACTAAAGGTTGTACTGATGAGATACTTCCTCAGCGTACATTTTATAATTACTTTTTCTTTTTTTCTTTCTTTTTTAAAGCAGTATCATTTAAATAGTAATTTGAAAACGACAAAAAGAAGAAGAAGAAGAAAAACGCTTCACACGAACATTTTCAATCACCTCGTTTTATCTCGATACTCTATGGATATCAGCTGTTCACCATTTTCCTTCCTGCGTGTTACTGTCAGAGTTTTAATTTCGCAGATCCGTTTATTTTTTGAGCAGATCAACCATCATCATAATATTCATCATTACAGATAAATATACATATTTATTCCGCAATCTCTATGGCTAGTGGCAAGATATGATAACTAGATAAATTTCTATATTTACGGGCACTGACCAGAAATATACACATAATTATATTTATTTGGATAAATTACTTGATAAAGTTGATAAATTATAGCTCTTAAAAGACCATTTTGAAAACCTTATTTAAGAACTATTTTGTTTTGATGTATAACTTCAGTGAAATCATAATGCGTGAATCTGCTATACACGCACGCACATACACTTAATTATATGAAATGCAGTATCATGAGTGTCTGAGAGAAAGTGTCATAGTTTAAGACTGAATAATAAAAATGTGAAACGAAAAACCTATTTGTCAACCTGAAGTTTTATAAGGTAACAAGATAATAATCTCTCTCTCTCTCTCTCTCTCTCTCTCTCTCTCTCTCTCTCTCTCTCTCTCTCTCTCTCTCTCTCTCTCTCTCTCTCTCTCTCTCTCTCTCTCTCTCTCTCTCTCTCTCTCTCTCTCTCTCTCTCTCTCTCTCTCTCTCTCTCTATGAGTGTGTGTAAAGAGAGTATATTTGACAAAGACATATTACAAGTTATATATCACACGTTAAAGATACTCTTGTTAACATTTGGTCTTCGATTTTTCCTGGCTTGAAAATTCAAGCGCAGCTTGTTTATTCCGGTAACTTTTCTTAAATGAATCTTGCCTTCACTAGTCGTCTGTGGTCTTAATTTTTAAGAACTGTGAAACAATGAAAAACAGTCCCCGATTATTGATCTATTCCTAGGAAGAGACGTCTTATTTCTCTCTTTTTATTCGACATTCTCTCTCTCTCTCTCTCTCTCTCTCTCTCTCTCTCTCTCTGGCTGTCTCTATTTTTTCTGAGACTACAAAATGAAGACAAGTCTCTGGGGTATCAATTCTCCTTTCTGGAAAGCCATAATGTCAGAAGGGGACGTTTATGAAGTACTCAAGACGTTCGAGGCGTGAAGCAGGACTGTAGCGAGTCAAATTAACTCCTTTATTATTCGAATTAACTGAATTATTACTTGGTCTAACAGTTCGATATCGCTGATCTCTTTATTAGTAATATAATGAAATATATTGCACTACGAGTTGTTAAAAAAAAAAAAATCAATACCTGTACACAGTATATGTATATATGTGTGCGTGCATGGGTGCGTCTCACGTGTGTATCTGTGATGTGTGAGAATGTGTGATCATATGTGTGTGTGTATGTAAGTATGCGAGTATGTATATGTTTATACGTGTGTATCTTAAACAAAATGTCTAATTTGTGTCTATTTATTTACTCAGATATTGTTTTCTGTGTGTTATTTCAGCTGATGGATCCAGACAGTATTTATCTGAGTTCTGAAGAGAGAAAACTCACAGTGCAGATTGACTGGGTTGACTCACACTTGCTCGTACAGCCAACCTACAACTGCCTAGACGATGTACCGAGAATTCACAAACAACAAATGTGGTAAATTGTTTTACCTGTATATTAGAGTCAGTCTGTGAAACCAGTCATAAAGTCTAAACAAATCAGTCATTCAGCCAAGTTCCCGTGACCACCAATCAACACGCGCAATGACTGAGAATTCCACGCATTTCACGAAATGAACGAATTTACAGCCATTCATTACACATACTGAAACAAGCTTTTGGTCTTAAATATTGATACAAACAAAGTATATTGATTATGTGATTTTTAAATACTATTTAATATGAATTATTCATTATTATACAATTACAAACACACAGATATGACGCATGTTAGGATTCTGATTACATAACTTGTGTTATGACTTTATAAAACAAATTGCATTAACGATGAAGATAATAAATAAATATCCTCTGTTCTAAATTGCAAAAATCCAGAGAGTTTAAAAACACAGAACATTTCTGCTTTCAGCTTTACACTCTTTTTGTGTGTCGTTTTCAGATTTGATCTGACAGTAATCAAAAATGCACTGATGAAAACGTAAATCATGTTACATGATTTACGATTCAACACACTTTCGAAAAATCGTATTTCTTGTTGCGATAATGAGGTGACAAATTTATCACTGTCCCCAATTATTAACCGTTTTATGTACGTCCGATCGAAGGAAGAAACTCATTTTCTGTTAAAATTATTATTGAAAATGAAGCCTGCGGTTGGAAGTGGATATCTAAGCCTGGATTGTCGATATTGTTTGCCGAAAGTAAACTCGCGAAATGACCCATTATCGTCCGCAGTGTCTGCTCACGCGCCCTGGTGTACCGAGCCCGCGATTGTCGATACTGCTAGTTTAGTGTGAAATGTATTAACACGACTGTTAGACTAAGTGTAAATTTATCATTAAGCCTGCAATTACCAGTCGTTTCGTAAAATATCCCAATTATCATCCTATTCACCAAGGCTAAACATTATTATCGTGACAAAAGTTTCAACACACACACCCACACCATACACTTAACACCATACACATGATACACACATACACAAACACACTAACACATTTACGCACACACACACACAGATAGATAGAAAGATAGATTAGATAAATAGATAGCTACAGATAGAGAAATATAAAACTATATTAATGAACTACAGTCTGAACATACTCTATACTCACATTCATTCGTATGTACACACCATCTAACACCATATACACATAAATACAGATACATCCATACCAAATATTTACATACGCTATAACAAAAATAGAAATAAATAGAAATACTGATCTATATAATTTTAGTTTGTTTAAGATCAAACATACATCTATAATAATTACTTACATACGCTATAACTAAAACAGAAATAAACAGAAATACTGATCTATATATTTCAGTTTTGCTTAAAACAAATGCGTCTATTATAATTACTTACATACATATTACTTATTCCTACAAATAAAAAATGTAACAAATTTCTTTTATTATGTAATTAATAATGCTTTTTGAAATATACTAGGATTTTTCAGCGATACGCTTTTGCTGCTTTTGTTTCTGGTCTGTGTTATTCTGTTGTTGCTGAATTTAAATGTGTCTCCATCCTGTCAGTATTTGCATAATTCAGCAGAAATCTTGTTCAGATTATGGAATAAACACCACACGACTTTTTAAACATTTATAAATACTGCAGTCTGAATTGCCTCGAATGTCATTATTAATATTTTGTCTTTGTCAGCTGTAACTGACGACTGACAGAGAACCAGTCAATAATGGCGGATACTAACATATCTAATTAGTGATGACGACAACTATTAGAATAGAACAACATTCGCATTTATGACGATTAGAATATAAAATCAGTCTCAGCTATTTTTGAAAAAGACTGACGAAAGCTATGTTAGTATATTTTATTTTCGATGTCCCATTTTTTTTGTGTCTTAATTTTACTTTCACTTTCGAAAGAAAGCTCTGCAAACATAAAACCATGCTTTGGACAAAGAAAGAAAGCTCTGTTAGTATAATAACAGTTAATTTACGTTGTCTCATAATTTGACTTTCTTTCAATTTCAGGAGGGAGATCATGGCTCTGCAAGCAGAAAACTATGCCTTGGAGAAACAGCTGTACAGTTATCAGCAGTCCATCGCTAAAACCCACTCTAAACGCCGCGCGGACTCGGAGCCCGGCCTGAGGGAAAGACGCCCACAAAGTTAATAACAGAACTAGATAGCCTCAGCGAAATAGTCCTAGTACATTACACTGTAAAGTAAAACATTCACACTCGATGCATCTGATTATAGAACAAAAATCTTTTTGTCTCATATTGAATCTTGTATCTTATATATGTTTTGTGTGGTTGTTTTAATCTATTATTAGTGGCAAACTGAACAAATATATATATATATATATATAAAATTAGAAATGATAATGATGGTGATGATGATATTAATAACAATAATAATTAAAGGCAATAAAAAAACAGAAGAAAAAAAGAAAACAGAATAAATAAATAAATAAATAAATAATTCTTTGTTTTATTAAAGATTAAACTTTCCATAAAGATTGACTGATTTTACGTAGATACCATTATTTGTGTTTTAAAATAGACTGTTATTGCTTTCTTTTTTCATTTATCATGAATATCTTTACCTGATAATCGTGAATAACTGACAGCAGAATCATAAATACAAATATGCAATATTTATGAAATATTTATAAGAGGCTTTATACTTTTCTTTTCTACTTCTTCTTCTTTTTTATTTTCTTTCTTTCATTCTTTGATTTTATTTCATTAATGCTTCATTGCTCTTCATTAACAAACAAAAAAAAAAAAGAAAAAAGAAGAAGAAAAGAATAAGAAAAAGAATGCCTGCTTGAAGTATTATGAGTTTTCTGAAAAAATAGATATTTTTCTCTTTTCGATAAGATTAAATGCACTGACGACTGTAAGATTTATTTGATTAGTAATCGCGTTGACAGATTTCAGTTAGTGAACATACAGCTGTCGTAGTGCTAAGCAACAAAACAGACAAGTTACTGAATACAAACCTAGTGATAATTACTTGTGAGTAAACAGACCTTTACAATCAGATATATCATTGTACAAAATAAATAAATAAATAAAAATAACAAAACGATCACAAAAGTTCGTTTTATTGAAGTTAATACTAATTGATTCATTAAATTATTTCTTCTAACCATTTCTGGTCTGTATAATTTTATCATTTATATTTCATTGATTATTATAGATGTAAATTTCCCCATTGGTCTTAATGAATTATCTATCACTGCAGCTGTTGATATTTTTGTGGTCTGTTTCTCTAATTCCATTAAAAACAAAAAAGATGTCGCCAGCATTTTCACATTTCCAATAATGACGTCATACGCAGAAACCACATTTAGGTCAAATTCATAAATCAATACAGAATACATACAAGAAGAAGAAGAAAGAAAGACAGAAAAAAAAAAAAAAAAATAAAAATAATAATTAATAAAAAAACAAATTTAAAAAACAAAACAAATAACAGAGCACCTACTAGGTCTACTACTACTACCACAACTGCTACTATTATTATTACTACTGCTGTTTTATTCTACTATCAGCTACAACTAGCATTTCATTTTCAATAACAACAACTACAACTACAACAATCTATTACTAATATTGCTATAGCTGTTGAGGTGTCTTTCGCAAACTTGTACACGTGTATTTGAACATTTTACTTCTCATGCAATAAACGCACATACTAATGATTTGGTTGGCTACCTCCGAAAAGACGATCTTCTTTTAAGACAGGCATCCATTTTATATATAAAGCTACCTCCAACAACGAGTTAAATATGTTAATCAGTTCGCTATTTTAGTTACAGTAGAACTTTTTTAACTGGACAGTAGCTATTTACATTATTTTCTTATGCCTACCTAAGTTAATTCTATATAAGCAGCTACAAAATAGTATTTGTAATCTTCAAAAGGCATTAATAAATGTAAAGATAATGTACGTATTATAACAGAGTAGCGCTGCGGTTACCTCACTGAAAAAAATCCCCTTTCAGTTTATTTCACTTGAGATAAGCATTTCTTTTATATTATATAAGATTATTATTATCTTTAACGCCAGCATCCTATATTCTCCATTGATTGTATACGATAGTTAGTCACAGACGTAATCTATCATGATTCTTACACGCCTTGATGATGTTGATCCATCATTTGAGCCAGAACACGCGGTAATCTGGAAGTCTTTCATTCACACTTGAGCTAATGTATTATTGAGTGGTAAAATATTAAAATATAAAATAATAAAATAGTGATAAAACTATTCTGTAATCTCAAGTGTATCGACTGTTATTTTATTTGCCGTATATATTATTCAAGTCAAATTATTATTAATGTACTGAACCATTAAGACTAACTTATGGAAGTGGTATATGTCACTTGGGAGGACACTGATTTGTTTAACTTTTTAAAGCAAAGTTTGATTTCAACGCTCTTTTGCTATGACAGAGGGGACTTTGCTGACTAACGTAAGGTATGACAGAATGAATGAAATTTCCTTGAGAATGTTGCGCTATAAAGCGAATATGATGACGTCAACAATGACGTGTATTACTGTTTAGGATGGAATATGTCACAGACGCACTAAATAACCTAGTTGTAGTGAGAATCTGGATGTATCACCTTGATGAGAATGTTACAGCTGGTCGTGTAATGAGTGCTCTAACCGAAGAACTAACATCATATTATAAAAAATATCGTTAATATGCTTCGGCTATGAAAAGTTCCATAAGACTACACTTAACGATCAAAAATGGATTATTAATGATTTTTCTCTTTCTCTGGCGTCTGGACAATTCTGTGAAGCCAGCCGTGTTTAATTAGATTATAAATATTATATTAGTTACCATAATAACGTAAATTACACATCGAAAACCATGTATATTTTCTTTCTTTCTTACTTTCTTTCTTTCTTCTTCTCTTTTTTTTTTTAATTTTTATTATTATTATTATTTTCTTTATGCTCATTTACTTTAATAAAGAACACTTTAATAAGTCTAATCTGGCCTCTGTCATGTTTGCTCGTGTTTTCAAAAGGCGGTTCTCTGTCGGCAAGTAGATGACATAGTAATGGTTACAGGACCGTACGCAGAACTGTTTATGGGGGAAGGTGCGAAAAAGGATCGGAGTTGCTAGGGTACATGTCCCCTTCCTAGAAGCAGGAGATACATTTTACTTCATTCTTGGACGTAATTGACAAGGGAGATAATGAAGTTAGCGTCTATCAGAACGGATCCGCATTTATCGACATTACGTCTACTGCACATTGCGACATGGAACGCGCCATAACTGCGAAAACATTTTACGTCGTCTCATTTTATTTACACATGCAAGGACGGGTCTCGGCAGAATAACCTGTCCTCGCTTTCACTGGGTGAGGGCCTGGGTTACCCAGTGTTCGCCCGCTGGCTGTTTGCCCGACGTTTCCATGACGGCCCTCTGTTGACACGTGATATTAAACTGATGGCTAGCCGGTGTCAGCCTGCTTTAAGTTAATACATGTTTCTCTGTTATGACGTTTAAAGTCATCCACATCAGAAAAACTATATGCTGGAACAATAAATACTCTTGTGAATTGTTTTAACAATTTACGTCTATATCAGCCATAAATAATTTGACAGTTATTGGCTAAATATCAAATGCACAGTCAGACCAATTCAGGACATTTAAACATCAATTATAATCTTCTGAACTGGCTTGTTACATAATAAATATTATAACTATAATTATTTATTGATATCTACAGCGGAAAGGACTACTTAAAAAAACTAAACTTAGTTGTGCAGAAAGAGAACCATATCCAAGAGATGAAATGTAATTTAATTATTAAAATTGTATTGTTTCTGGGGTTTCAGGTTTGATTTTTATTTATTTATTTATTTTAAATGTCAGTAAAGGGTGATCGTTATAATGTTTGTCAACTGTCATTTCAAATGAATAACTGTTACATCTAAATATCTTAAATGAGACTAAATGTGTGTCGATATTTTCAAACGCACGCATGGCTGACATTGGGTTAACTTAAATTCTAAACAAATGTGAGCATTTACTGATTGTTCGGACTCTAGGCGATTCTAAAAGTCATAACGGAATAGCTTTTCTCGTCTTTCACTGGTTTCACTTATAATTTGATCACAGAAGGCCGCCACTGCAACGATGACAAAAATACAAAAAAAAAAAAAAAAAAAAAAACACACACACAAACAAACAAACAAACAAACAAACAAAACAATAGCGGACCAACATCAGCTAATCACTTTAATCTGCCAGCAAATCTTGAAGCGACAGAGAAACAAACACAGACGGGCGACCACAGCTAACCAGCTTATCATTTACCAGCAGAGAGTCACCCTCGAAACGATCAACAAATTACACATTGATATATTTTAATAAACTGCTATTAATCCTGCGAAAATTTCAGCGATAAATCCACTCTTGGTCTCAAACGAACGCTATAATTTTACTGAAAAAGAAAGTGTGCTATAAAAAAAAAATGTACGCTGATCGAGAAAGCAAATTTGCTTCAATGTAATTAATGTGTGGGAAATTTCCTTCACGATTCATCAATCTGACTTTATTTCCCAAAAGACAAAAAAGAAATCCATTTTACTAACTATGAGAGTTGACACCAGATAAAGGAAGAGGAAGAAGAAAACAATTACAATAAAAAAATAATTAAAAAAAATAATAAAAATAAAATAAAATGAAATGAAGTTAACTAAAGAAAGAAATAATGCTATCTTAAAAAAAATAATAATCGTAATAATAAAAAAGGAATAATTTTTAATTTAAACAAATAAAATATAAAATCGAAGGAAAAAGGAATTAAATAATAATAATAATAATAATAATAATAATAATAATAATAATAATAATTCAGCCTGAACATGGGTATAATTTCCTGTTTTCTGTTTCTTTGTGAATAAAAAACTTGAAATGATGGGTAGGACATTTTAAAACTGAAATAATTTGTTTATATAATGATAATTATAATAATACGTGCGACCATCGCTCCTCGTAAATATTTAGATGCCTTCCAAGTTAAACTGGCCACAAAATAATAACCTGTTATCTAGGTATTTCATAAAATTACAATAATAAAAATTTCATATTTACAATTTTATTGATTTATTTATTTATTTATTTATTTATTTATTTTAATTTTTAATTAATTTATTTATTTTTATTATTATTTCTAAATTATCCAGGATAATCCCTTTGGAGTTGCATCCCTTTAAATATTATTCGACAGTTACCCGCTCGATGTTCAGAGAGACTGTTCACGTGGAAATGTTAATGAAAAAACAGAAGTTAGTTATATCCAAACAGCCAGTATTAAATCTGAATTAACTAAAGAACGTAATTTATTTATATATGTATAATATAACTATATTTATGAATTAGGAAATGTCTGTTTAAAATAAATAAAATACAATTTGAAAAACAACAACAACAACAATAATAAAAATAATAATGATGATGATAATGATGATGATGATGATGATTAATAATTCTAATTTAAAAAAAATCAAAATAAAATAAAATAAAAAGAGTAAAACTAAAAACTACTAAGATGTAACATAACTAATGGCAAAACATATGTTACTCATTAGAAAAATATGTTTGTGGGCATAGATAAATAATCTACATTTTTAAGTGAGATTATCAATATTTATTATTGAAATACACAGTCTGTACAAGTTAGCAAAATGAATATCATTAAATGAACTGAAGCGTAGTTTTATTGACATCCAAAAATCTATACGTCATTGTTTGATTTTCTGATATAGAGGTTATTTCTTTCAGCGTATATACTGTTGTACAATATGAATACAAATTAAATACATGCCAGATATATATGTAATATTGACAAGATCTGGAAAAATAGTGACGTTATTTAACAATATTTTAATACTTATTAATCGTCTTCTAGATAAGTAGTTGATCTAACAGTCTCGTATCTTTTCTCAACCCGCTAGACAGGAATGTTACCAGATAACTTCTGTCGTTGTCTTTCTACTGGATAAGGTGGGGACAGTTTTACAATGAAACAAATCTCGCACTGTATAAAAGATCTAAATTGTCCCGAAATTCCTAACAGAGGAATGAAAGATTTTCCACGACGTACCCAATTACGGACCGGCACTTCTTCCATCGATTTATTGTGAGTTGACAACTAATTGATTAATATTGATCGTTTCCCAACACCATCTGGTGCAAGAGCAGGTCAGCTGGTAGTTGCTGTGTTGAACGCAGTGGATGTCGTCAGCTCTAAGTAAGGTACTTATTCTAGGAGATGTTTTTACTGTAATTCGTCAATAGAACGTGACCAGTTTCTTTAGCGGAGTATTAAGTATCTGACAGCTACATCGATTAGCAGTCTTCAGACAGCAAACAAAATGACGGTTAGTATTAGTACTTTTTTTTTTTATTCGTCTGTCGCTTAAATATTAGTCGCAGTCGTTGTAGGTGTAGTTACATTCACTAGAAGTTGTAAAGTCATGTGCAGATGTGCAACTGACTTGTAGTTCTAGAAGTAGTAACAGTAGTAACTAGTAGAAGTAGTAACAGTAATATCTAGTAGAATAATAATGCACTGGGGGAAAAAAAGAGTTAATATTAGTAGAATATAAAACCTTATCAATATATTCTAGAGTCACATACATCACACATAAATGGGTTTTTTACATTATATTCACATAAATCCCCTAAATACGCATACACATACATACATACATACATACATACATACATATACACATACATACATACATACATACATATATATATGTGTATATATATATATATATATATATATATATATAAAATTCATACAGAATTTTGAATAATTTTTAATGTATAGTTTGAATTAAAACGTGACTTAAAAATAATATAAATACATATACACAGTATAATTTTGAATAATTTTTTAATGTAAAAACGTGACTAAAAAAGTCGTTTAAAACTAATGACATTGTCAGTGTGAGAAGAAAACAATAGAAGAGCAGATACCTTGGTAACTGGACCTCGCAGAGGAAGCAATAAAACAAAATCAATACAGTAAATTTACAAACGATATTTACTTTGTCTGCTGCTGTTCAGACCCTTTTCAGGCTTCCAGACCTAACACACTGCAGCGAAACTGTTTGAAAAATATTTATCAATACTATTTATCTCTTTATTCTAACCTGTCATATACAATGATCACATTATTTTATTTTATTTCATTTCGGCATCCTATTAGTGAAAAATAAAGTCACTTAATTCCAAACTTAAATTATGTCAGCTGTTAAAGTAATGTTAGTATTAACATAATAATAATAATAATAATAATAATAATAATAATAATAATAATAATAATAATAATAATAATAATAATAATAATGACAACAATTGTATAATAATAGTAATAATAATTTACTTTAATATTTGATTTGCTGGGATTTAAGTAAAATAGCTAAATCCGTGATATGAAACGCCTGTTCAAATTTAAGTCTAAAAATAAACATTACATTCTAAAATATATCGACTGCTAATAATGTATTCCTAATACGACAAAAAGTTGTTGATCCAAAGTGTATATGCAGCAGTATGAGAGTATTACTACAATAAGGTAGGCCTGTACAAAACAAATTGTCACCAGATATAACTGACAAAGAACCGATTTTGTGAAGATCACGTGAAAATCTTTAACCATTGTTAACCATGACTTTGAATCAGGATGACATCGTGTTTGTAAGACCCCAGAATCTTCGTTGGCTTCAGTGTTTTCTAACGGTGGCATCGATCTGATTTTTAGCTAGCAAAGTGAATAATACATTTAGAAATTCGTGAAACGTAATTTAGAAAAGCGTAGTAATCTCGTATTAAAAATCAAGAGTCCTGACTGAAGAAGACGCCAGTACTAGCATATTTATGTCAAATCGATTGGCATGTTCATTTTATTCGATAGAAAAAATGTACTTTAAAGAGATAAAAACTTTAAGCACTGACCTTGTTTGAAATTTTCATCTTACTTCATCTTACTTAAGTCATAAAATATACATCAGTTTCGTCTTTGTTGCTAAAATGAAATAAAATGTAGGCAGCACGCTGGCTCTTTATTGTTTCAGTTGCAAATGTAATCAGTTTTCTAATCCTCATTTAGTAATCACTGCACGCACAAGTTACGTCCTGAATAACTGGCTAAATTCTTAAAGTATCAGTTTAAATCTTTAGACAGTAACCAGTTATTTCCTTTAGCCTGCATTCCAGAATAATACAAAAAATAAAAAATAAAAATATGACTGAGACGAAAGAGTAAAAACTTGTTTTGTTTTTGCCCAAATTTAGTTGTGGTCAAACAAGAACATACTGGTGAAAATTGACAGTGAAAGAATGTCACGTGTACGTTGGACACTAAGTGGGGCACTTTGGACCAGTTACTATAAAACTGAGAACTGTAATATGTATTCCATGCGACGGACGCGCCCGCTGACCTGTCAGAAAGCAAATTGCTCTGATTAGCATTAATTTTTTTCCATTTCCATATGTATTCCAAATTTAAATTGTATTAAAGACACATCTACAAAAATAAAAATAATGTATTAAAGACATATCTAAAAATATAAAAATAATTTATCATACTTTCGAAACCTTACCACCTTAAAAAAAACCCCAAAACACAAAGCAACAACAACAATTTTTTTTTTTAATAAAAATAAATAAATAAAACAAAAATAACAACCCCCTCAAACAAAAAACCAACAAAAAAACACCAGCAAGAAACAACAAAACAAACGAATAATAAAAAAAAAAAAAAAAAAAAAAAAAAAAAAAAAAAAAAAAAGAAATAAAGCAACAACTAATATTTAAAATATTTTTTAAATATATAAATCCTTCGTTATAACGTATGTCACTGAATATAGAACGATATCTGTTCACGGGGTTAGTATTAAAAATAAAAGAGCAGATAATCGAGTTAAATATCAATACTAACGAAAAACAATTGTCAGGAATATTTGATAAATTAATTTCTTATTTTGTAGGAAGAAAGTATTTTGGACAAATACTCAGAAAGACAAATAATAGGTGAGATTTTATATAATTATTTAAATATTTTTATTTTTTATATTTTAATAAGGTTTTATTAAAATTTCTCTCAACTTTATACACAGTTTTGAACCCAAATATAAAAGAAAATTATTTTCTGTTCTTTAAAATAAAAAAAAAAAAAAAAAAAAAAAAAAAACTATCACGAAAAACCCAGAAAAGAAAAAAAATACTTGTATCAGTTAATTTCAGTTTCTCACTTTCGGTTCCTTCTTTATTTCCTTTAATGTTCAGAGCTTCGCGAAGCTTTTGGTCTGTTCGACAGAGACGGAGATGGTTCCATTTCCACTGATGAGCTGGGAACAGTGATGAGAAATCTGGGTCAGTTTCCTAATACAGAAGAACTGAAAGAGATGATTAAAGAAATAGATATAGACGGTAAGTCATCCACACATGCAACACGGACAACAGACAGCAATGTAGAAATAACAAAATACAATAATAAATAAATAAATGAATAAATAAATAAATACATTTAATAAAAATAATGTAAAGCTTTCTTTTAAACGAATTCTGAAAGTTTTGATATCTTGTCATTAATAACCTATTTACTGCCGTTTATACAATGTTTTTTTCTTCTAAAATGTCTAAAACAGACTTATACTTTTATTTTTTTTATTACATACAATCTGGCTAAGCGTTTTATAACATTTTTTCAATAACAGGAAATCTTATTTTTAATACAACTTGTTAATTACTAATATTAGTACTTTGGTGACTACTTAAGCGCTTTACCTGATATATTTTTGTAGGTGATGGAACATTTTCCTTTGAAGAATTTGTTCAGGTAATGGCCAATATGGGAGGAATAAGTGAGAATACAGAGGAAGACGAGGAAGAAGAATTACGTCAAGCGTTTAGAGTGAGTTATATATTTAATACTCGCGTTTACAGTGAGTTGCATTTTTATATTAAATAGTATAATGCTCACGTATAGACTGAATTTTATTTTTATATTAAATATTATAATATTCAAGTTTAGAGTGAGTTATGTTTTTATATTAAATATTATAATGCTCACCTTTAGAGTAAGTTATATTTTTATAGTTCATTACTTAAGCCTTTTTGAATGAGTTATATTGTTATGTAGCCCTCACGTTTAGTACGTTAGTCAAATATTTAAATGTGATTTTGTTATACGTTAGTCAACATTCTAGAATGAGTTATATTTACATTAGTCAAGCTTTGAGAGTGAGATATGTTGTTAATCTGACCTCATGTTTATACTGTATATTAAAGCTTTGAGAGTGAGATATGTTGTTAATCTGACCTCATGTTTATACTGTATATTAAAGCTTTGAGAGTGAGATATGTTGTTAATCTGACCTCATGTTTATACTGTATATTAAAGCTTTGAGAGTGAGATATGTTGTTAATCTGACCTCACGTTTATATTGTACATTAGTCAAGCTTTGAGAGTATGATATATATAGTTAATCAGGCCTCACATTTATATTGCACATTAGTCAAGTTTTGAGAGTATATGTAGTTAATCAGACTTCACGTTTATATTGTACATTAGTCAAGGTTTGAGAGTGAGATATGTAGTTAATCTGACCTCACGGTTATATTGTACATTAGTCAAGCTTTGAGAGTGAGATATGTAGTTAATCAGACCTCACGGTTATATTGTACATTAGTCAAGCTTTGAGAGTGAGATATGTAGTTAATCAGACTTCACGATTATATTGTACATTAGTCAAGCTTTGAGAGTGAGATATGTTGTTAATCAGGCCTCGCGTTTATATTGTACATTAGTCAAGCTTTGAGAGTGAGATATGTAGTTAATCTCACCTCATGGTTATATTGTACATTAGTTTAGCTTTGAGAGTGAGATGTTGTTAATCTGACCTGACGTTTATATTGTACATTAGTCAAGCTTTGAGAGTGAGATACGTAGTTAATCTCACCTCACGGTTATATTGTACATTAGTTTAGCTTTGAGAGTGAGATATGTTGTTAATCTGACCTCATGTTTATATTGTACATTAGTCAAGCTTTGAGAGTGAGATATGTTGTTAATCAGACCTCACGGTTATATTGTACATTAGTTTAGCTTTGAGAGTGAGATATGTTGTTAATCTGACCTGACGTTTATATTGTACATTAGTCAAGGTTTGAGAGTGAGATATGTAGTTAATCTTACCTCACGTTTATATTGTACATTAGTCAAGCTTTGAGAGTGAGATATGTAGTTAATCTGACCTCACGGTTATATTGTACATTAGTCAAGGTTTGAGACTGAGAAATGTAGTTAATCAGACCTCACGTTTATATTGTACATTAGTCAAGGTTTGAGAGTGAGATATGTAGTTAATCAGACCTAACGTTTATATTGTACATTAGTCAAGCTTTGAGAGTGAGATATGTAGTCAAACAGACCTCATGTTTATATTGTACATTAGTCAAGGTTTGAGAGTGAGATACGTAGTTAATCAGAGCTTACCTTTATACTGAATAAATAAATTAGTAAAACTTTGAGAGTAAGTTATAGGGTTATACAATTATTTGCAATTAGGTGTTCGACAAAACAGGATGTGGGTACATCACGTCCTCTGATCTAAGGGCGGTACTGCAGTGCATGGGTGAGGATCTTACTGAGGATGAAAGTAAGTAAAATCCTTACTAGAATAGTTTATTTTCATATTTATAAACTTAACTATTTTGTACACTATCATTATATACTACTACTACTATTGAAACAGTAACTACTACTACAGCTGTAACTACTATTGTAACTACAACAACAACTACTACTACTACTACTACTACTAATAATAATAATATTAACAATAAAATAGCAACATCTTATTTTGAACAATTGATAATAAGAACTATTTGATTATTTTGTTAAAAATAAGAACTGCAACACTTTTAGCATTTTAAAAATAATTTTTTTTCTCTCATTCTCAGTGGTTTTTATATTGGGAAATATGTTACTTTTATATATATAAAAAGTAATACAAGTATAATTTCTTTCACTTGATTCATGTTACTAATAAGAAGACAAAACTTTAGGATGAATGAAATCATCATATTTAGTTATATATTTTAGTTGATGAAATGATCAACGAAGTGGACATAGATGGCGATGGAAGAATTGATTTTGATGGTAGGATATATATATATATATGCTTATATATATACCTCTGTGTGTGTGTGTGTATGCGCATGCGCGCGTTTGTGTAAATTATGTATTTATGAATATACGTATGTATATATCTATATATGTCTGAGAGTGTGTGTATGTGTGCGTGCATGTATATATTAAACTTTTTGCTTTTAAAAGTAATAATAATTATGATGATGTGATAATGACAATCATAATAAATTTAATAAAAAATCATAACTTATGCTGCTGACGGTAGTTCAGTTATTAATGAATTAATTTTATGTTATACTTAAACAAAATATAATATTTAAAACATACATAAACTTGTTTTTAAAGTTATGTTTCATTTCTTTCATTCAGAATTTATTGCATGCATGAAAGAGGACCAAAAGGAAGAAGAAGAGAAACTGAACGACCTGGATGCGAGCACAGACTTTTAATACAGATGTTACATGATACAGATTATTGTTTTAATATTTAAATTTTTGTTGCCGTTTGCGTACAATTATCATTTTCAACAAATCTCGAGATTTAAGGCCTAATTCTGAAGTAGATTATCTCCGCCAAAGCTTATTTCATAATATACCATCTTATGTGTTGGAAATCTTCATTCTACTTCTTTTCATATCTCTGAAAAGTACTTTTACTTTGTTAACGCGTTGGTAGAATTTTATGAGAAAATCAATAAATATGTTGTGAAAAGGTTCAGACTATCGTTTTATTAACGAACCATCTTCTAGACATGATAGATATTTAAAACAAAAGGAATGTTGTTTAGGGGGTTTTGTTATTTAAACATAATTATGATAAGAAAAATTCTTATTAAACATGCGAAACTAAATGTAACATAATTTTGAAATACACAAACTACCGCTCAGTATGTATAAAATATGTAAATATAAAATACAAAACACTTTCGTATTAACGCTACTGCTAACTGAAGAACAATGAATTAAAGTTTGTTAAAAATTAAAACACTTTCATATTAACGCTACTGCTAACTGAAGAACAATGAGTTAGAGTTTGTTAAAAATTAAAACACTTTCGTGTTAACGCTACTGCTAACTGAAGAACAATGAATTAGAGTTTGTTCAAAATTAAAACACTTTCTCTATTTCGCAACGCGTGCCTTGACTAACAGACTGAAGAATAGAAATTTTCATTTACGTATAATAAAAAAATTACTGCATCACATTACATTTTTATAAAATTAGTTATTAACGTTCATCGCCAGTTCTAAGACAAATTACACTTTTCCAGTTTGAAACTGTCAGATTGTTCATAACAACAGCTCTATAGTTTGAACAGAAACAAAGTCAATTTCACAGCTTTTTCAAGTCCAGCGCTCGTGCTTGCATAGGTCACAACATGGTCAGATGGTTGAATTATCTGTTTTTAGGGTAAACAGGTTATCTTTTTGTACACACATAAATTAGGTACATAAAAATTTAAGAAAGGAAAGATGAGTAGATTAGCACAAAGATAAATATAATCAGTGGAATGATGATATAATAATAATAATAATAATAATAATAATAATAATAATAATAATAATAATAATAATAATAATAATAATAATAAACGTAATATTGTAATGGAAAAATTAAAATAAGTTTGAAATAATGAATTAAACCGAAATAAACTCAAATGAAATAAATAAATAAATAAATAAATAAACAAGAACAACAAAGATTAGTGAAATAAATAAAATAAAAACATTTATAAACGCAGATATTGTGTTCTGAAAAATGATAAAATCTCGGAAAAAGACTATGTTTATGCTTGTGTTTGAATGTGTGTGTGTTAAAAAAAAAAAACAGATAAAATACTTCAAAGCTTCATTTAACATAGTTTTCTCATACTATCCTATTAGTTAAGATTTTTTTATACATACACAAATAAAATTTTTACATCGAACTCCATATAGAACAGACATCAGCAAATAACGTACATTTATTACATTTATTTATTGTTCTTTGCAAATTAAGAATAAAATATTATTCAGCGTGTTGCAAGGTGTTTAAGGTCGTTTTAAGTTATTTTAAGACTTTAATCCGGATTATGTCAAAAATCAGTCAGTAATGTAAACTGGATGTTACTGTAAGTCTGCCTGGGGCCTGGGGCCTCAACCCCCTTAAATATTCAACCACTATGTTAAAAATGTTAATGACCTTTTAATAACATGAAGTATAACAGAAATTTAATTAGCTTGTATGCTCTCCTTGTTATCAGTTGAAAATAGATAAGATTTGTATAATACTGGAAAATATTGTTAAACTCCCTTAAAACATTCGCACTCAAAATATATAACTGACCATCCTCCATTTCTTGTTCCACTTGCCGCCTGTTTATGTTTCTTTTTTTTTTTTTACGAATTGTAACCAATGAGCCGAAAGGCTTAAAGCTAATGAACAATAAACAATATACATTTGTTATTCTAGTAATCCTTCTAATTGGCCAAGCTGGAGAGATGTTATGGAATTAATATCGAAAATTTAATATAACAAGGATTTAAAAAAAAAAAAAGGTACATATGTGCTTCTATTCATACAAATGGTTACAAATATTATTTACAGTAATTATTTAACTACACATGTCAGGTAAAAAATCTACTGAAATGTATTAACGAATGTAGTAATAAATTTCTTCTTTGTCAGTTTACGTTAAGCATGGAATGGAATGGAAAATAATTAACGTGTTAATCAGAGCAAGCTGTTGTGAAACACGTCTGCGACGGGCACGCTTTCTGACAGGTCAGCGGGCGTGTCCGTCGCAGAATACGGTAAGCTGCTAATCGGCGCCTTTGTTCAATTATTCGTATATAAATATATGTATGTGTGTGTGTGTGTGTGTGTGTGTGTGTGTGTGTGTGTGTGTGGTTAATTCCTCTCTTTGGGTTGATTATAAAGTGATATAAATTGCTGTATTGCAATATGAATTATAGAATTATTTTGCTTTATATAAATCAAATAAGGATCAAATAGATACCAGAAAAATATGAATAATAAAGCTTTGTGTTCACAAAATCAAGAATTACAACTCTAATGATTTTGAAGGGAAAAAAAATCAATGCATAATGGAATATGTATTAATAATATTTAGTCGTTATTTACAGAATTATAAACATGTCAAGATAAAATTTATCTTTGAAGATGAAATAAGCAAAATAAACTACCAAAACAACAACAACAACAACAAAAATAAAATAAAATGAAATAAAATAAAATCAAAACAGAAAAAAAAAAAATCAAAACAACAACAAAGCATTTTCTGATCAAATGCGCCTTCTTTTCTTGTTAATAACAACCGAAAAATTATCATCAATATTCGAAATTTCGTACTCTCCATGATTTTTATATTCACATTGTTTAGGTGGCCGTTTGCAAAACCAAATATGCGGATTGTGCTATTGCGCGTCTCTCAGCACGGCAATATAAAAAAATAATGAAATTAATTGTTTTATGACATATATTGAAAAGAACACATTTTCTTTCATTAATATTTAGTTTATTAATTTTTGAATTGGTATGTATAATTTGAGGAAGCAGCGTTAGGGAAAAAATTAATGTTGGGGTTTGGGTATAATTAGGTTCAGTAGTTGAGCTAGGGTCAGGGTTAGGGTTAGGGTCAGAGTTAGGTGAGTGTTTTTTAAAGTATATTATGAGACTTATGGTAATGTGGAAAACAGTTTTATTATCAGGGTTAGTACTAGTGTTAGGATTACAGTTAAGTTTGACGACTTCGTTAGATTCAGATTTAAAGTCAGGGATTGAGTCTGGGTTAGGGTTAGGATTAGGGTTAGGGTTAGGTTATTTAAATTTATTATGAGGGTTATAATAATGTGAAAATAATTTGAGGGTCACGATTGGATAAAGTGTTAGGATCAGAATTAACCTTGGAGACTGGAACAGGATTAGGTTTAGAAGTTAAGATAGAATTAGGCTTAGGGTTAGGGTTAGGGTAGGGTTGGGGCTAGAGTTAGGGTTAGGGTTAGGGTTAGGGTTAGGGTTAGGGTTAGGGTTAGGGTTAGGGTTAGGGTTAGGGTAAGGTTTACAGTCGTTTTAATTTTATTATGATAACTTGCAAAATAATTTCAGGGTTAGGGTTAGTATTATTGTTAGGGTTAGGGTTACGGTTACTGTTAGGGTTACGGTTAGGGTCACGGTTCTTTTAATTTCATAATGAGTATTATGGTAACAGGCAAAATAATTTCAGGGTCACGAATGGAAGCAGAATTAGTGTTAGTCTAATGATTAGGGTTATTGTTAGGTTAGGTATAGGGTTAGTGTTAGGTTAGGTATAGGGTTAGGGTTAGGGCTAGGGTTAGGGGTAGGGTTACGTTTGTTTTAATTTCATTATCAGTATTATGATAATGGGCAAAATAATTCCAGGGTCACGAATCGAAGAAGCATTAGAGTTAGGGTAAGAATTAGGGTTAGGGTTAGGTTAGGGTTAAGGTTAGGGTTAGGGTTAGGGTTAGGGTTAGGGTTAGGGTTAGGGTTAGGGTTAGTATTATGGCTAGGGAAACGGTTCTTTTAATGTGATTATCAGTATTATGATAGCGGATAAAATAATTTCAGGGTCAAGAATCGGAGAAGCATTAGAGTTACGGTTAGTGTCAGGATTAGGTTAGGGTTAGGGTTAGGGTTAGGGTTAGGGTTAGGGTTAGGGCTAGGGCTAGGGCTAGGGTTAGGGTTAGGGTTAGGGTTAGGGTTAGGGTTAGGGTTAGGGTTAGGGTTAGGGTTAGGGTTAGGGTTAGGGTTAGTATTATGGCTAAGGCAACGGTTCTTTTAATGTGATTATCAGTGTTATGATAACTGGTAAAATAATTTCAGGGTCACGAATCGGAGAAGCATTAGAGTTAGGGTTAGTGTTAGGGTTAGGTTAGTGTTAGGGTTAGGGTTAGGGCTAGGGTTAGAGTTAGGGTTAGGGTTAGGGTTAGGGTTAGGGTTAGGGTTAGGGTTAGGGGTAGGGTTACGGTTATGGTTCTTTTAATTTCATTATGAGTATTATGATAACAGGCAAAATAATATCTGGGTCACGAATCGGAGAAGCATTAGAGTTAGGGTCAGAATTAGTGTTTGGGTTAGGATAGGGTTAGGGTTAGTGTTAGGGTTAGGGCCAGGTTTAGGATTAGGGTTAGGGTTTGGGTTAGTATTATGTCTATGGTAACGGTTCTTTTAATGTGATTATCAGTATTATGATAACGGGTAAAATAATTTCAGGGTCTCGAATTGGAGAAGCATTAGAGTTAGGGTTAGTGCTAGGGCTAGGGTTAGGCTTTGAATGAGGGTTAGGCTTAGGGTTAAGGCTAGAGATAGGGTTAGGGTTAGGGTTAGGTTTACTTTTTTTAGTTTCATTATGAGTATTATGATAACGGTCAAAATAATTTCAGGGTCACGAATCGAAGCAGCATTATTGTTAGGGTTAGGATTTCGGTTGGGTTAGGGTTAGTGTTAGGGTTAGGGGTAGAGTTACGGTTATGGTTAGGTTTAGGGTTACGGTTAGGGTTATTTTAATTTGATTATGATTGTTAGGGTTAGGGTTAGGGTGAAGGTTAGTGTTTGCGTTATTTAATAAATTTTGTTCGTTTTGATAATGTGGAAAATAATTTTAGGTCACGATTATGGTAAGAATTAACCTTAGAATTTAGAACTTGATATAAAGGTAGGGTTAGGGTTAGGGTTAATGTTATTTAAATTTTATTATGATTATTATGGTTAATGTTAGGGTTAGGGTTAGGGTTATTTAAATTTTATTATGAGTGTTGTGAGAATGAGCTAAATAATTTGAGGGTCACCACTGGAAGTAGCTTTGAGTAAGAATTAACTTTGGGGACTTGGGTAGGATTAGGTTGAGCTAAGGTTAGAGTAAGGTTAGGGTTTGGGTTAGGGTATGGTTTAGGGTTAAGCTAATGGTTATGGTGAATATTATTTTATGTTTATTGTGAGTGTTATTGTAATCTGCAAAACACTTCTGTTTTAAGTGTTAGAACTAAAATTAAGTTAAACGACTTCGTTAGGGTTAGGTGTAGAGTTACGGATATAGTCTGGGTTAGGGTGAGGGTCAGGGTTACGGGTAGCTTTGGGGTTAGGGTTAAGATTAGGATTATTTAAATTTTATTATGAGGATTTTGATTATGTGCGAAAATACTTTGAGCGTCAAGATTGGAAGTAGCGTTAGGGTAAGAATTAACGTTGGAACTTGGGTACGATTAGGTTTAGAAGTGGAGCTAGAACTAGGGCTAGTGTTAGTGTTAGCATTAGGGTTAGGGTTACAGTTAGGGTTAGAGTTAGGGTTATATGTATTTTATTATGATTGCTATTATAGTGGGCAAAATAATTTGAGGTTCAGGATTCGAAGCAGAGTTAGGGTAAGAATTAATGTTGGGGACTTCGAGTTATGAGACACTATCCCTACTTTTACACCCAATCCTAACGAAGTCTTTAAACTTAATTCTTATTCTAACACTAGTAGTAAGTCTTATAATAAAACCGTTTCGCAGATTATCATAACACTCATAATAAAATTTAATAACCGTAGCTCTAACCCGAACTCAAACCCTAACCTAACCCTAACTGTAATCCTAACCCTAACTCTAACCCTAACCCAAGCTCAGCTTCTAAACCTAATCCGATCCAGATCCTCAACGTTAATTCTCATCCTATCCCTACTTCCAAAGGTGACCCTCAAATTATTTTGAGCTTTCTCATTACACTCATAATTAAACTTAAATAACCCTAAATCTAATCCTAACACTAATCCTAACCATAATCATAATCATAACCATAACCATAACCATAACCCTAGCTCGGCTTCTAAACATAATCCTATCTAAGTCTCAAACATTAATTCTTACCCTATCGCTACTTCCAGCCATGACCCTTAAATTATTTTCCACAATATCATAACACTGATAATATAATTTCCATAACCTAACCTTAACCCTAACACTAACCTAACCCTAACCCTAGCCATAATCCCTAAACCTAACTCTAACCCTAAACGTAACCCAATGAAGGGACTAAACTTAATTCTTACGCTAATACGATGTCTAACCCTCATCCTAAAACTGTTTTAAACATTATCATCAAACTCATAATAAACCTTAAATGACCCTAAGCCTAAACCTAAACCTAACTCTAACCCTAACCCTAACCCTAAAACTAACCGGCTTTCTAGCCCTAACTATAAACCTAACCCTAACGAAGTCGTAAAACTTAATTCTAATGCTAATACTAGTACTAATAACCCTGATCATAACCCTAACCCTAACCCAAACCCCTAACCCTAAGCCTAAACCTAAACCCAACACAAACACAAACCCAAACCCTAACCCTAACCCTAACCGTAACGCTAGCCCTAACCCTAACCTAAGAATATAATTGATATTTAAAGTTGCCTATAAGGAACAGAATGTCCAGTATGATGACAGCGACCGCAACATTTTGATAGCCTAAATAAAAAAAATAAAAATAATTAAAAAAAAAAAACAAAAGAAACAAAATTAAAAATAAATTTAAAAAAGAAAAATAATAATAAAATTAAATAAACTTTGAAAAGAGCAATGAAATAAAAAAATTAAAAAAGTGTTAGAAATAAGTGTGTTATTGGTGTGAGAGAGGGTATATGTGTGTGGCAATAGGTATATTTATATCTCTATGTGTGTGTGTGAGCATGTGTGCGTGCAGTTTTCGGACGTATTCGCTATTTCTTATGAAAGATAATTAATATTAATTTACCTGCAATGACGCAATACAGAATCAGGTTCTTAATTCCGATTGCTACAAGTTGTAACAAGAATAGTGCCCTGAAATAAACGTTTATTATTGTAATTATAAATATACAATATTTGTTTTGTCACATGTTTTTGTATTTGAAGGCGCAAATATTGTTCCAAATTGTATAATATATATATAATATAAGTTATTAAATAAGAGTATGTTTTAAAATGTTAAGAATGCTTATTCCCACGCGACAAAAAAGCATCAAGTAAAATATTAAAAGTAAGATAAAAATAAAATTATGCATGTAAACTTACAACATAGTTAAATAGAAAAATGCCAGGAAAACGAAAAGGGCTTGGAGATGATCGGACTCTAATCGTAACGTCATTTTTAACAATAAGATATTGACGCGTGTTTACATAGCAACGGCGAAAGTTACGTTGACGGGCGGAAATAAACAACTTTTTGAAAATTATGTTTTGCTATTTTATTTTAATTTCATTCCATATTTATATTATTATTGGTATAATATTTACAATATTCGTAAGAATCAAAAGGTATTAAATAAATTCGCTAAAACTCTTAATAAGTTCAGTAAGTAATGTATATTAAAATTAAAATAAAATAAATAAATAATCTGAATATTATGTAAGAGAAAGAGTACAGCGTACAAGCACTGTTTTGTCTGTATTTTACTTTTCCCACCTGCTTGCTGGGTGCGTTTAGTCTGTACTGATAAATGAGACTGGTAGATCAAACATTTGCTGTAGAACACACAATCTGCCGTTCTTCGTCTATTGTTCACAGGTTACAGATCCAAAGAGGAAGGCTGCTGTAAATAATATAAATAGGAAAACCCGACTTCGTGACGAAACACTTCCAGCTGCAGTTCCAGATGTAGCCTGCCAAGAGAGGCCACTCCGTGTAGCTTGCCGTACAGCCAGCCTTTCAGGCTGTAGAAATCTAACCTTATTTTTCCATTTCCATTTCTATCGACTAGAAAATTTGTGATAAAATTCAAGAGAAATCTGGAACCATGCGTTTGTCTGTTTAGGCACACCAACTCACAGACAACAAGAGTTGACAGTCCACGTCGTTCGAAACTTGTTCATCTAATTCTAATATTTTCAGGGCAGTTTATTGCAAAAAAATACACAGAAGCATTTGTTTTAAAACATACACTAATATATCTTGCTCGTTTCGTCAGTGCAGCTCTCATACCAACCTTGTTTTGTTTGAACACGTACACTAATGTATCGATGTATGCACAATAAATATATCTAGTAAGATCAAACGTTTTATCACCTAAATATATAAATACTTTAAACATTTTGTAACGAAACAAATGTTTATACATAGCTCATCTAAGCGACGTTCCAAAATGCAATTCACTATTTGAAATTATTATACTGTAGCATTTGATTAAGACTGATATTACATCTATTTATTCATTTATTCATTCATTAGTTGGTTGGTTAGTTAGTTATATTTTAATGATAATTTTGTAATGATTAAATTGGTGCTGCACATTATTAAACAGAAAACACATAAAACAAAATCTAAGGGGGATAATCCTTGGTAATGTATGTGAACATGTTACCGTTTTCACAGAGCGCGTTTTAATTTAGTTTCATGTCTGCATTAGAGGTTTGAATTGTAGAGAAATGTTTAGAAATTGTTTGACATTGTTTTTCTTTTATTTGACCAAAACCTAAATCGAGTTTCAATAAGTTACACGAATCACTTTGTTACTGTTTTTGACAAGAGTTCTGCCCCTTGTTATTATTTCCTTATAAATACATTGTAATAATTTCTTATAATTTATTATTTCAGGTTTTTATTATCTTCTTATTATTTCTTTCTTTAAAAAAAAAAAATAATAAATAAATAAATAAAAATAAATAAAGTGTCAAAATGTTTGGCTTAATATCTATACAGTTTGAAAAAAAAAATTCTATGCAATTAACTATTATCTCATGGAAATATATTTGTTATTTACTAATGCATATTATGTATATATTACTACTACTATTACAATTTTATTATTATTATTATTATTATTATAAAAAAAAATTTTCATTCTGTGTGATTTGTCAAATCTTGTTATCGTGATATTTTTATTATTAAGCAGTTATTATTTTATTATTTCTTCACTATACTATATCAGTATTCATTTTTATCAAATTAAAATAATTCATTCGTAATTTTGTAGCAGGAAAGACAGAGAAGAAAAACCTGCTGAAAGAAGAAAATTGGATTCACAACAGTGTTTATTCATGTCACTCCAGAAATTTTAAACAAACTAATTGATGCATGTCCGATGGTTTCGAAATCCATGTCGTCGAAAGAATGTTCTGTGTCTCTTGACATTTATTTGTCTCACTGCAGGATGCATCTACACTGTTCACTGGATCAGACAGGTGTTGGATGACATGAACTGTTCTAAAAAAGAATCCATCAGTTTACTTCAAGGCTGTGTAAGTTTTGTTTGAGTACAGAGCAGGAAGGAGTGTATAAAAAAATTAGTGTGAATGCGCAGCACATTTTCTAAATTATTTGCATTTAAGATAACAATTTTCTGTTTCCTCTTCTCCTTTTTTTCTTCTTCTTTGTTTTTGTTACTGTTTCTTCTTCTGTGATTCTCCATAGAGTAGATATAACCTGTAATGTTATTTTGTTCACAGTGTCATCAATATCAACTAGGATTTCTTGTTGGAGAGTTGTGTTCTGCTCTGTGTAATGACAAACTGATTAAATATCTAAAGTGTACAAACTACAGACATGGAAAACATGTCTTTGTCGTGGACTGTCACAATTTCTGTATTCCTGGGACTACTGTCAAAGCAGTTTTGAAAACAAAAAACAGGGAATTATATAATTTTGACAAAAGTCTTTTTCAAACTTATCTAAGGCAGTATTCTGGTTCAGGCAAAAAAGCAGTAACCATGATGATAAAGAATATTCTCCGTTCAGAGCTGAGTGACAAAATAATTAAAGAAAATGATACTGATGTTGTTAGAAAATTTTGGAATGGAAATTACAAAAAATATTTATCAAACTCTTCCAGTCTCTTAGCATTTGCTCGGTCTCTGGTCTTGCTTGTTGAACAGAGTGAATATCGTATGTTGAAAATGAATCAAGCACTTCCATATTTTCCTAGAATTTATGGAACCTGTGGTCCACTGTATTTAGTCGAGTATTCTCCACCTGGTGATGTTTTAGAGCATGATTTTTCACTGCTTGGAGGCAAAAAACATTCTTTTTATGAGAGGGCTGTTATTGCTATGAGAATATTAGACTTGGTGTACAGGATTGACAGAGACCTGCCAGAACAGCTTCACTTGTGTGATGTTAAGGGAGAGAATTTTGGCATTAGTCAGGATGGAGTAAAACTGATTGATGTGGACACTGTGTTTTATGATAGCATGCTTAAGTCTATAATAGCAGGACAGAACTGTACAACACATCAGGATTGTTCCTTTTTTGACTGTGCAGGTCTGTGTAACTTGACAACTGGTTTGTGTGAAAACCTTCGTACAAATAATAATTTACAGGTAAGAAGATTTTATAATTATCAATCAGACAGAACTTTGATAGCTTTATTTTGCCTTCATTTAGTTTTTACGCTCACAAACAGATATTTCTAACTTCATTAATATTAAATAGCAAAGAAATCCAAGAGCACCCTGTGACTTTAAATACCAAATTAGTCAATATTATTATTTTCATTAAAAGTAAAAAAATATCAGTTTTCCAGTATTATGTATCTTGCATAAAATTGAAGTTTGTTTTATTTGAACCACTTAACTATTATACACTGATTAATTTGGATTCATCAGATTTTCCTAAATAATATGTATAAAAGAAATGCAGAGATGAATAAAAAGTATTTACATTTTTACATTATAATATGAACAGATTCTGAATCATATTCTGAATACATAGAGGACACTTGTAAAACAATAAGTTGTTAGTTTGATAGCATCTTTATTTATATATATATTTATATATATCAATTTATTGACCAGTAGAAAAGTATCATAAGTTTCAACAAGACCCTTGTTAAATAAAACATGATTACAAGTAAAATATCAGGACTTGATTTAATTGTTTTCATCAGTCCTTTAACATCTACTCTAGATGATTTAGATTTTAATTAATGAATTAACTTCATTCAAAATGTATATTCCTAGGTAAATCTGGTCAACAGTTCTAAGTCATTTTATTAATGTTGGTGCTCTATTTGAAAACAAACTGACTGTTGACTACCAGACATCCAAAAGCACACAAAGCTACCAAACTGAAATGTCCATCAATTGATTTTGGGCACTTCAGACATGAGACTAATTAAAAATCCACATAGAATCAGTTTTACCTGGTTCATGGTTTGAAGAGTGTAGACAGAACAAATTAATGATACCTGAAATTGAACACCCATCAAAACAAAAAGACCACTGAAAATGTTACAATGAAAAGTTATAAAGTAATATATTAGATTTGGGTAACAGTGTCATCAGACTGACCTAATTTGGCTTTGTGATTATACTAATCAGTGTTTTACATATTTCAGAGTGTTTGTGAGGATGTATTTCTTAGTAAATGGATGAACACAATTGGAGGTCTGTTGCGAAATCCACCAAGTTCCATACAGGAGAAACTCCAGTCCCTCTTATACACATGTGCCTTTGCAGAAACAAGGGAAAATGGCATATCTGTACACAAACCTTCAACAGAATTCTTCTTGAAGTTGTATAATCTTCTTCTAAATACTGTACAGAAACTTGAAGAAACAGCAGATCTGCCTTGAACAACCAGTGAACAATTCATATATTGAGGATATAGCTTATATAATTTTTATAATAATATTGTTGTATAACTTATATAATTTTTATAATAATATTGTTTTGTATATGATGTTGTTTTAAGCAAAAATGTCTTCAGTAACATTACAGATGTTAAAAGTAATTTTTTATCATTAACTTTGGAAAATTATAAGTTTTTAATTTTATATTTAATTTTTTTTTTAATGGCTATATAATATGATTTATTCTTTATATAATTATTTTGTTAAATGTCCACATTAAACATCATACTTCTATGAAACAATACTAAAGTTGTCCAGCCTTATTACAAAGGTATAATGTTCTGGCAGTTCTTAGCAGTACACAGAGCACAGCTTTCAAGTTATGAACATGAACTAGATATAATTATAAATTATAAATGTTTCCTAAGCATCAACAGTCACTGCACATCTGCAGACATTTTTTTAACAATACAGAGAGGTGCTAATGTACCTTAGCATATTTTTTTGAATTTTCTTGTTTTGAAAATTGAATATAACTTCCAAAAATAATACCAAAAACTGATGAAAAGTCCAGACATCATTGGATGCTATGATTTCATGAAAAAATCATTTCGTATCTGCTAAGGTATGCTATGTTATTCACATTATGTGGATGTCTTACGTTCTACCTTGCATTTTAGGATTGGGGTGGTTTGTCCTGGAGGGATTAGATCTGTATCACTGATCATCATCTGGAAAATATGTAAACATTCAGAATACATTTTATTGATCCTATTTAGTTTGCTTTCTTTTTCTATAAATGTTCTTTCTGTTGTTGGACTTGAAACTGAGAGTATATTTTTGTTCCTGTTGAAATGTTGACTTTATTTCGTTCTGTATGTGGCTTTAAATAAATGTGAAATTTATGGGAAAATAGGGGTCAACAGCCATTTTTAAGATATTTGGAAATTTCACCCAAATTTTCATAGCTGTTTATAGAAAACTGTTGATGCTTATAGAGGCATTACTGTTCTCAGTTACAATACAGAGTTTGATAAGATGTCTTTAACAGCAACACTGTGGGAGACACTTATGTAACAGGGTCTGTGGTGGCTCATTGTGCCCGGGGTAAGGGACCAATGAGCCACCCATTGGGGTACTATGGGCCATGATCTCAAACAGTGAAACTTACTAGAAACTAAACACATGTAAATCTCTTTCTTTTTTTTAATTCCTGTCATAAATTTCCACTGATATGCACATACTGTAATAAATTAAGGGTGAATTGAATGACTCCCTTCTGCCTTTTTGTAGACTGCACAACAGGTTTAGGAAGGACACCGAAAATTAAATCTACCTCAGCTGAGCTTGTTCCTCCCAGGACAGGCTCAATAAATGCACATCACATAGTGTGCCTGGGAGATTTTCTGAGACATTGGACTTCATAGTCTCCATCATCATCTTTCGGTTGTGTCATTATTACACTGATGTTGTGAACAGAAAAATTATTTTAAAAAATAAAATAATTTACACAATCCATTAAATACGTATTATCACCTCAGTATTAAATTTTTAACCAAACACAAAAGAATTACACAAGGTAGTCCCAAACAAACTTTTTAACTGATGTGTTGATGGCCTGCTCCAGAGTTCTCTAAACCGTATGGGTGAAAGTCACATGTACAGCAGTTGCACTGATGGTGGATAGATGTCACTACCATTTTGCAGTCAGTTTCCACTATGCTGTATAATGAACATTACATTACTGCATGTTTTTAGAAATAAAGTAGGTTCAGAATAAACAGTTTAGCAATAGAGTGACTATAATGTTAACAGAAACAGGGGATGTGATAGTAGAAATGGGCAATGTATATCAGTGGTTTTTTAGACCTGTCAAAAACTCCCAGGCCATAGGTTACAGCAGTTGTATTAATTTAAGAGTTGATAATTTGTTTAGTAATGAACTTGAATGTACATATCTCTTAGACTGTTGCTAAAATGACAATCTGAAATAAAAAGACATTCAGTTAATTCATGTTACAAGGAGAGCAACTACTTGATTAATTTTTACATTGTTACAGTAAAAGAGCATTTCAGGGAAAAGGTGTAAAATAACAATTTAAGGTGTGAATAATCCCTGAAAAGACTTAATTCCTTAGTGAATCAGCCATTATACATAATACTTGAAAATGTTTGTGACCGATACATATTCCCTGTAAAATATACATGCTTATAAACAATATAAATCTTGAACATGATAATTTGTATTTTTAAGGGAGCAGTTATGAACAAATTTAACAAACATTCCCTAAAACTTTTCATTTTATGGTGATACATGTTGTGATGTTGTTTCTATTTAGATAATCATATCTTCAATACATAATGTGTTTATGTTAGCTGATTTGCATGTTGTTGTTGATTTTCCTGAAATATTTGTGTATTTATTGTTGATTTATTTTGAATTACAAATTTTTATTCTTGTATCACTGAACTGCAGCTTGCATCATTTTATGGGAACACCTTTTTTAAAATATATTACATATATTTTCATTACATATTATCAGGTACATTAAAAATATATTTTTATGCATTCATCATAGATTTTAGAATTTTTCACATTTTAGAATATACTGTGATAACTTGAGGACAGAAACTGTTAGCCTGGGAAGATGGAAATTTTATTGTTTATAGTATTGGGTAATTAGTACAAAGATTTATAAAGTGCTTGGAAATTACTTGCTGTATTTTTTTTAACAATGATATGGGGTAGTAGTAGCAGTAGTAGTAGTGTGTGTGTATATATATGGGGTAGGTTTATGTTGACATATTATGAGGCAGTAGAAATGTGTACTATTCCAACCTACACAAATTTTTCCAAGGTAAAAAAAAAAATGGAGGTCATAAGATGATCACATTTGAATTGTTTAGGATAGAGCTTAAAAACAAATTATTTGTCATAAAGATAGTTTTATTAAATCATAATTTATTTATATTGTAATACCAAAACCATGTAAACCATGAAATAGTTTCTGTTCTTTGATATGGTATCAGCTAATCATTGTCATTTGACTGTGCCCACTGTCAGAGAAATAATAAAACGATTAACTAGTGCCATGAGGTAGACAGACAAGAGATTATCAATGTCTACTTTTCAAGTGCCATTCAAATAATTAAATATTTATTATAAAAAAACTTAAAATGTTACAAATTATTTATATTTATTATAATTAATTTTATATGTTATGTATGTTATCATTGTGAATATGAAAATAAAGGTGAAGGAAAATTTTAATGTTTATTAAGAAATGAGAAAAATTATTATCACCAGTGTTGTTTGTTGGGTTTTTTGGAAATGGTGCACATATGAATGCTTACCCATTCAGCTATTAAAACTATCTGAAAATAATGCAAAAAAAATACTTTTCTTTGGCACCATAATGAGGAACATTTTATTCAACTGTGTGTTGAACAGATTTTTATTTTTATGGTTGACAGCAAGAGAAGCAGTTATAGGAAGTTAGATCTGCAACCTACTGTGTCTGTCCTTGTCATCTAACCATTGAAATAAAAAAATAAATTTCTATCTGAGAATTTATTTCACAGAACTGCTTCCGATTTAAAAATATTGATATTATCTTCATAAAATTAACATTAAAATAAAATAAAAAATAATAATAATAAAAAAATAAATAAAACCAGTCATTTTCAGTTATTAATATTAATATTAATATTAAGATGTAACTGAAAATTCACATAATACCTGATTATGGGACAATATATGAACTGACTGCAGTCTTTATGACACTGGTTGTTTGGGATTTTGAAAGTTCAAAGAGAATTTTACTAAAATTATTTGACTTAAATTGGTTCTTTCTCCAGCTGATTGGAATTTGACTTGTTATAACGGCTCTGATATCATCGCTAGAAAAAGTGGTGTTCGTTCTGATAGAAATTCGTGATGGTACGGGGTAATCGAACTTTTATCACTCTCGTTTGTTACAAGTTTATAATCAACTGACAACGGGAGTTATGATTTGCCAAGTGGAATGGGGTTCAAGCGATATTTATCCCCACTCGAACATCATAAATTGACTGACAGTTGACTAAAATGAGATCAGTCGAATGGAGAATATTATCGTTCTATCTAGCTGTTCGCGAGAATGGCGGCAAGTGATCTTTCAGCAGAAATAATAGCAGCAGAGATTGTTACTTTATAAATTAGGCCTACATCTTCTCTATTCTTTACAGAAAAAACGTCCACTGTTTATTTAACTTCTCTACAAGACATTGAATTCCCAAAATATTTGTAAGTGATATAATATTTCGGTTCCAAAAAACCGATAGCCATCTGCGAATAATTGTTGTTTCTTTTTTCTCGTTTTTTCCTTCTTTATTCCCATCTCTTTTTAACATTTTTAGAATAGCATTTCGATTGCTCATTTACTTGAAAAGTCCTTTATAATAATAATAATGATGATGATGATGATGATGATGATGATGATGATGATTATTATTATTATTATTATTATTATTATTATTATTATTATTATTAAATTATAAAATTTGCAATATCTTCGTTTTCTGTTATCGGTGCCTGAGGGTCAATTTTGCAAACACTCCTAGCCGAGATTCAGACAATGTAACCACGTCATGTCATATTAGAAAACGGCAGCAAAAAGAAAAACTGGTGGTGAGAGGACCGGCCTCTATCGCCTTGATCAGCCACACGTTAACCCGTCTCGTCAAAACGGGAGGTCGTGCTAACATTGACAGTTTGGAATTGGCAATTTGTTAACCGTATCGATAATGTCATGTTTAATTTGATGAAGTTAAATTACCAACGTACAACAGAATATTGAGATAATTAAATGCCAATTTTCCACACCTCTGATTGGCAATTGCAAACTTGTCAAATCTGGAATGAACGAGTCATAAAAAGAAGATAACTGTTTGTCTCTTTAACAAATAAGGATGCACACAGCAAACACCTCTGTTATGTTTGTCATGTATGCGTCTGAGTGGAGTGTTACAAGAATATCGTTAAAATAATAATAATAATCATGATGATGATGATGATAATAAATAAATAAATAAAATTATTCCACTGTTGTGTCCACACGTAGAAAAGTGTAGGAGACGTACCAACCACAAAAGATGTCGCGACGTAGTCGATTGTTAAGATACAAGACTGGCCGCGAACAGAATGGTTAAACCAAAACGAAATAAGAAATGAGTGTGATCATGTAGTATTAATGTTGATAATATCCATCATGTTATATCTCATATCACTGTACCCATAAATAACTGAGTTTTTTCTTCTTCTTCTTCTTCTTCTTCTTCTTATTATTATTATTTAAATATATTTACATGTAATTTAATTATGAAGAACGTCAGCATTAGTTAAAAATCTGCAGGATAGACGCACAGAAAATATTTAACATTTTTTCAAGTACAGTTACAAATTTTAATACGAGTAAAACGTGAGGAATTGTTACGAGCATTCCCGGGCAGCATGCCTCTTAAAGAGATCCGATAGGTGTGGTTTACACGTGTGTTTCATTGGCGTTTACTTTAAACTCTGATGACAAATGGTCATCTTGAAATTTTCAAAGGTTCAAAGTGGCAATAAACATCTTGAACCTGTCGCAGTCCTGATTAGCTGGGGAGACGTGTACCGCCTTTGCCTTTAAAACCCCGTTACCCTGTGTGATGCTCGGCTCCACTTCTGTTTCCTCTGCACCACATCAGCACCTAAACTCACAGGTGTTTGACCACGTGCCAGCGGATAACGTCTGACCATCATGGTGAAGGCACGCGACATAACAGATAACGGACAAACGGACAGAAATGCAAAAGGAAAGGTGAACTGGTCAAGTGTTCATAAAACAATGATGGTAACGCGGAATAAGATCAGAGAAGTGTTCAGACAATAAAAATAATGACACTTTGATGTGTATTGTGTTTCTTATCAGAAAACAAAGTGTGAGGTCTTTAAGATGAATGTCTGGTATTTAGGAGTACATTTTAGAACACACCCTCACACACATACGTGTGTATACATACCGCCGCAGAATAAAGCTTATGTACGTAATACCTAATATTGTATCCGTTATTTAACAAACCATTTCTGAGTTACCCCCCTTCGTTCACATTCATTATTAAGAGGCTTATGATTAAAATACTTATATATATATATATATATATACATGTACGACGAATTTCATTAATATGTAAATAATAATAAATAAATAAAATATGAATTATACATTTACTTAATCATTCATCCAGAAAATTCCTCAAATAAATCAGATGTTATTGATTGTATAAACAAAACAAAGAACAAAACAACTGTCCCCCAAAAATCCCCAACAACATCACGCACAACAATCTGGCTAAGCGGATAACATCTACATATTTATTTATAAGCAATAAACACAAGTAAACCGGCCTCACTAAATCAAAGTGATAAGGGGAAATCAGATTATTATTTTATAAATACAAAGCAAAGTATGATCTGTAACAGATATCTTCCCTTAAAGAACAACAATCGTTAAAAATAGACATTCAACTTGCTACTGCGTAGGGCACGGTAAGATAATAAAACCTACAAACTAGCTGGTGTTATTATTATTATTATTATTATTATTGTTGTTGTTGTTATTGTTATTATTATATATACAATAATCTATCGCATTTTTTGCTCTGCCTTGATCGTTATCATCAAACTAACAACGTCTGAGCGGTACCAACATCTACGAGTGACACTGCAAATAATAGTACACTGTCTAAACGTAATGGATTTTTCACGTTTTTTTGGTTTCAAATATGTGACAATGGGTAAGCACCTGTACTGCATATAGCTATACCAATCAAAACATTAAAAAATATAGAATATTCCATTAATTTCCGGAAGATCAAACCAAAAGTCGTCGTGGAAGGAGATTGTTCACAGCCATATATAATAATAACAATAATAATAATAATAATAATAATAATAATAATAATAATTTTTTGTTTCTTATTTAAACCTCTTTTTATGTCACCACTGAAAAAATTATTCTTAAAACAACATTTCCCTTTGGATCCTATACTTTTAAGTTATATTTATATTTTTCTTTAATCTTCTTTTTATTTTATTTTTATTTAATTTTTTTATTATTGTTTTTGTTTTGTTGTTGTTGTTTGATATTAGTAAAGCTTTGCTTAGTGAGGCTTTCTCCGTTTGCGACAATAACTATTTCTGAAAGTCTATGCTTGCTAGTGTACTTTTATAAATGTTTTTCCATTCTTTCAGAGATAAATTTGCTTCGTTTGAAATACGTTTCATGAAGAACTTATTTCCAAAGTTATATGCGAAGTGACGAATAGATACGAGAATCGAACCTACGCATTAGAGTGACACTTGTTTTGGTATTAACCTCTCGGTTACAACGAGTGTCTAGTTTAAGTTTGCGTGTTAAGTAGTCTCGGTTGACGAATACGGGTAGAACGAGACGGGATTGTCTTCCCGCTCGATACCTCACAAACACTGAATGGTCTGTCAACGCGTTGATTTATCGCACTCAGATCGCATGTGTCACAAAACAGTTTTGCAACGTGTAAACGTTCTTTTGACGCTTGCAAATATATCCTCGCATGGACAAAATAGAACCCCTATTGCCAATTTACACTGATCTAACGTGATAAAGTTGTCACGCAAAAGTGTTACAATATCCCCATATCTGTCACGGTTACAGAACAATAGCAACAATTGAGTGATATTTTCTTCTGAACGGCGTTTGGGCGGACTGTGCATCCAGGGTCAAAACAAGCCACTCGAATTGCCGACCACCAGGGCTAGACTGCAACAGGTGTGTGGTGTGGTTATCATTACCCAACAATCAACAATAAGAGCGGTGTTAACACCTGACCTTTTTTTCTGCAATAAAAATTAAATAAATAAATAAATAACAGCACCAGAAACAGCAATAACGACATCAACATCAAATCAATATCAATATCAATATCATTATCAATATCAACATCAATATCCACAACTAATAATAACTAAATAAACAGCCAGAACGAAAAGTCTAAATTACTTATACAATTATGAAGCCTTATTATAACTGACTGCTACTTTATTAATTGAATTTTCGTTTTTACATTTCTGATCAGTTTGCTTTCCAGAGATTCCTGTTTCTTTTCAAGTGGTAAAAGGTTGAATCAACAATGGGACCTGATCGTATGAGCTGTGGACTCGTTTTCAACGCGTAGACTTGCGAAACGAACAATTCTGTGACATTTTGCCAACATCTCCTCACTATCTTTCTGAGAGCTTTTCACGTTGATTGAAACCAGAACACATGGAACGCTTTGTGGCGAGAAAAGCAACGAGGTTGTCTCTTATCAAATGGCGCCTTGGGTGCAAACAGCTTCGATCTGTTACAGAAAATCAAGACAAATTCTATACAAAACAAAGACTGCTGTAATGTGATTATTCAAAATGGCAATTAACTTAATGGCGCTGCCAAGTATGATTTGGGAAATTGCTTAAAAATGTAGAAACTGGATACAGCAAAATCCGACTCTAACACGATTTAGATCCTACAAGAATTATTAAATGTAACTGAAATGGCGGAAAACTTCGAAAACAAATTTATCTGATAGACCGAGTGAAAAAGTGATAATATTTAGTTGATATCGCATCATCAGTTTACAGACTAATCTGTTTTTATGTTTTGTGAATTATTACTTTAAAAATAATAATAATAATAATAAAGTAATAATAATAATAATAATAATAATAATAATAATAATAATAATAATAATAATAATAAAAAAAAAATAATAATATTAATATTAATATTAATCATTTTTAAAAAATATCCCGATTCATGCTTCACTGATATTTTCAATATATTACAACATCCGTTTGATAAAACATTTCTTCTTTATTTCATCAACGATAAAATAAAACATTCTAATTTTCTAATTGGCACCGCTCAAAGCATGAATAAAAATGACCAAAGTATCTACGTGATGTTATAAGTAGTTGTATTTAACACAGAGATACTATTTTAGTCCAATATCAATATATTTAACACATCCATACTTAATTAGTGCAGTATTAAAATAACTCGCAATGAGATTAACATAAAGTAATATTCAGACCAGTATGAACAGTACTTATTGCAGAAATGAACGTACCCGGTGTAATAAGAAAAATGACAATAACAACATGCAGTAACATTAACAATAACAAGAATAATATTAATAACAGAAAGAATTTCAGTTCGTGCAAAGCAGTTTGGATTCACTATTTTAAAGATGTCTCTATTCAGTAAGAATTAAAATTAAAAACATGTAAAACAAAGTAGCATCCGTTTTCCACACGTCGATATAACGTATATCTATAAATGTAATATGAACAATATACTAATAAGAATTCAGCATTATGTCTCATTATACATTTCATTTTTTCTTTCTCTTTCGTTTTCGTTTTTCTTTCTTCCTTTTATTATTATTAGTGTTTTAAATTATATATCACGCATAAGAATGCATTATTCGGACACATTCGGCATTCCTTTTATCTTTCTTTCTAAATCCTTTTGGCAACCTGTATTTAGATTACCTATTGTTTAGGAATAATAACGACTTGATGCACGATTTACCAAATGTTTTATTTTGCTTGATCACATTAAACAATAACATGTATTTAATATCATTTTGTAGTCTGGGCGTTTTTTAAATTAAAAATGTTTAAGTTTAAAGTCGAAATTATAAACTTAATATTTTATTAAATTAAATTTAATTTAAATATCAAATTTTCACCTGGAGGCGTTCTCAAGATGTAAAACTTTAACAATGGTTATTATATGAAATAACTAAATGAATTTAAAAATAAATAAAAAAATTAAATAATAAGTAAATAAATAAATAAATAAATAAATAAATAAATAAATAAATAAATAAACAAGTAATCACGCAAAACAAACAAAAAACAAACAAAACAAAAAAGATAAAAAAAATAAAAAATAAAGAATCATAAGAACTGGATCTGGCTGTATTTTGTTTAACTCAATTTTATGCTGTTGCTACTAACAAATGACAGTAGTGGTATGACAGTAAGTGAAACCACGACACGAATACCTGTTTACTGGACTAGGTGTGAAATGAGACCTCACACCTGCACAGTTCTATTTTCTCAACTTCCAATATTTACTTGATGTTAAATGCTTTTAGAAATCAATCTGTATGCTGTAAATATGTCATGTTTATTTGTTTACTTTTTTATTTCATATCTGTCCGTCAAAATAATGTTAGTTTATCCTGTTAGTAATTAAATATTCTGAAACCAATAATCATTCTGATTACATACATACATACATACATTCATTCATACATACATACATACATACATACATACATACATACATACATACATACATACATACATACATACATACATACATACATACATACATACATACATACATACATACATACATACATACATACATACATATATATAAAGTAAAATAAAAGTATAGAAGAAACAATATGTAGATAATAAATAAAACATTAGGTATTCTGTTCAGATACTACTCTACTTTCAGAAAAGAAACTTTCTGTTTCAGTGAGATAAATGGGTGTTGTTAACACAGAGCTTGTTCTTCGTTGGTCAACAAATTTTAATGGAAATAGAGATAAAGGAATTAAGACGTATTATTATCATCATTATATATTTTTTTTCATGTCACTGTTAGAAGTTCTGATATCACAAATTGCTGAGCCTAGACAGTACTGGCTGTTTCGTGACCTGTGTTGCACATTAGACGAAACATCAGATGAGCTGTAAACTATTCCACTTCTTGTGCCAATAAGAAAATAATCAAGTTATTATAACAATCGGCAATTAACCACGACGCAGAAATCACATTAATAAGCGACTCAAATTTGAGAATGCGACGTTCCCTTGAGGGCTATTGTAAATATTTGCACATTGTACGAACCGCCTCTCGTGGCTGTGGGCAGTCGAATCGTTAGCATGATTACTGATACTTCAGACGGGCCCAAGTCATCAGGGAGGCTGGATATGTTAACAAAATTATCGCATTAGTTTTTCCGTTTTATAACAGCGGTACGTACATCGATTTCTAATAAAAGTAACCTCTGTCTGTTTGTTTTGAATTCAATGCACCGCTGAGTCCACGAGGAATAAAAATGACCCCCAGATGTCATCGGACGTTCTTTCTGGAAATTTTCTCAGAATAAATGTCATGTGAAACTTACTTTGAAGCGAAAGCCGCACCAACTGGAATGGAAGAAAAAAGATTACATCACATATATACTAATTTGGCAATAATAATGCATGTTAAATATTCTAAATTTCTGTTATTGTCATATATATTTTTTGGTATTAGTTTTATTTTTAGTAATAACTATAATAATGTATCCCATAAAAGATGTACACCTGTGTCACCCAACATTTATAAGTGAATACATTCTTAACTGATGTTGGAAAGGCTCTTGGCATGTTCTACTATCATTCTGTAAATGGTGAATTCTTCCAGGCCGTTGTTTTCAAGTATGAAGAATATTGATTTGAAATGGATGTACAGAACTGTTGTTAGAAAGCGAACTTTGAGGCAGATGTATTCATAGCAGCGGCATGTAATTTTAGTAGAAATGTCTAGAGTTGGAGGTGCTTGGACAAGTCAACGAATACAACAGAAATGAGGACAATCGATTGTCTGCGGTAACCTGGATGGTAAGCTGCATGTTAACCTGGATAGTAAGCTGGATGATAAGCTGTATGTTAACCTGGATAAGTAACCTGAATGGTTATCTGGATGGTAAGCTGTATATTATTAACCTGGATGGTAAGATGGATGATAAGCTGCATGTTAACCTGGATAAGTAACCTGGATGGTTATCTGGATGGTAAGCTGGATGTTTCCTCAGGCTATGATGCATCTCAAGGACACCAGCAGCCACGGATCTAGTCTCCTACTTCGACAAGACGTACGTCATGCAAACAATAAAAGTGGTGATTGCAGCATATCACCTTCAGTATGGACGACTATTCCAGCATGAGGAATCCACTGTACATCAGCAAGATCCCGAAGGGAACCATCCGAGAAAGAGCACAGACCCGGCTAAGTACATTTCCAGAAAAAGCATAAAACCTTGTGCTAGGAACGAGCCAATAACTCCAAATTTATTCTGTTCCCGATTTTCTCCATGATGATTGACATAACATCGTATCACCAAGAGATCATAAAGAGATTGAGTAACTGAACTGCTTTGATAATGAAGTCTTCTAGTGGCATAACATAATTTATATAATATGCGTATTTTATGTGTAATGAATATATGACTGAATTGTCAAAATATATCACAACGTGTCATGTGATAACAATACAGTAAAAACATAATATTAATTTTGCGATTATCGTGAGGTTTTTGTTTTGCGTGTGTGTGTGTGTGTGTGTGTGTGTGTGTGTGTGTGTGTGTTATTCTATGAAGACATGATTTTTTTTCTGTTATATTTGTATTCTGTCTACCACTGATTTGAATACATATTTACTTATTTAGTTCTTTATTAAATTTATTTGAATTGCAAGAGAGAGAGAGAGAGAGAGGGGGGGGCAAGGGAATGCATTAAAGTATATAGTAAGTCCTAGAACAAAACACACTCAAGAACATTCAAACACACACACACACATACACACAAACACTCTGCATCCATCAGTCAATGGTTCTTGTGTATTTCCTGTATATAATATACTGCGAATTTACTTTATAAAAATATCCAACTATCTAAACAAAATAAAAATAGAGAAAAAAAAAGAAAGAAAAAAACAGTGTCAAATAACCAATCAAAACATAAACCATCTTACAATACAGTTTATTGATTTGTTTTCTCACATTTCAATGTCAGTTTTCAAAATAATTAATTTTTCCACCTAATACTCCGTTCAACTCCATGAATGAACTGGAGAATCATTTTGTGCCCATCTCTCTCTATGATCTTTGCAAAGAGCCACCAGACGAGTTGGTAACTGCAGATACTCAGGGCGTACTGTTTTCTTAGGCGGATCGCCAATGGCATCCTGACATATTAGGATTCAATCCGCACAGTTCTCTTCAATACGAATAAGTGTCCAGATACTCGGGTGAGAATAATCCACCACTAGAGGAGGAAGTCAATATAAAGATTTTGTTGTATATATTAAAATTTGTTTATGGACTGTTTTCTTTATGATTTTTGTTTAGTTGTTTTTTAATATATATTTTAAATTCTTTTTACTATTTTTTTGTTTTTTAAATTATATTGTATTTTTATTTATTTATTTATTTATTTATTTATTTATTTATTTGTTTAATATTCCTTTATCTTTTATTGTTCAGTTTATGCATTTATTTATTTTTAATAACATTTTAGAGAAACATTTTTTCAAGTTTTTTTAAAATGACATAGGTGACTTTGCTGTGCGGCGGACTGAATTTGAGATGAATTTTTGAAGTTACCAATTGAAAAATGTATCTTTTGATATGACACAGTGACGTAATGTCGGACATAATGACGTTCGCTGAACTGAAATTTCGCAGTTACCAACTGGGCCAAAATTTCGCCGATTCAGATAAAACGCAAGAGAAATGCATTTTTATTTTAATATATTTACATGAATGCAAACTCTGAACTGACAGGGTGCAAGTTCTAGTTAAACGAAACGTTGAGCTTCACTACACACTGCTATTAACAGATCTATATTAGAAAAACCGTTTAGGTCATTCTGTGCTCCAAGAATTATGTTATTATTTGATTACATAAATAAATATACACGATTATCATTACTGAGTTAACGATTATGATAAAATCACGAGACTGTAGCAGACTGCTGAAGATACGTTAAGTTAGACTATTAGTTTCTGTTTGAATCTCTCGGATGATGCCTGATTTGCCTGTCGCCAGTTTGTCTGTTTTGCCAGAATGTTTATCACTAGGGTCAACACAGCGTCATCGCACCGCGCCAGCAGACGTCCCAGCACGAGATTACTTCACATACCAAACACCGGTATTAGCCACATTTCAACACGTCCAGCAACAAATAGCAAAACCTTTCTATTATTTAAAATATATAAGATATAGATGTGTGTGTATGTGTGTGTGTGTGTGTGTGTTTGTGTGTATGTGTGTTTATGTGTGTGTTTGTGTGTGTGTGTGTGTGTGTTTATGTGTGTGTGTTTGTGTGTGTGTGCATGTGTATGTGTGTGCGTAATTTTTTTTTTTTTTTACATAGGCCTTAAGTTATATAACAGATATATTTTTACAGTCATCAGTTGTAAGCGCTAGAATTATAACGTTAATAGTAATACAAATCTTTTCATTCATTTCTTTAGTTGTTTCGGTATGCAACTTTCTTTTTCCTGTATCTGTAAATGTTAATAGGATCATACGCACATATATTTTTCAGTGATACTAATAACAAAACAAAATTATGCGTAATGTATAAGGTAGGTTAAAAAAAAAAAAAAAAAAAAAAAAAAAAAAAATACAAAAACAAACAAATGTGACAGTTGTTGTGAAGTTCTTCATACCGTGTAGAAAAATCTGGCAAGTGGACACACTAGACGCTACTCCGTGTTTTAAATCTTGGTTATATACAAGGTGGCCTTCTTGGTGGGTCTGAATCTAACCGCGGAATAGAGGAGTGAGTATTAAATTATCTTCAACAGAGGTCTCACATCTTTGTTAACTTTACACGAGGTCACGGGAACACCCGAGATTGGATGGTAATCTGGCGTGATTTCCTTATGCGATTAGTAACATGTAAATGAGGTTTTCTTTTGCTTTGTAAGTCTATGGCCGACTGAGTATTGCGATACCTTGATAGAAGTCACGCACATGCCTGTGCAGACTTATTGATCACGACATGCAGGTGTATATCTAGCAGGTTGCTGACAACGTCTTTTGTCCGCCATTTTGGTCAGGTTAGTCACTGACACCCTGAAGGAATTCCGCCGCTTTGCGAGGTCCGGTGGGGTTAAGCTGAGCTTTACTAAAGTGTGAAAACTGGACGGGAATGTAAGAAAAACAATTCGTGCTGTGATGCATCTGTCAATAAAGGGTAATTTGGATAAACTTGTTCTTGAATTTCAATATCTATCATAACCTTACTCTTCTCTTCAAACCCGATCTCGCAATGAAATACAAAATTCTTTGTTTTGTGTCCATGATTAGATTACTCCTCATTTGAGTCAAAAATCGTTTAAAATAATCAACTCGTGCAAAAGGAAAGAAGATTTCCAGCTAATGTATGTTTCTCTTACCAATTAATTATTAGATCCGCATCCTTACACGTAAACCTCAGACAGTATCACATATTAAATATTGATTTCATGCTAAGACTAGCACAATTCTTTTCTTTTACTTGACCTAATCAAGCCAAATAATCTGCAATAAAACCTAGAAACCTTATAAAACGTTACAAGTTTGATTCCTTAAAATATTAAATGCATTTGCATGATACTAGTGGAAAAAATCAAAACCTTTCAAAATATAATGTTATTTGAACATAAAAATAAATAATAAATAAATAAATAAATAAATAAATAAATAAATAAATAATAATAATAATAATAATAATAATAACAGTTAACAAAATGTTTTGTAATTTTTGTAGAAAAAACAAAATCAAAAACCTTATTAAAATGTGTAAATTAGAAAATAAAAAACAAAAGAAACTAGTCGTACGGAAAACATTCATCTACTTAGCAGGAATTGTGAACACGTATTTGTCTGGTATGTGCCATGTGTTGATAATTTTTCATATTGTCCCCCAGATGAGTCGTTAAACAAATTAATTTCTCTTTCACTTGATAAGCAAGACACTCAAATGCTGTTGCTAAATCGAATAACGGTCACAAATTGTGCACATGCGCCGATTTTTTTACTATCTCTTCGCGATAACAACCGTCGTTTTGCACTCTACCTCCCAAAGGGTAACAGCCCATTTAGATCACTGATAAGTTTAGGTGAGAAAGCTGACAACCAATCGTTTTAACGCAATTATTTAAAAATCGGCTTTTTGCTGATTGGTTATCGCCCCATTTTGTAGCAGTCCGCGGCACAGAGGCGCTCTAATCGCTCGTCCCAAGAGACAAAACCGGAAGAAGTTTCCATCACTTCTCCCGTTATCTTGCGATAAAGGGATAATAACATGGAGGAAAGAGCAGTCAGAAAGAACATAAACCTTAATTAGTTGGTGCAACCCCCAGCGAGAGTTAGAAACAAGGAAAACACTTCGCATGAGATAAACTGTGATATTAAAACCCTTCCAGTAAATTAAGAAATATCGAGCAGCGGTAATAAATTATATTTATAACAGCACTCTATTTCGTGTTTCCTTCCATTAATCCAAAGTTCAGCAGATAACCTGAAACCAATATCCAAATAAATTGACAGAATTAATCTGTTAATTCTAATATTAAAACAACAGCAGTGTTACAAGACTCTTTATTTTTCTTTTTTTAATAAAAATACTTTTTTTTTGCTCTCTCTCTGCAGCGTTTTGTTAATTTATTGATTTTATTATTTTTATTTATGTTTTAGTACTAATGGTATTTTTTGTAAGCTCCGAACTTAAGAAATAGCAAAGCATATAATAATAATGATAATAAATGTATGTATTTGTTATGTTTTTTGTTTGTTGTTTTTATTAAAGAAAAAATGTGCTGATCAGCGCCACAATAAAATCTGAATTCATGTTTAAGGTTAAAAATTGTGTAATAAAAAATGTTTAATGTTTGAATATCAATAAATGGCAAGTTATATTTTGAAAATGATTTAAACAAATTCATGAATTAATTTGTGTAAAAATATTTGTTTTTCGCTAACTAATAAATAACTGAAAAATTAAATTGATATCATTGTGTAGTTTGTGATTCTAGAAAAAACTGTTTAATTAAACTGTCCGAATTTTTTTTAATCTGTTTAAAAAATAAACACCCAAACAACAACAACGGTTTAATACAACAATATACTGGTATGAATTTAATTAAAATAGTAAAAAGACAAGAAGAAATGAAATTGATAGATACATACTGTGAAGACATAGACAGGTCAGTAAGTTACAGATATTTGGATACATACAGTAGAGATATCGATAGGCACATATGTAGTTAGATTGACAGACAGACAAATAGATAAATACAGTAGACATGTCCGTAGTGAGATAGACAGATATACAGACAGACAGATGAACAAGGCAATTTGTTTACAAGTTGTTCCTGTTTAGCTATTTTCGTTGTTGTAAAAATGCTATTTTTGATTCTTTGTATATAGTAAGTGTAAAAGTTACAGATTAAAACTCTATACTAATATTAAAAATTTGGCGTAAATTTACAAATGTTTAAACATTACTTTAATAACAATAAATTATAAATAGACAAACTGCTTAAAATATTTATGATAACATTTAAGCGACAGATGATGATGATGATGATGATGATGATGATGATTATGATGATGAATGACGATGTTAATTAAGAAATTATTATAATCATAATTGAAAATGGAAGAACCATTTATAATTATTGTTATCGTTGTTGTTATGGCCTATCTTTTACAATTATTATTACTGTTGTTGGTGTTGTTGTTGTCGTTGCTGCTGCTGTTGTTGTTGTTGTTGTTCTTCTCCTTCTTCTTTTGTTTATTATTATTATTTACATTTGCATATTTATTTTAATATCAGTTTCTGTCTTTATTTAGAAAAGTAAAGTTACGTTTGGAATATATAATCTCAGATAATTTGTAATTAGAATGTGGCAGAATTAATTGTGGTATTATGCATTAGTGGCTATTCAGTGATTATTTGCATATTACAAAAATGTAAATTATGAAATAAGTTATCCCAACCTGTCAAAAATAATTTCCTTAAATTTTATTTACTAATTTATTTTATTTTTATTTATGTCTGTCTTTATTTAAATAAATAAGTACACATTATATAAAGTTATCAGTTTATTTCTTCCACTGTTTTAGTAAGCAGACGGAACAGAGAGAGAGAGTTTTCATTAACATCGCATAATTATTTAATAACAGCCAATAATAATAATAATATTAAATAATAATAATAATAATAATAATAATAATAATAATAATAATAATTAAAAGAGTAGTAGCAGCAGTAGTAGTAGTAGTAGTAGTTGTAGTAGTAGTAGCAGTAGTAGTAGTTGTAGTAGTAGTAGTAGTAGTAGTAGTAGTAGTAGTAGTAGTAGTAGTAGTAGTAGTAGGTACAATACACCACTGATTGTAGTAGCAGTAATAACAACAGCAACAACAACATTAAATAAATAAATAATTGTTAGTAGTAAATGTAATGACTGAAAATGGTGGTAAAAGTAGTAGTAGTAGTAGTAGTAGTAGTAGTAGTAGTAGTAGTTGTAGTAGTAAACGTGATGGTGATACTATCGTAATAATGAAAACAACAACAACAAAAATAGCATTAGTAACAGTAGCAGCCGTCCTGATTATTAAACTATTAATTCATAGATTTAATTATGTATAATCAAGCGTTTGTCTTTATATGAATGTGTATGGGTATGTATGTTGTGTGTGTGTGTGTGTGTGTGTGTGTGTGTGTGTGTGTGTGTTTTGTGTTTGTGTGGGGTTGCTTTTTTGTGAGTGAATATGTATGTTTGTGGCTACAGTAACGGTGTAATTCAAAATTAATTATTTAAAATGAAATGTAAAGAGTAGGAATTCAAAAATAAATTTCCCATATAATTATATGTAACATATACAAGTAAACTGTTTAATGACGACTGTTTCTGAGTTATTTTATTTTATTTTATTTTATTTATTTATTCAGTTATATTATTATGATTATGATTATGATTATTATTATTTATTATTATTATTATTATTATTATTATTATTATTATTATTATTATTATTACTTTGTTTCTTATTATTATTAGTCTCTTCGTGTTATTGTTTTAAACACATCTACATACAGCATGCGCAAAGATTTCCCCAAAATGTTCATACATACGTTTATTTATTCTTTTTTTATATCTTTTCTTTTATTTGTTCATTTAATTATTTACCCAATTAAGTAATAATATCACTGAAAAAGAAAATACTGACAAACCACTTTAGTCTCATAAAACACACGAGAAAAGGTGTTATTGACTAGTGGTTTCTTAACCTCTGTCCAATGTCCTTCGTTTTCCAGTAAGCTCCGCCTACATGTGAACATGTGGTCGTGGCGCTACGTTTTGAAACAGCCAATCGCAGGATGCGTTGCACTGGGACATGAGGGAGGTAATTGTTGAATGAATACAGTTGCAACTTGTGAAAGATGGTGCACTGTTTACTATAGTGTTTTGACTCAGCTGCTTCAGGGATTCCAAGTGTTGTCACATTTCTGTAGCAAGTGTCATATACTCTTTAAATACAAACTATACCACTGTAACACAATTTAAAAACAAAGCATAAGTGAAATATTTTTTGAAAAAACGCCCTTCGTCTTAGGGCATGAAAATTATATAAAAAATAATTTAAAAATATAGTCTTTATTATGACGAGTTCAGAATTTAAGGATTCGTGGAAAAGTGAGGACTGTAAAATGTCATCAAAATGCGACTCGGGAAACGAGACGACAGTGGAGAAACCCCAGCTCTCCAGCAGGGCAAGCGCCTTCTCTATCGCCGCCATCATAGGAAGTGAGAGGACGCAGACGCCGGAAGACAGAGGTAGCACGTGCAGCGAGGAGCCCGTGCTTTTACGATCAGGTAGACTTTGTAATCACTTATAAAACTGTGTAAAATATACACCTGTGTAGACTTTGTAATTACTTGTAAAATATACACCTTTGTAGACTTTGTAATCACTTATAGAACTGTGTAAAATATACACCTGTGAAGACTTTGTAATCACTTATAAAATATACACCTGTGTAGACATTGTAATTACTTTTAAAACTGTGTAAAATATACACCTGTGTAGACATTGTAATTACTAATAAAACTGTTTAAAATATACACCTGTGTAGACATTGTAATTACTAATAAAACTGTTTAAAATATACACCTTTGCCAGTGAGACGTTTTGCAGCGAAATGTCTACAGACAGAACTTAATAAGAATACAATTGTTTATTTTAATAAATATTTACCATTCTGATGTATTTTAATTTATTTTTAATTACCACAATTTACTTAAAATACTATATTGTTATTATTTTTATATAATACTACTACTATTACTACTACTACTACTAATAATAATAATAAAGAAAAGTATTTTTTGATAAAAAAGAGTAATTAGCTTTTATCGTTTGTTCCAAACAAACTGTTCGATTATTATTACCCTTGTTGTTGTTCGAAATAAATTTTAATTCTTTATAATTAGGTTAGAAATAGGTATATAGTTTCATATTTTACAGACAGACATCATAAGTTGGAAGCTAAAGGCAAAGACAACAAACATTTTATAATAAATAATTTACTATTTTTAGGGTTTCTAAATTAAATCAGTTTTTTATATACATATATACATGCAAAATATATATACGTATTATGTAGTTAATAATAATAATAATAATAATAATAATAATAATAATAATAATAATAATAATAATAATAATAATGTTATTTGTTAGTTAATTCATTTATTTCTTTATTTATGGTTTGATTATTTGTCACTTGATTCGTCATTTTTGTCTTGATTTGACGGTGATCTGTTTATACAAAGACATAATAGCTACTTCTGATTACTGATTAATTTAAAATATTTAACAAGATTTATTCCTAGTGCTGAATATTTTATTTTACTCCTTCTTGTTCCTTTGTGCTTCCTCTTGTTGTTTAAAATTGTTTTATTATCATTTCTTAATTACGGGTGCGTGGTTTCTTTCTCTTTTTTTTCTTAATTAGCAGTTTCGTAGACATGATCGCCATTTTTACAAATCAGTTTTCTAAATTAAAAACGTTTTTAATGCAAATATTTTCTTTAATTAGACGAATATTTCACAATAATTTTAAGAAGAATATTTGTATATTATATTTTTTTTCTGTCAGTATCAGATACTATTTAATCTAAAAAGAAAATGAACCATGAATTTATTTAGAAAACAAAGAAAATTTTATTAATAATTTCCTAGAGGATATCTATGTGTGTATAAAATATATAAATATTTTAGAAGAACCAAAATTATTTTTATATTTATGATTTTGTGTTAAATAATTGAAGGAGCCAAGTTTTAGATGTTTATTGTTGTAGTTGTTGTTGTTGTTGTTGTTATTATTATTATTGTTATTGTTATTATTATTATTATTATTATTATTGTTATTATTATTGTTATTGTTATTGTTATTATTATTATTATTGTTATTATTATATTAATTACTGAATCAAACTAGTAAGATTTGTTTGTTAATTATGTAATTTTGTATTTGTTTGTATACATTTTTATTTATTTATTTTTATTTATTTATTTATTTTGTTTTCATTATTATTATTATTTCATTTTATTTTACTATTATTTTGTTTTTTTAATTTATTTTAACGTTTTGTAACTGGACAAAGACAGTCAAAATGTTTGTTTTAATTATTAAGTTTATCTAGATTAGAAATAAAAAAATTGGTGTTATTTCTTTCAGTTGGATTTTATTATTATAAAACATCATAGAAATAATTAAATAGATCGAGATAATCATAACAACAACAGTAATAATAAAATAATAATAATAACACTTTAAAGCCAGTGAACTATATCACATAAAAACAAATTTATAATAATAATAATAATGATAATAATAATAATAATAAGTATTATTATTATTGTTGTTGTTGTTGTTGTTAAGATTATTAATATTAATATTATTATTGCTGTTATTATTATTATTATTATTATTATTTTATTTTTATTTTTATTTTTATACTTTTCTATTATTATTATTATTATAAATTTGTTTTTGTGATATAGTTCACTGGCTGTAAAAGGTACGTTGGGCGGTATGAATAAGCGGTCTGATAAAATCTGCCACGTTAACATTTTATTGTTTGAGGCGACGTAAAAAAAGAGTAAATAAAATAAAATTGTATCAATGTATTGTAACGTAACTGCGAATGCAGTAACGTAATTCACACACACACATATAGCTATTTTGTTGTTTTACTTTGTTGTAATTTAAAACGGCATAGTCAAAAATAAATAAAACATAAATAGAAAGCTGCACCAGTATATTTGGACTATTTATTCATATCACCAAATGCTCACTTTAAATGTTTAGGTTGCTGTTGTTTTGAAATAATTTGACACGTTGTAATAATATATGAAAGCAACACGAAATTTATTAAGTGTTCTTTTATCAGTTATTGATCGAAAACTGTTTTTCTTTATGTGGTATAGATTTAAATTTTACGGTTCATAATTTTCAGTTAAGGATATGGAGAAGAATAATAAGAGGTGTTTTTGTTGTTGTTACTATAATTATTATATTTAGATGAATGTATGACGTCGAGAATATTGTATTTATTTTTAGAACCAAGTGTTATTTTTTTTATTATTGTTATTTTTAGAATAGTGTCATTTGGTTAATGAACATATTATTTTGTTATAACTGTTGTTATAGTTAGATGAATGTATTAATTTGTCATTACTGTTATTTTTTAGACTAATGTCGTTTTGTTTTGTTCATGTTATTTTTAGACGAGTGTTTGTTATTTTAAAAAAGAATATTAATTTGTCATTATTGTTATTTTTTAGACGAGTGTCATTTTGATTTCTTCTTGTTTTTCTCAGACGAGTGTTATTTTGATTTTGATTTTTAAAAAAAAATTATTATTATTGTTATTATTTTAGACGGCTGCATTAATTTGTTACTATTGTTGATTACTTTTTAGACGAGTGTTATTTTATTTCATTTCTAAATTTTCAGACGAATGTGTGGACTCTCTCGTTTATGAGAGGACAGAAACAAGAACTCCTGACAGCGTCGTAACACTGGACGTCTGCAAAGACGACATCAGCAGCAGAAACGACAGCAAAGTGAAAGCAGTAGTGAGCTCATTAGGAAGTAAGGACTTGGAACACGTCGAGTGTCGTCTTGAAACAAAGGAATTATGGGACAAATTTTACGAATTGGGAACAGAGATGATCATTACAAAATCTGGCAGGTTAGTTTTGATGTTGTGAATGATTCTAAAGGTAAACTTACTTTTAACCTAAACAGAATGACCGAATGGAGAACGAACATGAGACATAATTATAACCATGCACATAACTGATAAAAATCTAGAAAGAAAAAAAATTAAACCAGACGACTGAAAGAAACTGACACAAATTAAACTCAATCAAAAAGTCACAGGTAAATAATAAATAATTTATTTTATAATTGTGTTTTGTGTAATTATGGAAATAACCACTGAATAGCCACTAATGCATACTGCCACAGTTAATTTTGTCATGTCCTAATTAGAAATTATTTGAGATATATATTCCTGAACAAGAATTACAATAAAAAAGAATAATAATAAAAAAATACGCAAAAGTCAATAATAATAATAATAATAATAATAATAATAATAATAATAATAATAATAATAATAGTAATAGTAATAGTAATAGTAATAGTAATAGTAATAATAATAATAATAATGAGAGGAAGAAGAACAACAACAGCAGCAGCAGCAACAGCAACAATTGTAATAATAATTAAAAAAATACGAATAACACCAACAATAAACAACAACACTAGGAGAAGAAGATCTGTGACACAGATTTCCGACCTGTTGTGTGACTGTACTTTTTATTTTTTTTTTTTTTTTTAAATTTCACGTCTAGCAAAATAGATTACTTTGTAATACTTTAGAAAGAAAGAAAGAAAAAATAAAGAATAAAAAGAAAGAAACCGATAGTGTTACATAATCACTGAATTATTTAGACGATATGCAGCAAATGATAAAAGCAGCTAGTTAATTTTCTCAGGGGGAAACGGCTTCCAAACAATATGATTATTTCATTACCCGGTAATTCAGTTGGACAAGTGCAAAACAAACAAAAGACCATTTAAAAAAGAAAGCAGTTATCCAGCTGTCGGCGTTTAGCCTACCACATTTCATCAGTTTAACCATTATGTTAAGGGTAAATGATGTGGCTATGAAGCAAACAAATGTAACACGAGACCGTTTAAAGTCATCGTTATTATCTTCAGTAACATTTCAAATCTAAACAAGTGATCTCTCCGCTGTGGGGGTCTGAATAACACACTGTTCACCACTCCGCCGACGTCTGTTTTCACACCTCGACTCCATTGTCCCCTGTGACACTATTTCGGGTAGATTCTGAATTGCCGATGGACGAGTGTCTTGAAAAACGTAGCTGCCTGTCAGTCGCATGGAGCGCGTGTTTGTTTTAACTCTCTGTGGATTCATCAAGGGGAAATAAGCTCGGAAAACAAACAGTAATTTTAACAAGTATTATCGGATCACCGTGGCCTCTGTCACTTCTCACAGTGGGGTGCGTTACACGATCAGCGGAAGCAAAACAAGCGACAAAAGGCATTTTCAGCGTGGATACGACAAACCGCGTTTAAAAGACAGCAATCACGCAAAGGCGAAACAATAATAGCTTGGCGCTAATGGGGTAACATAATAATCTAATTAACTCCATTAAACGGTACTCAATAACAAGAATATTTTCACCCTCAGAATCACTGCTGGGCATACAAATTCATTGAAATGTTTAGTGAAAAGTATCTAATTGACGAGAACAGTGCAATCAAAGAGGTGATAAATGAAAAACGACAAACCAGGCGCAGTTACGGAGGTTTAGCACGTAAAAACACAACACACATCATGGAATAATGGTAGCTGCGAGTCGGAAGCGAGAGACAGGAAAATAAATGTGCTACTAGCGTTTTGTCGAGTGATTGAGGACTCGGAACCAAGACCTGTAATTCACAATTCGATGCCGAGACTAGCTGACTTTCTGATAGCCTAAATAACCCCCGACATCGCTGATTTCAAAGTTGATGCTGTGTCGCTAGGTCGGCAGACGATAACTCGTCTGCTTGAAATGATGTAGTCTGGGAATCTTAAAATAAAAATACTTCGTGAACATTCATAATGCATGTCAATTACAAATACACTTTACAGCGTCTCTGAACGTGGTGTGTTTGACGTTTTTATTTTTTCCACACTTGTTCTGTAATAACACACACTGGAAGATAAACATTCTTACACAGTAATTCACAGTAAACATACAAATGTGAACAGTGTCAGTAGACAGACAGATTAAACAGTCTGACAACTGTCAGGCTGCTGTGAACACAGTGTCAGCAGATAGACAGACAGACGTGAACAATCTGACAATAGACAGACGTGAACACACTGACAATAGACAGACGTGAAAACACTGACAATAGACAGACGTGAACACACTGACAATAGACAGACGTGAAAACACTGACAATAGACAGACGTGAACACACTGACAATAGACAGACGTGAACACACTGACAATAGACAGACGTGAACACACTGACAATAGACAGACGTGAAAACACTGACAATAGACAGACGTGAACACACTGACAATAGACAGACGTGAACACACTGACAATAGACAGACGTGAACACACTGACAATAGATAGGCATAAATAACCAGACAGCAGGTAGACAGATAGACGTGAAGACTGAAATTGATAGACAAATGTGAACACTGACAAAAGCATAGATAGAAGTAAACACGCATGTTATCTAATATTCCTTAAATATGTTTCTTCACAGTTTTACGCATAAAATATAACCTCAAATAATTACTTCACTGATTTATAATTCAGTTGTTTATTGATTACTGAGTTTCGTTATTAAAATTTTTGAAATATGAAATGTTATTGTTATTTAATATCTATTATTATTACTCTAAATTTTATTTCTTTAATAATCCTTTTACTATTATAATATAATATTTTATTATTATATTTCAATTATAGGTTATTTTCTTGGTAATTATAATGAAAATTTTTAATTACCTTGTTTTTTTTTTTTTTTTTTTTTTTTTTTATTTAACAAGCCCAAACTATAATAATAATAATAATAATAATAATAATAATAATTAATAAATATATATATATATAAATATATATTTTTATATATATATATATATATATAAAATATTATAAAATAAAAATAAAAATAAATAGTAAAATAAAAGGAATTAAAATCACATACGATTTGTTTTAACAGACGGATGTTTCCTACATTACGGGTGTCGTTCACGGGACTCGAGCCCGGCGCGAAGTACCTGGTGCTGATGGACATAGTTCCCGTAGACAACAAACGATATCGCTATGCGTATCACCGCTCATCGTGGCTGGTGGCGGGGAAAGCTGACCCGCCCCTCCCCTCCCGGTTTTATGTCCACCCAGACAGTCCGTTCACGGGCGAGCAGCTCCACAAGCAGACAGTGTCCTTCGAGAAAGTCAAACTCACAAACAACATGCTGGACAAGACGGGCCACGTAAGTGTCCACTAGTAGTGTCCATCACAAGTGCCTCTTGGAGCGTGCTAATTAATCATAAACAGTTTTATTATCCTTATTAACAATGGAAAAATCATATATATATATATATATATATATATATATATATATTCATTTTGTTTTATTACCGTTATTTACTATGAAAAAAAAATATATATATATATTCATTTTATACTTATTTATTGGTGACCGATGTTATTATTTTGTTATTTTATATGTGATTTCTTTTATTTTATTGATATTGATATGAAGATTAAGAAATTTAAAAGATGTGAAGAGAAATAAACGTTTAGAACACAAATAACATCTTAAAATAAACCAAGTTAAAATATATAAATAATTAATTAATTAACTAATTTGTGATATATATGTGTCCTAATTTTAAGATATATATTATTCTTTATTTTTTCCAACACAAATCTATCTTAATAAAAATATTTAACGTTCTTTTTTCTCTCAGATTTGTATCATTAAATGGTTCTCTAAAATTAGTCGACAGTGACAATTAACTTTTCTATTCAGTGAATTTTATCTGAAATTCTCAAATTACGAGATTACTACATAAAAGGACATATTTAAAATTGAGGAGATAGGATAATTTTGTTTAGTCTATTCTCACGTTTGCATTCTCCTGTTTTAATTTTTCTTTTGTTTCTCCAAACAAAAGTGTATCTGTTTAAATTGTTGTTATTGTTATTATTTATCGCTGGAATTTTGTGTTAGGCTGCATAAATGTGGAATTATATAATGCTTACAAAATATAAATGTATCATTAACAGATAATTCTCAACTCAATGCACAAATATCAGCCTCGTATTCACATTGTGAAGAAAAAAGACACATCTGCTACACAACAGACATTTTCATCTCTCGACGCTGAAGAGTGCAGAACTTTTGTTTTTACAGAAACAGTATTCATAGCTGTGACAGCGTACCAGAACCAGCTTGTAAGTCAAATATCGTAATTTTTACACACAACAAATACCCACATGCAAATACACACTTTCACACAAACCAAGTATTTAAACTACATTTTATATTTTTCCACGTGATAACTTATTTATTATTAGATTCAATATTTTTATTAGTAATGAATCATTGAGAAATTTAAAATAAAATCAGTATCACCTACTATTCATGTCTAACAAGAAATATATATATATTATTTTTTTTTATTATTTTTATATTCGTGTAACTGTTAGTTACTGATTTATTAATTAATATTTATGACTTCTTATTTATTGATTTATATGTTTATATCGTGTGGAATTCTTTCTCTTTTTTTTTTTATATATCTATTGTTTTCATAATTAAATTATTTTCGTCTGGCAGATTTTACTAAATTTGACGGTAAACTCTGTTACTTTAGAAGATATTAAATTGGTATTACATATATTTACAGATAACGAAGCTGAAAATTGACAGTAACCCATTTGCTAAAGGTTTCAGAGATTCAACGAGACTCACGGAATTTGAAAGGTATTTTTAAACAGTAAACACTGTCAGATAATTTCTTATTTTTGTAATTTTTAATAGCATAAACTGCAGAACTGTGTATACTTTAGAGGTGTGTTACACACCTATATTCTTACCTTAAATTATTTTTCTATTTCACCTAATATCCATAGCTAAAATTATATTTTATAGCTAGCTATTTTAATACGATCGTGATGTAAATAGTTTTTACTTAATATGTATGTTTAGCGATTTAGCGATATTTGTGATGTATAATTGTGTTCCACATTGTAAGTAAATCATCATAATGTTATATTTTTATTTATATTCGTTGTTATATATTTATTTATATTTATTATGTTATGTATTTATTTATATTTATTGTTATATTTATTTATATTTACTATGTTGTTATATTTATTTATATTATTTATATTTATAATGATATATAATTGTTGACGTATATAATGTTATTTATTTATATTTATTATGTTATGTATTTATTTATGTTTATTATTTTATATATTTATTTTTATTTATTATGTAATATATTTATTTATATCTATAGTTACATATTTATTGATATTTATAACGTTGTGTGTTACGTAGAAGTGTTTGTATTACGGTTCAGCAGTCCTAATTTCAGAGAAAGCATGGAGAGTTTACTACATCAACACACGTACGCGAGGTCGCCCATCAGGTCCTACTCCGACGTCGACTGTGAGGACATGCTGATGAGACACAGAGAAATGTTACTGGCAAAAGGTGAAATACTTTACAGTGCAACCTATCCTATTATAATTACATCTGTATCTGAAACAGTCTGTCTATCTAACTGTCTGTCTGTCTATCTATCTATCTATCTATCTATCTATCTATCTATATATATATATCAACCACAACTAGATCTATAGTACTACATTTATATGTTATGCATAATAACGAACTACTGTCACTGATATAACTGCTAGCTTAAATTCCAATGCAGTTATTATTACTACTGTTATTATGCCTGCTGCTACTACCGTTACTATTGGTATTACTAATATTATAACTTCTATTGTTACAAACTACTATTATATTTCACTTTGACATTTTTTTAATTTTTTTTTTCATCTTTTTTTATTTAAGACAATGAAGTGTAAAATAAGGAAACAGAAAACAATGTTTTTATTACTTAAAATTTTAAGGTCATTTATATGAAGAGCAACTTGACCAGTAGGCAGTTAGTTCCCTTTGACGTCCGATTTGTTAATAAGATGTAATTAGTATCATTTAATTTTATTTATACTTTTATTGCGTTTTATTTTATATATTTGCACAGATTTATTTGTATCGGATTTGGAAATAAGCCTGTAATTTGTATCATTTATTTTATTGCGTTTTATTTGTTTTATTCTCACAGATGAAAACTCCAACAGTGAAAAACCAAATATTTATCCTTCGTCTACTTGGTCAATATGGCGGCCATTGTGTTCAACGATGATGGGCTCTGGTGCTTTCACACCTCGCCCCTTGTACACGTTGTACGGCGGATTTCTGGGATTTAACTCGGGATTGCCGTTTCCTGGACTAGGATTCCAGCCTGTGGGTCTCGGGGCGGGGTACCCAATGAGGGACGTGTCTGAAAGCATCGGACCAATGAGCGCAGAAACACTGAGCAAAAATAGTTCTTATTTTGGATTAAACAGATATCATCCGTATCAGTCACGTGACAAATTGAAACCTGCTGACTCCCCCGATGTTGAAGAGAAACTATTGTGATGTAATATTTCATAAAATTATGTGTCTTTCAAGATATCCAAAATACCAGACTTTATTCGAAATAATTTTTGAATGGATTGTATAAAAACGTTAATTATATAAACCCGTATGTTAATAAAACTAATGCGACAACATCATGGAAATGTTAATTTTGTGTTTGTTGTTCTTTGTTGCTCTTCCTTTAATGATGGTGAAGTAGCTGTCGTAGATTTTGATAATTTATTTATTGTACAAAATGATATTTGTCAAACATTTAAAAAACGAGAAAAAAAGGAATGAAAAACAAAAACGGTGCAAACGAATGTTGCCAGTCGGAAAAGGTAAAACACTTTTAATAACATTGCGAGTTATTATGTTAGATTGTTAGTTGTGTTAATGTGACAAACTATTTTATATTTTACATTACGATAAGTATTTAATTATAAAATTATTTTAATTTTGTTTTTATTTATTTACATCACCACTCATTAATTTATATAATTTACGTTTGATTTCTTTTCTTTTTATTATTTTTTTTAATTTTCACATTTGAATTTATTTGTTATTTATTTAGTTGAGAGTATTTTATTTATTTTATATTTTAAAATTCATTTAGATAAACAGAACACAGAACAAATCTCAGTAAATTCGTTATTATAGTCGTCAAACTCTGCTTAAGAGAAAAAATTTAAAATTTCCATTTATTATTATTTTTTTAATAATATATATATATATATATATTTATCAGTTTTGAGATTATTTTTATTCCGTACATTAAGGCTGTAAGTAGCTTTAAGAGCATAAAGAAAGTTACAAAAGTATAATTTTTATAAATATAAAGAAAAATAATATTTCTTTTTTTAAACTTTATTTATAGGACAATTTTGTCATTTTAATTAGAATAAAAAATACATTTTATTTATTTATTAATTAATTAAATTATTTATTTATTTATTTATTTATTTATTTATTTATTTATTTAATATATTTATTTATTCATTCATTCATTCATTTATTTATTTTTTTTTATTGTTCTTAACTATTAAAGAGTAAATACTGATATATTTGCATGTTTGTTTGTAATATAATTATTATTTCTAATATTTTGTTTTAAAATATTCCATTTATTACGCTAATATTGATTTCTGGATTGAGAAGCAGTCTAATGGGTCGTAGATCGATTGGTATGAAAAGAATTATAAGAGAGAAATGTCTATCTTCGAGTTACTGCCGGGCTGATTGTATTTAAGTTCACTACTTATTTCGTGAATGAAGAACAAACTTACAACAAACGCTGATGATGTGATGGAAAATGTACGATCTGCCGACTTACATTCGCTTTTTAATGTTTGCGTGAAACCTTTAGGAAATGAACAATATCAACGGTTTAATAAAATAACAATTCAAATGCAGCGACGTGTGTAATCGAAATGTCAGTGGCGGTTGAGCACTGATTTATTTTGTCAAACAACGTGTGAAAACAACTGCGGAAAGCGCGACCCACGCTCAACATGGTCAAATAAAGACATCGTTGCTTCACTTGGCGGGATTTTCTACCGCTCGAAATGACAAACGCGTTTTCACACTTGGTCGGTGAGTGATTGTCATGGTAATGAGAATTTGCCAGCGATATCAGAGGATGTGGCCAGCACATTTTACACCTGATTACATTTGTAGGCTAGGAAGAATAACTTGTCACTTTCATTTTGGTTCTGCCTGCATTTCCTTCCTTCCATCATTCCAACATCCTTCTGCGCGCTTTGCTTACACAGTTTCTGTCTAATACTGAAGAATGTTCAGTCTGACGAGCTGCTAGTTTCCTTGCGAATAAAGAAAAAAAATATAATAATAATAAAAAGTCTTTAAATGATAGAATAATTATTATGGACAGTTGAACATTAATTATCTCTATTCGTTTGATTATACGTCATTTCCGGAAACGATGACGTCATAACAATGATTAATTAGAACGGTCTGCGCTCGGTGAGTGTACACTAACTAGTCTACAAACGAGGAGATAAATTGCATCTGACTTTCGTCTCGTGCGGACGCGAAGATTGATTCAAATGGCTGGCACTAAGGTCAAGCTTTCGACAAGGTCAGAACATCGAAAAAGCGTCTTCGTCAGTTTCACACTCTTGAAGTTGTCCAATAATCAGACTTTTATCATCGTCATTTGTTTCTTGTCTATAACTAACTGACAATATGCGTTAACATTCTCCAAGTTAAATGAGGGTCATGTGATATTTATCGGTCGTCATAGCTCGTAAATTGCCTGACAGTTGTCCAAAACGAAGAAGGTTTCTGCAATTGATTTTTGTGATTTCAGAATGACTTAATATTGACCTCGAGTTGTGAGATACAGGAGGAGGGTTTTCGCCTGCTGACTACAAGAATGACGTACAGAAAAATGGTCTAACAAATCATTGAAGATGATGAGTGCAGCTGGGCTGCCTGATCATCAGTTGTAATAAAATGGAGCACAAACAATTTTTCATCTTTTTTTTTTTGGTTATTCCTAGCACATCGCAGAGATGCAACTGATTACAATAAAACAATTTCAGTAACTCCTTCAGCGCGAAGAACAAAATAAAAAAATTATATTCTTTTGCTAAATCGAACAGTAATATTGACGATATCATATCATATCATAATCATATCATATTAAAATATTCTATCACTGACGCTACGAACTGGTAGAGGGACAGAAGGTGAAAACATATAAATAACAGTTTTATTGAGAAAGGCTATGATCATAATCTGAAATTTACAAACGCATTCAGTGAGTCATTAAGTGGTCATAAAAAAAAGTCCCAGAATTTCACAACTGAAAATGTTGTTTAAAGTTTACTGTCTGTGCGCGCAGTTCGCCCCTGTGGTGCAGAGTCGGGTTTCCGCGGGACGTCTGCAAACACTTACTGCCACGTTATCGGGAATCGCCCAGTCTGTGACGACGCCAGGTGTAATTCTAATGCCAATATATCGTGTCAGGCAGCATCAAAGACTCTAATTCGTTCGTGTGTTATGAGCCCAGTAAATAAGTTTAAAATGACGCAAAAACAGATTGCTTACACAATTGCAAGCCATTTACATGTGTAAGTTGTTATTTTTGTGTTAGCTGTAAAGACCATGGTGAAGCTTGATATCTTTGTATTGGTAAAGTTATTAATTGGCCGTAACTACGAAAAACGAGAGTCCAGACTAGGTAATTTCTCTGACTAATGTATTAGGTTTAAATCTTTTCAGCTGTCGGTATGTGGAATTTCAAACACCTAATTCCTCTGTAACTTAAAAGCACCAGTTATCGCGTTAAAAAAGAACAGACAACAAAATATTCACTGAAAAAGGAAAAAGATTCTATATTTATTAGTTATTAATATATTACTATTGCTATTACTGCTACTACTACTGCCACTACTACTACTATTACTGTTATTTTTTAAATTATTATTATTATTGTTGTTGTAATTGTTGTTCTTCTTCTTCTTGTTATTATTATTAATTTTTTATTTTAATTTTATATATATATATATATATATATATATTGCGAGGTTAACAAATTATTCGGATGATCACTATCTCATCACAAAACAACAAAAGCTAAATATTTTAGCTTCAGAAAAAAACAAAAAATTCCTTTTAACCAAAACTACAAGCGTCATCAGAATCTGCTGCGTAAAGCAAACCCGTCTGAATATTTTATTAGGAAATGCTGGGCTGGCGTTTCAGACGTTCTGGTCGTGCACGTGGTCGTGCTGCAGACGTTTGAAGTTTACTAATTGACACCTCGTTTCCATACAAAGGTGAGAATAAAGGTGAAGCCGAGTCTGGAGACGACATTCTCGTCAGTTGAGGATCACGTCACGTCAAATTGATGGGGCTTGTCAATTGTCCGTGAAGTTGTTATTGGAGCCAGTCCATCGTGTGGCAGCCATGTTGTCTCCGTGGAGCGTGAGCGCTCTCTGTGTGTCGAATTAGCGAGGTCGCAACCGTGATGACATTAAAGAAAGTATTACCCTCAGTGATTTTATACACACGACACTGTATGTGTTATTCTGTGTGTAGAAAAAAATACATTTTTAATACCTGCGTGCGTTATTAATATATATATATATATTGTGTGGGTAAGGATAGGTGCAGGATAAAATGGCATCGGTAAAAAAGGGCACCTGTAAAGAATGGACTAAATAAAAAAAAGAACTGTGAAAATACGAAAAAACTGGCATGCCATCTATTTGTATTATTATCAAATATATATTCTTCAGGTTACTTAATTTTAACATATTTCAGAGTATAATATGATAAGACTTTAATATATCTACTGATTTTTGTTTTATATCACAAAATACGTTTGAATGCATTATTTTATATAATACTAAGTCTCCAAAATATGTCACTAATTATCTCCAGTATGTAATATGTCTGTAACAAAAAATTTACTAATTTACTGGTAGAATAATTTTTGATTTGGTTTTCTTTTCTTTTCTTTCTTTATTTCTTTCTTTATTTTTCTTTATTTCTTTCTTTATTATTATTATTGGTATTATTAATTTATTTTTATTTTATTTTATTTTATTTATTTTTTATTTTATTTTTTTTGCTGTCTGATAAAGTCTATCCATATTTACAAATATTTATTAATTTTAATCTACTGCATCTAATACAATTTTTGTCTTGTAATTTTGTAAGTCTGTTTATGATGATTTATGTTATGGAAATTAAAAATGAATTTTATTTAATTTTACTTATTTTGAGGTTTTTGGGTGCTGTTTATTTGTTGTTTTTTGGGGGGTTGTTGGGTTTTGGGGGTCTGTTAATTTTTTTATTATTATTATTTTTTTTTTTTTTTTTTTTTTTTTTGCTATTGAACTAATTATTAAATTATTGATTCGAGAGATTTATATAAATTTATATTGGCCTTTTTTTATTTGCTTATTTTATGTGCAAGTAGGCCTATATGAATTCTGATATTTAGAGTCACCTTTTTTCACTGCCATTTTATTCATTCATTTGATTTATGCTGCTACACAGGAAAGGGATTTGTACGAGTCTAAGTATGACGAGACTGCATGTGGACTGCGCGGAGTTATCGGGCCGGTGATAAACAAACGTTGTAACGAGCTAATTGTTCTATCTAGAACGCGCTAACCAGGTGCGGATTTTCGGTTCGTTCAGGCGCCGCGTCTTCCACTCGTCCAACCGCAGCAACCTTTAGCGATGAACCCGCGTAGAACACATGAGCAACGACTCTGGCAAGCATCATCGTATCGCGTGGGTCCACAGCATCTGCCATTCATAACATTAAACTTCAACGCCTTGGATTTGTCTCACACTCATACTTACATTTTGTCACAAATATAATTTGTTTTTATTTTATTTATTTTTTTTGGATTATGGCTACTGTAACTATAGCAACTTTTTCTTTTCTTCTTTTTTCTTCTTCTTCTTCTTCTTCTTCTTCTTCTTCTTCTTCTTCTTCTTATTATTATTATTATTATTATTAAATTGTTCATAAGACTTTTTAAAAAAAAACAGCAAGATAAAATACATTTTGTATAATAAAGTCAATTTAAAAAAAAATGTATGGATATGTAAATAAATTGAATTAAAATGAAATCTGTATTATGAAATAAAATGAATGAACCATCTTGTACAAATAATACATATTGTAAGGTAGTTTAAATATTAATAGTACTAAAAGTATAACAACGTAATAACAATAATATTATAATATATTATATTATTACTGTTGTTGTTATCTCCATTTATCTCCATTTATTTATTTATTTCTATGATGTTTTATAATAAGAATATAAAAAATTATATTGAAACAAATAATACCAACATTTGATTTTTAATCCAGATAATAATAAAAATAATAATAATAATAGTAATAATAATAATAATAACACTAATAATAATAGTAACAATAGCGATATCATTATTAAACAAATAACATCATCAGCAGATAAAATAAAAAAGATAATAAGTGATGCTGACACAAGGCAACATCACTGAACAGCAGCGCGATCTGCGCTTGCGTTATGAATATTTGTAAATAGTTTTATTATATCTCCGCGGAATTATGAGACATTAACCACTGAAACATCATCTTTGACAAATTAACCGCTGTCTCAGTGGGGACAAACCACACAGAAATTAGATTATCGCGTTTTGTGCGATATTTACCCAGCAGGTGTTAGATAATTGATTTAGTAACTAATTAGAGATCTCAGCAATTTTGCCAGTTGGTCAAAATCTAATTATTTAATTTATTCTCCTCCGTATTCCTTGCCTCCAATTCGCTTGGGATTTCAGCCGACCACTACTCAGATTAAAGAAAAAATAATATTAACACATTCTGGTCAATGGGTGTTTTCCAAATAAGATAACCAATGTATGCAAATTTCGTCAGCCGTGCTAAACGGTGATTATGTCAAAGGGAAATAATCTAGGATGTTAGAGAGATTTTTTGTTGCTAGTTTGACGGGGTCATCATTTCTTCTCAGAGTGACACTGAACATAAAACATTTCTAGCTGCTTTCCCGCGTCGTTTTATAACATCTAGTTACATCTAATAATAAATATCCTTTGTATAATAATGTTTGACTGATTCCCATTATTATCATTATTATTATGATCTCATCATCATCACCATTATTATTATTATTATTATTATTATTATTATTATTATTATTTTAAAAGTATAATAAATATACTAAAATGGCTACGACAACTCTATATTCAAGTGACTTAAGTTTCTTTTTTTTTTTATTACTTGTGTTATCGGGTTTGTTTTACAATTATATTCCTGTCACAACTATTTAACAGATATATAACAGCATATTACCACAAGAATAACGGCATTAATGCTTGATGCACTACAATCTGTTCAGAGCCAGTGTGCTTGCACTGACAGTTACACCATGCAGTAAGTCAGAAACTAAAGGACAAAACGTATTTCACTAATTAGTTTACTTGACGCGCGCGAGACGAGAGGTCTGAAGACGCCGCCGCGCTGTCAGACAGACAGCGAGGAGACGTGGTGTGAGGGGATAACAACCACTGTAGTGAGCGTAACGTGGCACTGATTCCACGTATCACCTTCTTCCATTGTCCCTTTTACTTCTACGTCACCATTTTCACGACATCTGTCTAATGTTACTTGCTCACTTACAGTAACAATTTCACTGTACGTTGCTTCTCCTGATGTCATTAATTACTTCTGCATTGTCATAGTCATCAACGTTTCCACTACTGACTATTTTTTTTTTTTTTTTTTTTTTTTTACTCGTTTGTTGTTCAGAGTTTAATTTAACGGGTAATGAAAACGTACAGAGAAATTCGCGCTCTGCCCTGTTTGATAAGTTATGTGCGGATGTCACGTTCATATATTTATCATGTGTTTTGTTCTCTCTATTAGTTGTTTAAAGATTTATGAAGTTTCATGCCCCATGGGACAGTCTGATAACATTTTCAATTTTATGACGGTATCTTTTTATTTATTTATGCTGTTTGACTTCTAACATACTGACGCAAATGGACATTTGTTTAATGTATTAAGTGTCAAATGTAACTTTTTAATAACGTTTAAAAAAGAAAACTGCTTCGGAAACTGTCTTTCTGGAAGTCAGCAAGAGTTTTTTTGTTATTTACTGAGACAGTCATTTTCTGCAGGAAACAAATGCGAAAACTCATCTTGAGTTGTTGCCTCCTCCAGAAAATATCCTAAAAATGAATATAATAAAATAATAACATTTGTGTTTTAGATAATAATTATTTCAATGTAAATGACTTACATATTTCAAAACATAGATAATACAAACAGTAAAACATATAAAATAAAATAATTAAACAATTTCCATTTGTATATATTACTGAGAGAATATACATAAACTAATATAATAATTAATTGTTATTTGTATCCAGTAACGTTACCATAGACAGAAGATCTACATGACTGTAGATTACTGAAGTAACGCGAGATTTTAATCCATTTGTTTTGTCGAGTTAATATTAATGAAAATAAAGGAAAAAAAACCTCCGAAATGATCATTCATGTATTGATTAAAGATCTTTCCACGACATTCTTTTAATTCTAGTAAACGTCTTTACCTTCGCTCGTAATTGAGTCATTATTATTTCGAGAATTACTTTTCTGTCGTTTTTCTCTGATTACATTCAGAAATACTGACGGAATATCTTTGCAACGAAATGTCGGTGGTGAATTTAATCAAAGACGCCTGACAGCCGCGAACACAAAGCGCCGACGAAGACATGTACGACGTTTGATGTAAGGACGGCTCGCGTGTTAATTCACTGTCTTTTCGCGAAGACGGGCCAAATGATGTGTATTGTAATACAATTCCGACATTGTCATCAATTCTTGCCCTTTGTTCTTCAGCTGTAAAATTACATCCGAGCTGGCGGCAGATAGATGTGATAACACAAGAAAACTTCAGTCCTCTCCAGCAGATTGAACACCAGCTCCAAACATTAATAACTTTTTCTCTGGACAGATCTCTGACCTTTAGTTACAGTAATAACTACATCGTTAGAAACAAGAGTTCTTATTTAGAAAACAAAAATAAAAATACGAAGATAAATAAATAAATAAATAAATAAATACGAAGATAAATAAATAAATAAATAAATAAATAAAAAAATAAATAAATAAATAAATAAATAAATAAATAAAAAATACAAAAACAAAACCTAAATTTATAGTCATATTTTAACAAATGAAATTATGTTAATACCTTTTTAAATATATGCTCTAACCATCAATCCATACAAACAAACAAACAAACAAACAGACAAATAAATAAATAAACAAATAAATAAATAAAATAAAATAAATACCAAATCTTTACAAAAATTAAAATCTAGTCGAGTTTCTTTGCGGAATTTACACCGAGTGTTTCTTTCATGTTTCTTTTTTTTTTTTTTTTTTTTAATTCGTGTTTAATTTAAACGACAATCATGGATTGATATTTTCCAGCCAGCCGAACCGCTAAATCGGCAAGATTCGCCTTCTCTTTGTGAAGAGTCTCGTAAGGGAGGAAACTCGCTAATTAATCACATTTATCTGGCTGTATCGTCAAATTGTTTGAGCCGGAATCGGTGCACTTGCCGCGGCTGAATTCTGTCGACGAGATGAAACGTTAAGATAAAATAGTTATTATGAATTTCGGATTACATGCAGATGCTGTTTCAATTTTGCGGAGAGGTTTTGTGGTTTTTCAATGTGTTTTCAGTAATTTATTTAGAATTACGGTTTTCGGTGTAATTGTCTTTCAGATGGTATGCAAATTTGTTGCAATCTCAACTCATAAGATCACATTAATTTGCAGTCTGCCGTATCAGTCCGCGGAGGAGACTGGTAGAGCCAGCGGGCTTCAAGTCACGCTTTCCACTGACGTCGTTTTGTTATCAGTGTCAGAAAAAAACACGTGTGTCATATTCTGTGTCACGAAATACACACGTAAAAAATGTTCACACATAATTTTGGCTTTCATAACCATTGTGCTTTCTCACACAAGTCAACAAAAAAAAAAAAAGAGAGAGAGAGAGAAAAAATAGAAAGAAAAGAAAAAGAAAACGATAGAAAAAAAAAGAAAGAAGAAAAGAACGAGAGATAGCTGACAATGATAGAATGTTTAAATTTTCATGAATACGTTATCGTGTTCTTTTTCTTCCTCAGTTTCTCCAATAATTATATTTTATTACTTCTATATAACATACCAACCTAAAAAGATAATAAATAAATAAATAAATAAATAAATAAATAAATAAATGAATGAATGAATGAATGAATGAATGAATAAATAAATAATTCTTTTTCGGTAACTAACAAGAACAATGTGAAACACGTTAAAATAAATTAATAAGATTTATAACACGTACTAGTGAAGTGTCGAGCGTTTTAAATTTAATTCAAATACACTCGTAGCATGTATAAAAAGTTTTGTGTACTTCAGTCTAAAATTAATCCTAATAACATGTGTATAACTGCATCGAATATTAATTCGTTTCAGTATAAACGTATGTAACGTAACAGATTAACATCATTATTCTGTGTCACGAAATACACACGTTTCTGTAACTGCGGTTGTGTGTGTGTGTGTGTGTGTGTGTGTGTGTGTGTGTGTGTGTGTGTGTGTGTGTGTGTGTGTGTGTGTGTGTGTGTGTGTGTGTGTGTGTGTGAAACAACAAAAATTCAAACATAATTTAAAATTAAATGTCACGAACTTAATGATAAGGACATTACCTTCTACATAAGAAAGATAAAAATAATACTCTCGTACTGAAAAAAAATAAAATCTAAACTTCTTTATTAAAAACCTCTACGTTTTGGTATTATAAACAACACATAAAAACTAATTTAAATTAGCATCTAATATATTAGAGCGATGAACACAAATTAATTATTTTGGTTATTAAAAACTGTTTTCTCTATATTAATTATAATAAATATATAACTATCTATTCAATTTTAAATGAAGATAAATAAACTCATATCGCAGTTTGAAAATAGGTCTAATAAACACGTGAACAGGTATTGTAACAATCAGTGATAAATTAATTAAGTTATTGTGATAGTGACATAACAGTTGAATAGCACACCTGTCACACCCTTTCAGGTGGTCGGCTCACAAGTCGGGACGGATCAGGTGATTTATAAAATGCGATCGCGCTCTGATACTGTTCTTTGTGCTGAGAACGCTGGATCGTATGTATTCTGATGTTCACATTGCGTGCCTCGCTCTGCGCCGTGTTTGGTGTAAATTGTCCTCCTTGATCGTCTTTCCATATTGCATGTGTGCTGACGACTCCCAGCCATGGTTCACGCACATTTCAGCCCCAAACTGTTTTGTGGCACGCGTGATCTCGCGTGATCTTACGAGATCTAACCTAGATACGACTTATCGATGACAGGGCCAGTAGGAACGTTTTGTTGCCTCTGTTTTTATTGTTATTAGCGGAATACCTATCAGATAATCTGAAGAGCGAATAACAGACTTTTCTTGTGCTTTTCTGAGATTATTTGTTCTAATTCGAAGTGTATAAATATTTATGTTAATTGCATACAGTACAAGCGTGGTAAGCCAACACGATTTTGGCAACTCGTCACCAACTTTTCCAGTAGTTCTTTATGAAACTTTAACAGACCAATCTTTGTTTCTCTATGAACAAATCTTAATCTTAACATTCCCATTTTCTAGTTGTTTCACTTTATCATTTTACAGAGGTTGTTTTCCGCCAACAATTTTTGCATTTTTGTTTGATCCCAGGGACTCGACACAACTGCCTCATACTGTATTTAGTCCGCAGTATTAGAAAATGTGTCGTCATTATAACATTTATCTTGAAAACCTTTTAATTTTGACAGAAGATATAGCAATCAAATGAAAATTCAAATTCCGCCTGTCTCCTACTTGTTATTATGTCGCTTCGCCTATTTTCCTGGTAATAACGATTTGCCTAAGAGTCGACTAGAGGTATACAATTATGAAGCAATCGTCATACCGATTATGCGTTCTTAGCGTGTCGAAGTTCATCCACAGTGCGTGACGGAACAGCGCTAGGCTGTTTGGTGTGCGCAAACTTTGAATGTGCATGTTGTTACAGAACCAGCCGTTTATAATTAATCCATTCATCGTGTCGTTATTATATAGGTTATCTCAAAATTAATAATAATCATAGTATTAATAATAATAATGATAATAATAATAATAATAGTAATAGTATTACTAATAATAATGATAACAATAATAACAATAACCATCATCATCATCATCATCAAAACTTCATAAGTTACGAATATGCTTGCTAGGTTGAGAATCTGATTATTATGTTTAAAATCAGCTTCTTTGTTTCTTTCTTTAAAAAAAAAGAAAAGAAGAAAAAAAGAAGAAAAAAAGAAGAAAAAAGAAGAAATGTTTCATAATGTATTTGTCGAATCACGGTATCCAAGAGTTCCTTTTTGGTTTACAGAAAAATATAGAAATATTCTGTAATGAATTTGGAAAATAATAATCCTGACTTTCTGACTGGACTGTTTGGAGGCAATATCCGAATAAGTAAGACCGCTTTACTTGCGTAGAAATATGATAGTTTTAAACTACTGTTCGTGTTTTCGGTAGTTACTCACATATTATATCGTATTGTGAAAAGCGGCGGCGACACACAAAGGAGGATGTACAGATAAAACATATTACGTCTTCACTGACCCTTCGCAGCCCGCCGATATCTGATCACAACGATGCGCTGAAGTTTTCTGAGAGAAGAAACCAAACCACCACAAAGACTAGTTGTTACGCAATAATTTATATGTAAAATAAAACAAACAGCATGTTTTGTCAAATACATTTTTAGTTCTGAAGGAGTATCACTTCTGTGTAGCTTTGTTTCGCCTTCAACAGTTCGGTGAACTCGTAGATAATCGGATGAGGTGTTGTCATCTTGGCTGGGTTGGGTTGTCATCCCTCCTCGTGATTCGTAGTCCTTGGCCCCTGTGTTACGAAGTCGTTCAGGATTACTGCACCGTCTACATACAAACCATAACCTCAATGGCTGCTATCGTTAATCTGAAATGAATGAATGAATGTTTAACGACATCCCAGCACAAAAAAATATATCGGCTCCTGGCTGTCAAATAAAGTTAAATACAACAAAATGGTTTATCGTTAATTTCTTCAGGCGTCCGGGAAACCATTTTTACGTCTGATAGAATATTCCAATGTAATTC